>OU975442.1:600000-1200000 GCA_918857605.2 Philereme vetulata
GGAGGCAATGCGGGCCGTTTTCTTCAAGTCGTCTTCCCAGCGTGCGATGGGTCTTCCTTTGCAGCGTTAGCCTCGCGGGCCCTTCAACAACAACATTCAACTGTATCTATATAAAACTTAATTGACTATTTAATATATGAGTAAGAATATAAGTACAACGAGCTGCTTTCCGATAAAAATGGCATCATTACGTAAACATTCAAATTAGTGTTTTATACACAAACTTTTGCATTTATAATATTAACAACATATTCACATTTATTAATATTCATATTCATTTATTAATTGTTTCATGTGTCATACATAAAATGGAATTACCGCTGTTTTCACAAAGTTTAGTAATGTTTGTAACTAATTAGTATTCGCAGTAACTTGCCATAAGTATATAATTAAAAAATAACTAGTTTCCAGTACTCAAATGAACAGTTCTTTTAACCTTTGTTTATCAGCTTTAAACAAGCGCCGTAAACACATTTAGTATGTGTTTGCTTTCAGTACGAAATGTGAAGTGAATTACAAGGAACGTACTCGCACTTCAAAGGTTTTCAGCTCGTGATTCGGTTTACAAACATTTCAGACGAGGAATAGTGGATGTAGATAGAACTGTTTTTTGTTTGACACCTTATTCTTGACTGGAGAGGATGTTTTGGATTGAGTGCTTTCATAGATCTTTTTAGAACGCATCTTTCATAATAAGGTCGGTATATTTATAATTGTGTCGATCTTAATTTGAATTAAAATGCTGCAACTTCATAATATTGTATTAAACTGATACGGTTAAATTTTTTAAGCACAAAACACTATATTAAAATACAAAATAACGAACATTACTTTTATATACAGCCTGGACCCCATGCGTGTGATCAATCCCACAGATTCACGTGTCGTCGTCCACATACAAGAGGTCTTTGAAATGCATCATAAAAAATTCATCCAGCATCTAATCAGCAATGCCTTCGCCGATCTTATCCATGAATGTTTATCGGCTCCGAGTACCGATAATTATTGAAATTAATCACTAAAGTAAAATATGATCTTTCTATTGTACATAACAGACAAAATTAGGAGAATTGTATAGGTGCTAGTCAAGCGTACTCCATCCTAAAATCGGATACTACAGCGACTATGTCAATTTACTCCGCTAGACCTACTAATTTTCTACCAGCCCTAGTAGCCTGACCGCCACAGAAACATTTATTTCTACTGAAGAATAGATAAAATACCATTTTAGTGTAGAGAGTGGATACACGACCATACTAATGTTATAGTAATTTTCAAACTTTCACGATCACTACTTAATTACTTATGACAATCAAAACGTCAGAATAACAAAAAAAAGGTACATACGCGATAAATACCCGTTTTAACACGATAAGTGCAAAACAGGGATTGAAACACCCTGTCCGTGTCTCGTCTTTATAGCGGTAAGAAAAAACTGAAACTTCTCTGTCGTGCGGGAGGCATAATATCCATTTTGTTCAGTGTAGGAAAGAGTTAACTATATATCTGAGATGTGATATTCATTCCTAGTTCTATGGTACATAATATATCAACCTCAATGCCGGGTTTCTTAGACCTCGTGCCGCACACAAAAAAAACCGTACACTTTGTCTTATTTGGCGCCAAAAAAAGGATTTTGGTCTCCTACGGCGGTGGGGTTTAATATGTGCCTCGTGCCGCCACAATCTCTGGTTTAGGACAAGGTTTAAAACGACCCGTAACGCAGTAATGGAAAGTACATATACATCTGTACCGCTAGGAACGTGTTAATCAGTAATTGCATGCAAATATTTCCACTGTATACGCAATAATGCCAATTTTATATATTCTTCCGTAGAATGACTCGTTTCTATGGCGATCACGCTAGCCGGACTGGTAGCGTACAAATCTTTTTCAGTAGATTTGAAATAGGATCATTAAAAATGGAAGGAAATAAATGAAAATTCCTTCTTCATCCAATTCCATGGTATCCTTCGCAACTACATCAGTTTCGTTTGATGTATTTGGTCGCGCCGGGCGCGGGCGCTGCGTATCTTAATTGCGTAGTTCTGTACACTCGTCCGTGAAAAAGGCACGGCCGACCCTTTCACTGGTTTCATAAAAGTCACATTATTCGTTTTAGCTGAACGATGAATTTAAATTTCTGAAAATCATAATCGACTCTTTGAAAAGCTTATAATCGATTCGAACTGTACGCTATCATTACTTACTACAGTTAGCAATTTAAACTACACCAAGTTTTGTTGTCAATCGATAGTTGGTTTGCTTCGCGTATTTAATTAGACTTCCAGTGAATATTTGATTTGCTTAATTTAAACTGTCACCCCACCTACAATTTAACTATGCCAAATCTCACACTTGTCAAAAGTGGCTAATCAATATAAAATTTTGGCCACGCCCATTTTGCAAAAACTATTAATTTTACCTATATTAATGTGACCATACTGCGTGTTGGAACCATTCCGCTAAGAGCGAAAACTCTCATTACGGATTTTATTTATTATAACTCTTTTTCGTTCTGATTATTTTTATTTTCAATCACTCTGAGAAAATTCGCCTTGGAAGCCAATATTTAATTTGATGAAATTTTCATAATATTAAATAGATAAATAAATAGGAATAAAAGTACGTATAAAAAAAAGGACGACCTCCGTGGCGCAGTGGGCGAATAGCCAGCTGAGACGCAGGAGGTAGCGGGTTCGATTCCCGCTGCGGAACAAATATTTGCATGATCTACAGATATTTGTTCCGGGTCTGGTTGTTTCTCTATGTATTATAAGTATATATTTACATAAAAAAAAAGTATATAAGTATTTTATCAGTTATCTGGTTCCCATAGTACAAGCTATGCTTAGTTTGGGGCTAGATAGCTCTGTGTGAAATGACCAGTAATATTTATATTTATTTATTTAAATCTAAATGTAGGTGTTAAAAATACAATTTGTGGGTAATATTTATAGTAAACTAGCTGTTGCCCACGACTTGACTTGACACCCCATTTTTATCCCATGGGACCTGATTTATGTGATAAAAAGTAGCCTATGTGTTAATCCAGGTTATAATCTACTTAAGTACATACAAAATTTCATCGAAATAAGTTTAAACATTATGAAGTAATTGAGTAACAAACAAACAAATAAATAAACAAATATCCAAACTTTTGCATTTATAATATTAATCTGATGATATTCGTATGAAAACCATACATATACAATATTAAGAAAATCTACATAATATCGGATCGTCAAAATGGCTTTTGTTGTATATAAACGTTTTGTATACAACACAAGCCGTTCTTGTTGAAGCATAATGTTGTTGTATTGTATTTAAAATATGCCAAGTTTAATACGTCATGTGCATTGAAATTACGTGAAATTAATGTTTATTCTGTATAACATAACGTTTATTTCAGGCAACAATGTGCACATACTAAATATGATAACAAGATCCATATCTATAAATACCTTACAGACTTACAACATACATAAAACAATTAACTTTAAACTGTCACTTTTATTGCAGGATTTTGCTTCGTAGCCGCTTCCCTGTAACGCCTGTAAACGATGCCGACTGGCCAAAAGCCGGATCAAGTCATTCCTTATACTTCGCCAGAATCTGAAGTTATCATCTGAAATTCTGTCGCTGGAGAGACATTCGGAACGTGCCTGTAATCCAGCCCGAGTCCTCTCCCTCGCGAATCAGAGCGCATCATCTCCTGCAGTGTACTCAATAATATTCTGTAAATACCTAATTACTTGTATCATTTTTCTAAATCAATATATTCTTCTAAAATATATTAAAATGAGCACTTTGATCGGCGATGTCACAATATCAGCAGCGCTGTGCAATAATTGCATTTCCATTTAACGCCTTTTGTAAAATATTTTTTCATTTCGTCTGATTGACGATCAATCAATCACTACCTAATATGAATAAGCGTAGGCTGCACTCTGCAGCGTGACGTGTTCAATATGCAGACTGCATATGACCGTCCACTCGACTGGAAAATCAATATCGCCTATTCGATAACTGCCCGCAGCATACGAAATCTCTAAAATATGGGTTAGCACGTCCATTTGTATTACAACCAAACATTGGGTTACTATTCATCATCATCACCATAACAAGTCCACTGCTGAACAGGCCCATAGCTTTCCAGAACGATCTATACTTGCAATAACTCACCGTTATTGTTGAGCAAATTTACAAATACTCCTATCATTCTAAAAGAACATACTGAACATCTTCCTACTAATATTATAAACGCGAAAGTTTGTATGTATGGATGTTTGTTACTCTTTCACGCCGGAACGGCTGAACCGATTGCGATGAAATTTGATATGTACGTAGATCATAACCTTGATTAACACTAGGCTACTTTTTATTGGCAAACCAAGCGTGCAAAGCCGCTGGCAACAGCTAGTAAATTAATATTTAAATGATACACAATGACATTTAAAACTAGTTTAAATTTTATTCTCAATATTTTATAAGTATGTGCTGACATTATATTACCTACTAGGTGACCCGCTGATCTTCGTACCATGTGGGCTGCCAATGTACATCGCCAGTAGAATTGTCAATCAGCCATTATTAACTGCATCTCTGTATAAGAAAAAGATAGAGCAACTTGGAAAAATTTGGTGGACGCCTATACCCGAGAGGGGCCTTACCTAAGTCATCATTATGGTGACCCATTTAATTTTGTAACATCTGTATAATTTTACCCATGTTTTGGCAAAAAGGTAAATAATTTAATATTTATCTTTAATCTACGTATTTCAGAGTATGAGATTTCAACGTATTTATCTCATTTAGTATATTTCCAACTACAAAACAAGATTTAAAAAAAAATGCTAGACATTTGTATACATAATACTGCGGGAGACTCTCGACCGAATAATGCATGACTTTTTTGTGAATCGGCTAGGTACCATTCAACTTTTGGTTCGTTTCGAAACACTAAAATTACTTTATTTCATATTAATTTCTAGTGTAATGTAATCTTTTGACAAACTATACGTTCTTGAACAATATTGACACAATGAAACGTCGTTGTTCGATAGACACACGTCGTCGTCAGCGTGCCGCAAGTATGCCGTACTCTACAAGTTTTTGACATGAGATGTGACACGTTGACAGCAATTCCAATACTTTCTGTATTCCGTGTCAGAGCCGTCGATTCGATAATCGGTGTCACCTCGCGCATCGAACCGACTGTGCCTTTCTATTCAGCGAATTTTTAGTGTGTACCTAAATCTCGTCAAATGTTTTAAAAATTCCGTGTTGTTTTGAATAGCAGTAAACCTTTTCATTTAGAAGTAATAAAATTATAAAAATTTAAAATTCTAAAATAGTTAAAGTTCTGGGAAATATTTATCTAAAAAAATATAACAGACCTCAGTAAAAACAAAATAAATAAAAATCGAAAATGAATCGAAAACTGGCTAATATAAAGTTTCCTCCGTTTTTAAGAGATTTTCAACAATACCACATATACACGCTAAGATGCTATCAAATTATTTTTTATCCCTTCTTTACCTCAAAAGAAGTACTTTCAAAATTATCTGCCCTCAATTAAACTTAAAAGGAAATATACTGAACTCAACGCAAAAAGCATCATTTAAATCGGTTCATAAACAAAAAAACCTGCTTGAACATAAATAAAAAAGTCTCCGTCAAATTATAAACCTCCTCCTCTTTTGAATTCGGTTAAAAAGAATGTACATCATAAGTATTCACTAAATCCAGTTTCTAAAAGAGCGTCTGTAACCCGTTGCTCAAAAATAAATATGATCCCTTTCTAGAGAAAGCGAAATCAAGCACGCTTCATCTCCATAGCCGTTGCCAAGCCCGTTTCTACGTAATAAACACTTGAAAAAGCTTCACCTAGTTTTAAGTCAGTGTCGCCTTAGTTTGAGAGCTAGTGGTGATATTTGTTTGTCGTTTAGAAAATTACAAATTTCTTTTAAATTCTGGTCCGATTCAATACTGCGTTCTTCACACAGCGATTCTCGAAACTTGTACAAAAGATTATAACATATTTTTTGTTATATTATGTAAAGACCTCGATTTTTCAGAACCTGTCAGTTATGATCTCTTAATTTTTGCTGAGTGGCTAAAGATGTGTGATGCCCTATCATGATGGAAAATCACACCCCTTCTGTTGATTAATTCCGGCCGCTTTCTCTCAACTTTTTGCTTTAATTTCATCAGTTGTTTGCAGTAGAGTTCAGAATCGATGGTCTTGCCTGGTAGTAACAGCTTATAATGAAAAATGCCCTTACAATCCCACCACACACACAGCATCACCTTGTTGCGAGTTAACCCGGGTTTTGCCACAGTCTGTGAAGCCTGACCGGCCTTTGACCACGACCCTTTTCGCACGTTCTTGTCGTACGAGATCCTTTTTTTATCACCAGTTATCAGCTTCTTCAAAAATGATTCGGTTTCATTATATAGTAATAAAGAATCACAAATGAGTAGACGGTTCATTAGGTTTCTTTCAGTGAGCTCGTGGGGTACCCAAATATCGAGATTTTTTGTGTACCCAGTTTTTTTCAAATGCGCCAATACTATTTTGTGGTCAGTTCTCAGTTCTTTAGCTACGTCGTAACTACTGATATGCCGATCTTGCTCCACTTTTTCAAAAATGGCATCAATTTTATCCGTAATAGGGCGACCAGAGCGGCGTGCATCTTTGACATCAAAACTTCCGGATTGAAAACGCTTAAACAAAATTTGTGCTACTCTTACAGACACTGCACTAGGTCCATAAACATCGCAATTTTTTTTCGCGGCTTGCGTTCCATTTTTCCTTTTTTTGTAGTAAAATTTTAAAATGTATCGAATTTCTTCATTAGAATTACTCATCTTAACAGTAAGAAAAACAAATAAAAATAACACATTTTCCTAATTTGAATTTGGAATTATCTTCTTTAAAACTTAAACGTTGATTGATACGAAAACCAGCCAGATACAAATAGTATAGCCAAAGAGATTTTATTACAAGTTCATACATACTATAATTCGAAAAGACTTTTTCCCCCAACCTATTATAATTTTATTTTTAACCAAATAGAGTAAAATATTGACAAGAAAAATTCAATTTTTTATAACGAAAGTATGTTTTACTTTAGTTTAGTTATTTGAGTACAATAATCAAACGACCAATTTCTAACAAATATGCAGGTACTTGTTATCCGTTCATATCGGTGTGTAGTCAAACATTCAGTTGAGTAAAATTGTATTTAGCTAACTTAAGAAATTAACCACCGTCTCTCGCACCTCGTGCGCAGCTAACATGGCTCGCATGTCAATTTCCCAGCATTGAAAATTGTCGCCCTCGTCACGTGAACGTGACGTCGACGTCACGTACTCACGTAGATAGTCGGTTAGGTGGATGTGAGTAATGGACGAGATGAAAGCAGACGAATGAATTTAAAAAGAAAATACCTAGGCCTATGGAACATACCGAACCGGCACAAATATGTGAAACATTGTTTTGATTGATGAAATAAGTAGCTCATCTAAAGGTTTAGGTTTAACTAAAGGTCTCATACGTTTCAAGAAATTTTACAAAATTCTTTAATATAATAACAACTTAAGAGTCGTTTTTGGGGTTGTTTGAATTGTTCTTGTGAGATGTTTGTTGATATATGACTACCAGGGACTCATGATGAAGCTAGGAATACTAAATGCAACTTCTTAATGAAACACAGTAGAGTGATCGCGATTGGGTTCTTTTATACAGTTTTTACGAGACGTTTAACGATAATATATGAATACCAGGGTTTGAAGTCTGGGACATATACAGTTCTTATTAGATGACAGTAAGAGAATCGTGCGTGGGTTTATGGATAACAATCTATGCTAAAGTCTATTTTCTATGTTTAAAATATAGTCAGCTACACAGCGCAGGGCACCACTATTTACGAATGGGAACGTGTACAAACTTCAGCTTGTACACGTTTAGTAGTTTTACGCGTGCGAAGTCGCGGCGGCTACATCTAGGGTAATACCACAAAAGCGCCAAACACCTGCTAAAAACTGTTAAAAAAAACCCAAACAAAATTGGTACGGAATTTTTTAACACGCGATAATCAGTGTTTAACATTTTTGTTGTTACACGCCTAATGTTTTATACGCGTTCACGCAACGATGCCGTCACGAATCAATGCTGCTATTTGATCGTACACACAATAGAAAATTATATCCTTGTCCGACCATGAGGTGTGCGCTACACAAATTGGATGTGGAGTGAGGTGTGTTGAGACTGGCAGCGGGTGAGAACAGTTTGCAGTGGTCGATTTATGGACGATTTTACAAACTAGGTTAACTTCTTGTATCGTGAACTCATTGCCGACCATCTCACTTACAACGGTATAAAAATGTTACGTTGTTGTTACAAAAATATATCGCATCCGGTCGTGAATAGCGACACAAAAAAAATAACAGCGGTCTGCTGTGATTGAACTTTAACGGAACGCAAGCGCCATCGTGCGGCGCTAGATCCGTCTAGCGCCGCACGATGGCGCTTGCGTTCCGTTTAATTAATTCGCGTTAATTCGCCGTTTTAGTAATAGACTCCGGTCTATTACTAAAACGGCGAA
Organism: Philereme vetulata; assembly: GCA_918857605.2. Taxonomy (NCBI): domain Eukaryota; kingdom Metazoa; phylum Arthropoda; class Insecta; order Lepidoptera; family Geometridae; genus Philereme; species Philereme vetulata. Next base: position 608,613 of record OU975442.1, read on the forward strand.
TTTACCAAGCGAGCGCTCAGCTGCTCAGTTGTTATTTGTCAGTCGTACAGTTGTAGGAACTGTCCGCGTTCCGTGTCGTACCTACTAGTAGCTCTAGGTATCCGTACTTACCTATACAGTGTGATTAGTGTATTAGACGTTGTTTCTGTAAATTGTCTGCGTATTATTTGAACTGACATTACCCACTATATGCCCACAAGGAAATAAACTATCATGACTGATGGAGACGGTGCTGGAGTTCCTTCCTGCCCTGCCGCCTCCGATAAATACTTAAAAAGTTACACTTGGACTGGTCATATTAAGTTAATTCGGTTAATGTCAGTACACGCTTCCACTATTTTAAGATTGGTACACCTGGCGATGAAAATATTTCAAAAGACCACGAATAATAATATCCACAAAAAACCATTTTTTATCATGGATGAAAAGTTATAACTAATATTTAACGTCACCTAAGAACCACTTAGTAAAGAGTTAATATTAAAATGTCAGATATTCAAAATGTTTGGTCTAATTTTTTCACTAAAGTGGCAATCAAACATACTGCTCAACTGATGGAAAGTGGTTACCGTAGCCTTTAAACGCTTGTAGCAGCAAAGGCGGAACGCACTCTGCCTTTAAAAAAACCGGCCAAGTGCGAGTCGGACTCACGCACGAAGGGTTCCGTGCCATTATCTATGAAAACAGCAAAAAGGTCTAACAACACAAGTAAAGAGAAAATTCCAAAAAATAAAATAGTTGAAAGTTAAGGTAAATTTTGGTACTAACAAGTTTTCGCGAAAATCTAAATTTGCGCATATCTTTTTATCATGTTGACTCAGGACCTTAATTTTTATACACCTAATAGGGACCTCAGTATCTGGTAAAAATTTCAACTTGCTAGGTTTACCCGTTCTTGAGAAAATCGGTGGTCGGAAAACGGACAAACGGACAAAAGAGTGATCTTATATTCCTTTTTTACTTTATGATGTACAGAATCCAAAAAATTACCCTTTTTTAAAGGACCCATACATACTGTAGTCTCAAAAGAGAATATATTCTATTAGGAATCGTCTCTCCGCTAGAACACGCGACTGACCTACATATGAGATCCGTATATAACGTGATTAGTGCACCGCAGATTGGCCTTCCTCGGTATTGGACCTCACCGCTTGTTCCACACTGTGGAACATGAATCAAGCGAGAGATTCCGCTTCAGACCAAGACGTCATCATCATCTTCTTTTAAGTCCGTCTGCAACCATTGCTGGGTAATAGTGGGCCTTTCTCTCTATTTCCCCATTTTCTTCGATGAATGAATGAATGAATGAAAATTCTTTATTATACCTTACAAGCTAGACACAACAGATTTATAGAAAAAAAAACAAATAAAAGTAAGCATAATGGGCGGTCTTATCGCTTAACAAAGCGATCTCTTCCAGACAACCTTTGGATGGAGAGGATCATTGCTTAATGGAAGATTGGCCGAGGTGTAAAAAGAATAAACTTAATAATAGAAAAAGAAATTAGTTATATACATACATATTAGGTACATAAGTAACTTTAAATAAATAAATAAATATCATATATAAAATAAATAAATATGTACTTACATACTTATACTTACAATAATAATATTAGAGATCAGATGAATCATGACTCTTCATGGAGATAAAAGTTTTTGAGTCCTGCTTTAAATACGGAAGGTGAGGGGGATTTCTTAATGGAGACCGGCAAGGCGTTCCATAATCGGACAGCTAGGACGGAAAAGGAGTTTGCATAGAAACTGGTTCTATGTATCGGGGTTTTGAGAAGGAGGTTTTCAGAGGATCGGAGTGTTTGGGAATTTGTGCAAAAAAGGAATTCAAAGCGTTCCTTCAGATAACAAGGCGTGGAAGGATTACGAAGGATGTTGAATAGGAGGGATAGGATGTGAGTACTTCGATCCCCCGTCTCTTTCGTTGTTTCCTAGACACGGGGAAAATATCATTCATAACCTATGCCTAATCTGTTAAAAATCATTTTTACAGCGCGTAGTGGTAATTGCAGCGTTAGCCGGGTGACCAATCATTATTGAGCTATGCTTGCTATCAATATTGCGCTGTGATGTGCTGTTTTAAAGAAAGCGCCGCGCAGCATGTTTTTTTGGTTTCTCATTAAAATCTATGAGCTTCGTTGGTAAACAGAGCATAGCGCAGTATGGCACTGCATAGCGCAGCATAACTTAATGTGTCACCATAAGATATTAAAGTTGCCTAAGATGGTAAAGGTGCTGGACAAGCCTATACTAACCTAAAAACCTATCTCAGACATCACACTAATTATTATTAAACTTTTTAAACCAATATTAATCTTTATCTCAATCTCATCTGATGACAAGCGAAGACGTGGTCTCCTTTTTAAATAACAAAGGCGATATTTGATGACGCCCATGGTAGTGAAGACCAGCGTATCTCACGACAGGTCTCGCAATCTTTATTGTCAAACGTCGAATTTACTATACAAAAGAATACTTTGAACAACAAAAAATTGAGAGATTTACGCCTATTGGAATCCTGTCGTGAGATGCGCAATCAGGGTACCGTGCGGTACAGACAAGACGCCTAAAACGCTGTCTGTACAATATCAGACCAGCTGGTCGAGCACACTAACTGTAGACCAAAGTATTTTCTTGATTCAAATGAAATTTTTCAGAATTATTGTCAAATTATCCGTTTATTGTCAAATTATCTCTCACTCATCTCAACCTGCTATAGCACCTGGGATGTTACTATAAACGGCTAATAATCATCATCATCATTATCATATAAATCTACATGATGTCTACGTCAGACTCTTAGTCTGAAACGGTCACTCTCTATTAGTCTAAAAAATGCGACATTGTTTTATTCAGATGCATTTTCAAATTATTTTTATAACAATACTAGCTGACTCGCGCGCGACTTCACACGCGTGGTTTGTCAATAAAAACATCAATCCTTCTGCGCAGTCTGGAAAAAAGTAGCCAGATCTAAGTATGTCCAGATCCCAGTCACAATGTATCTCTATACTAACGGTACATAGGGAGTGCATCTAAAGAATACCTCATAAATTTTAACCCTTACCTAACCCCCCCCCCCCCCCCCCTTCCCCTTTAGTGATGTATTCGCAAAAAAGTTGAAACACGTACTTCTTTAGTTCTTACCAAAAACCTAAATATGAATTTTAGGATCCCTAAATTAAGGAATTATGGGTTGCTCATACAAATTTTCAACCAGTATTTAACCCCATTCGAATTGTTCTTTGAGACAAAAGATAGCCTATATCCTTCTCGATATAATCTATTTCCTTGCCAAATTTCATTACGATCAGTTCAGTCGTTTGGTAGTGAAAAGGTAACAAACAAACAAACAAACAGAGTTACTTTCGAATTTATAATATTAGTATGGAAATAAGTCATACCTTCATATAAATATTAAAATAAATTTACTGAAAATAAATCGGACACTACAGTGAAAATTTCTTTTAATCGATCTATTCAGAAAGAAAACGTATATTTCTCGCAATTTCATTCTAAAATACCCACCAAGAAGCTTTATAAGAACAGATCACGTATGTTATATTTGTGGTACAAAAGGCCCATCTCCATATATTATGATAATGTGATTAGCTCCACGAAGCCTGCAGCATCTCACGTTCTCTTCATTCAAGTATTGTCATGTCATAATGCTACTAATAATACTTTATTGTTTCTCGAAATATGAGGTCTGTTATTGCTATTTTCTGTCAACATATTGATGGAATTTGCTATGGAAGCACTTACCTTTCAAAGTATTAGGTTCATATGATTATTTATATGTGTAGATACTTTTATCAGAAGCGTTAATATTAAATATTTTGTTCATAGCCGAGCAGCCATCATGAATGCTGTCTACACCACACAGTTCTGAAAGACTCTTTATGTTCACTTTTGTAGCAATGTCTTATTAATTCGTAGTTATCGAGTCTGTTTTAATGAGTTTATTGAAATAGGAGAAAGTAGTAGAGTAGCAGATTATACAATAGTATCTATACAAATATTAAAAAGATGTAAACTTTGTAATATAACTTGGTAATCTTAAAAACTACAGTATAATTTGGACTATGGTAGGTCGCTAGAGGGCAGGGTGTTATTTAAACCAACCCAGTTGTTAAGATTGAACCTATTTCATTCAAAATATAAAATAACAATAACTTAACCGAAAGTGCAAAACTCTTCGATAGCGCGATTCAGGAATCTACACTTTTTAGCAGAGACATCTAGTTCTGATTTTAGAACTACATACGATAATAATTGACTTTGATCTTCTGAACAACTACTGACACGATGATGAAAATTATTTCATTAAAAACAGCTAAGTATCATTTAGTGGTATGTATAGGCTATAAATATTTTGTTTTGATAAAAACCCATGCAAAGTTAGTAGCCTTATTACGAAAGCCAATTGAATAATTGGTTTACGTAATAAAGCTTCTGTCGGGATGAATACAGGGTGCTGGTAAATGAGGTTTATAGAAATTTGGAAGAATCTTTTAATTGAAATTAATAACCGTAGAATCTATGTAGGTGTGCTTTGAGAGAAAGATTTGTTGCTCAATTATATAAAGTAGACGAACAAAGCATGCCACCTAACTTAGCCACTCTAATCCGCACGTCCCTAGACGTGGACTTATTCAGCACGTGTGTGCTGATGATGGAATCGATTGAAGAGTCTTCTAATTTACAAGTTCTGACCGAGCCTCTCATCCAGTTTTCAAAAGGACGGTAGTCGAAGAAAAGGTGGATGACAAACAAAATTCATCTACCCTATATTCAGTATTCACCATTTCATCACATTGCATAATATTGGTCAAAAATATGTTACAAATGTCAGTTAACAATAGAAACAAAAAAAATATTATAAAGTATAATAAAATGGCCAAGGATCCAGCAGCTACCGTTCCTCATAAATTGTTACTATAAAAACTAAAAAAACAACGTGAATAAGATGAAGTTTATCAGTATACAATATTTCAAATTATCTGATTTCTTGGGATTTTGCTTTTGAAAGTACAAAAACTATGATATGGAAATACAAAAATATATATTTTTTTATAAATAAACTGTCATAAAAATACAATGTACTCCCTCGCATCACGTTCGCTTGTACTTCATCTCTAGGGTACAAACCGGGTACATGGAACCCCTTAAACGAAGTTAGATCCGAAACACAAACACTCCGTCATTTGCAACTTCAAGTGTTAGGGTGAACATCCCCTACATGCGAGCACAGTATAGATTGACCCGACAAACAGTATGTAAGCTATCAAACGGCCAAAAATACCTTTCTTTCCACACAAGTATTAAATTGTTATCCAATTTCCATTTGCTTCGTCGAAATGTGTATCTGAATAAATAAACTAGTGGTTTATCACGAACTGATATCTCGCGAATCTCCTATAAAACAAAAAACATATTATCTTTTACTATCAACATAGACGAAATAAAAACCTATTAACTTGGCCTTCATTTTCATCTAGACGCGCGGTAGCGTGTCAAGCCAAGTTCAAGCTAACAGAACTGGCAAGCAGCACCGTGTGTAATATTACACGAACCATTTGCAGCCACTTGACCACTTCATAACTCAAAGACTATTTCACATAAACATGTCAAATTTGGCTCATAAATTGAGACTTACGATATACATATGTGCTCCAAATTTCATATCACACTTCAAACGGTTGTTTAGGTTTTGAAATCTTGATATCGTCATTTTTACCACTGACTGACTGACTGATCTATAGATAGATTAAAACCCTGACCCAGTTCCAGATGACTTAGAAAGTTCAAATTTGACATCTAAATAGGTAGTTGGGTGTTAACAAAAGAAAAAATCAGAAACCAGTAAGGTTTTATTATTTTATTGTAATTTTTCAATTAATTGATTATATTAGGAACACCTAATTACAGTGCCTGTAATGTAAGATAGAAAATAACACAAAAAATACAAGTATAACCCGTAAACGTTGGAAAATACGATAGATTAACAAAAAACATTTAATGTTTTTTTATAATGAATAAGTACTACTAATAATGCCTACTAATAATGCCTGTACAAAAAGTAATGATATCCTATCAAACACATAAATGTGAAATGATAGCCAAGTTCCATATTATGATAAATGCTTTGGTTGACTTCAATGACCAAAGAAGTGAGGTCTAAATGGGTGCCAAGTTCAATGGTCAGTCCTGAAATATATTTATAACAACATAAAATATGTTAGAACAACTTAAAATATTAGTTATTCTTATAACTTAGGATAATATATTGAAGCCTTAGGTCTGACTCAGCTACATAGTTTTCATATACGAATTATATTATTGCCTTCGCAATTTCTAAAGCTGTAAGTTCTCATTTTATTCTTCCAAAAATTTGGCTTGCTGGTGAAAATTAGCTATCAAACAAAAAAAAAAAAAAAAATAGGGCTCTTCCATGACTGTTTAAGTAGGTACTGAATTCGTATATGAGAACTAGCGAATTCGGACTTTAGGCTTCATTAGATAATCCTAAGTTATAAGAAGAAGTGGTACAGGTACCGCGAATTCATACATACATTTATATATGGTAATTTTTTTAGGGATAGAAATTGCATTTATTTTAGATTTTAGAATTTTCTCTATATTTGTGTCATTAAAGCTATATTAATACCAAATTGGGTCACTGGTATACCCTGTGAAATTCGTCAAAGTTCAGTTTATGATATGGCTTAAAACTCAAAAACTACAAAGACTAAACTAAATATAAAACGGGATCAAAATTTACTGATCAAGACCTTTAAGACATAAAACGTCCCATTTGACCTAAGAGTCTAATTTTGATTTTTTTTACCCCTCTTGAACCTTAATATCTCAATAACTCCCCAACATTTTTAGCACATTTAGTCACACCAGGATTTTGCCATCACTGTATATCAAATTTCACGATGATCAGATCAACGCTTCGAAAGGTGTACTCGGACAAACAAACATACATGCATACATATATACATAAACATATACGTACATACAACGCTGATTTGCCCAATTTGATATCGCTTCGATCGATCAAAAAAAACTGAACGTATTAAAACATCGCTTTTCTTTTCCTAGTTTTAGAAAACCAGTGATTGTATGTTACATTAATTGTTTAAGAAACTAATAATAATAAAAAACTAAGATTATTTATTACATAGTACATACTAATCGATTTGTGATATCTCAGACACCTATGAATAGCCAGGGTAGACAATTTAATAGCTACAACATGCGAATCTTCAAGCCACGGGTACACAGGTTTCATAACGATAAAAATGCTCCATCATAGACTACTAAGCTCTTACCAAAAAATAAAATGGTTAAAAGTGAGTCCATAATTACTAAATAAAACCATCAACCAATAAAATAAAATGAAAATTATGAATAGATACTAATAAATTTAATTAAAGTGTCTATTGCACACCAAACAAGTAACTTTTTAACAAAAATATGACTCACCTTAGATAACAGTAAAACCCAAATTACATAATTTATTTCGATGAAACGTCTATGGGACCAACCTGAAAATATATGCTTTCAAATTATAAAATAATTTTCTAAATCGGTTGATAATTCACGGAGTTCTGAGCTAACAAACATAACTTAACATAAAAATTAAACAAATTTAAGACATATAGTTTTCTCATGGATGCCATTGTCACAACTGGACCAAATTTAAATGGAAGCACACGGAAAGCACCAGCTTTTTAATAAAAAAGAATCATCAAAATCGGTATACCCAGTCGAAAGTTCTGAAGTGACAAAAATAAAAAAAACACCGTCGAATTAAGAACCTCCTTCTATTTAGAAGTCCTTTAATTCTTCTTCTTATATGGTGCCAATGGTTTATGCATAAATAATTAGGTATTAAGTCGGTTAATTAAAATACAGTAACAGAGGAAATCTTTACATCGCTTCCGCTGTCTGTTCGCTTAGATCTTATATACTACTCATCAGATGTTAGTGCAGTTTTCAGAAATAGTTAGAGTGATTCAAGAGAAAGGTTTATATGTATAATGCATACATATTACATAGAGAAAAGCCGTTAAATATATTTTTGTGCGCTTAAATCAAAACGCTGGCGAAACCTTACGAGATAGATCAAATTAATGTACTACGGAATTGTATATCTTAAAAAAATCGATTACCTGACTACGCAGGAAGGATAATGTTTTACGAAAAAAATGTGTGTGAAGCCGCAGGTGGGTTAGATAGTATATAATAAATAATGATACAATGCGCGGTCTTATCGCTTAAAATGATCTCTAGCTGCCATCCCTCGGATGGACAGAATAACCGAAAAGCAAAATATGGCGGTGTACGAGTAGCTTTCACATTACTACAAAATACAATACAATACCTATTGATTATATCTAACAAACATAAATTTAATCACAATCTTAATGATCTATGTTACCCTCTAACATACCCTCTAGCTGGAACATTTATTCTTAAAAAACGTATTTATCTAACCTGTGGATAACGTCGTGGACTACAGTATCAATAGCTCACACATGATACTCCATGTACTAACACAGACTGTACCTTTACATATTGTATTGTAGTTGTTTGTTATTCATTAATAAATAAAATAAAACATATAAATAAACCAAACTACGTATTAATTAAATTTATTTAAAAAGGCACACATTACATATTACAAGCAACAAAAATAAAACTTACGTAAAATAACAATTTAATCTGGCTTGAAACGCTTATGTGCGCACAGAAAAACAGAAATATAGATAATTATTGATTAAAACGGGTATTTATCGCGTATGTACCTTTTTTATTGGTTATCCCGACGTCTAGGTATATAGTCTAGGTATAGGTCTAGGTATGGTCTAGGGCTGACTGGAGTACTTGGAGCTACCGTCGGGAAGTGTGCGTAGCTGCAGAAATATAGATTATATTAGATAACTCTTTATTGCACACCATGTAACATATATAAATAAAAAATAACAACGTAATGGATACAATTGGCGGTCTTATCGCTAAATAGAGATCTCTATCAGACAACCTTTGGATGGAATAGACTGTGTGGACATTACCTAGAGTGTAATGGTGTACCTAAAATATTACATATACATTCATACATATAAATAATAACTAATACAAATGAGATATAAATAAAAAAATAAATTACATAAATAAAAGAACCTAAATAATAACTACTTATAACATATTATATAAACATAGGTACTTAGGCTTATTTAAGAAACATATTAATTAATAATAAATACATAGATATTTAGCTACAAATAGTCTAACGGTGTTCTCTGAGCATACGTTTAAAAATGGCAAGTGACTTGGCACATCTGATAGCTACGAGCAGCGCGTTCCATAACCGGATAGCCTGTACTGTAAAAGACTTATCAACGTAGGAGGAGGAGTGTACAGGTGTCCTGAGTTGGAGTGTGTCAGACGAACGCAAGGATCAATAATTGGATTGATGGAGGAAATGGAATCATTTTTTTAAGATAGAAAGGTGAGGAAAGGTAAAACAGGGTGTAATATAAATGGCGTACTTGAGCTTACTGCGAATTACGGACACATGGTCATACTTCCGCAAGCCGAAGATGAACCGAATTCCAAAGTTTTGCAAGCGCTCAAGTTTGTCTAGTTGCTGTTCAGTGAGATCTAGATAAAAAGCATCAGCATAGTCAAGAAGAAGTGACTGAAGAAGAAGAAGTGGCGAAATTTTTGAGACAATCGGAAAGAAGTTGCGCAATTTTCTAAGAGAACCCGCTGAGTCAAATACCTTACGGCTGACTTCAGATATCTGAGGTCCCCGTGACAGTTGCCTGTCAATGAAAACACCTAAATTTTTCGCCATCTTACTCTACTTATCGAAGGTGCCATTAAAAATAATTTATGGAAGGCAATGCCAGTCAATCCTCGATATCATCCGAGAACCCCCAACGATAATTACTTCAGTTTTGAGTGGATTGACTCGAAGACCATGTACCTTGTTCCAGTCCATAATACGGTATAAGTCAAGGTTTATTCTATATATAGCTTCAGGCAGTCGCTCAACATAATCGTTGAGAAAACGAAAAGAAAAGTATGTTCGAGGGCATAACTACTACTAACTAAAATGAACAGACACAAATGAGAAGCAGAAAAAATAATAAACAATAATCAAAACAAAAATCAAACACGTATATACATATACATAGGTAATAATAACATACCTATAATATATACATATAGGTAATAATAACATACCTATAATAGATACTATCAACGGACTTGGTAGCCCATGACGCTACTATGAGCGTCTGAATCCGCGTTAAAATGTGTTACTTCGTATAGGGTTTTGTATTCGATGTAAGCGCTTGCCAGAGCTTGGTAACGTAGCGTCTCTACTGTTTATAAAGTCGTGCTGTGCCCGAGGGATGATAGGGTGGTTATTAAACCTTGTACCTCTGGGAGTGCACATGTGTTAAGATTTGAAAGTGAGATGGGGCTCATGCAGTGTGACATGAATGCTGAACGAATTCCATACTGACAAACAGAATAAGTAAACCGATTACAGATAAAGTAATGTTAACTTAACTTTTTAAGTGTATGTTACGAGGAAGTTATTTTAAATTAACAGTATCTTAGATTTTTTTTGGAGACGAAAAAAACAAAATATGGCCCACCTGATGTTAAGTGGTAACCATCGCCTTTACATAACAAAGTATGTATTATATTTTATCTATATTAAATGTATTATATATATACTAATATAGAAGTAAACTTTGTATGTATTAGTATTTTTCAAACTTTCGCGATCACTGTACATAATTATTGATTAAAACGGGTATTTATCGCGTATGTACCTTTTTTATTTGTTATCCCGACGTTTCGGCTGTGTTGCAACAGTCATGGGCTGACTCGGGTCAGCCCGAGACCATGACTGTTGCAACACAGCCGAAACGTCAGGATAACAAATAAAAAAGGTACATACGCGATAAATACCCGTTTTAATCAATAATTATGTATGTATTGGTTAATTTTCGCTACTACTAAATCGATTTTGAAAATTATATGACTTATAGAAAGCTACATTATCCCTAAGTGTTAAAGGATATATTTTATTTTCATAAAAATCCGTGAAATGTGGGCGAGTCAGCTAGTTATACAATAGTTTTATACAAAACTAAGTAGTGCTAGGAGGACTTAATGCTAACAGCATTATCTACCAATCAAAAATCAGAATCGAAATTTATTTATTCATTAAAATAAAGTCACATTGATGCGTCAATTTTAGTGGCTGTTCTTCTGCGACCAAGCCAAGAACAAAAGGCAAGAGACAAGGCTACTTCTCCCTGTAACAATATATAACAGTCAAAAATAACGTCTAAATTGTAGCCTTTCTGCCAGAGTTGGAGTCACGCCGGGAATGCGAAAAGGTGATTTTTTTTTCTAAATAGTTGTTTTTATTCAGGATTGCTAGCATTCTATAATAAAATAAAATAGTCTCAACTTGCTTGTTTTATAAAAAGTTTCTAATTAGAGTTTGTTACCCGAAGTCTTCTTAACTTGGTTGCGTAACAGGAGTTAATTCAAATCTAAGACGATTAAAATTATTTTCCGGAATAAAAAATATTGACTTCGAGTTTGTATAACAAGGATTTATTAAAAAAAGGGCTCAATAAGCGGTAAGGTATGAGCGTCATTAAAAATCGGCTATACTCGTTAAATGTTGTAAGGTATGTTCGCAAGGTGTGTACTCTCGATAACAACCAAACACCTGTTCCAATACATTAGTACTACAGTACATAATGTATAATGTATCGGCACACAGAGTACATCAGGTAATGCCTTATATATTCGCAGTTTATGGAAATTTGGGTTCACGAGTGTGTAATTCAAGTAATGTGTTTGCTTACGTTTTTGGTAAATTTTTCGCATATTCTGAATATCTTTGAGGTTTTCTCGAATAATACGCGGTTTTTAACAGACTTCAAAAAACGTTCTCTCAACGGTTCGGAACGGTTCTCAATTCGACTGTATTTTTTTATGTTTGTTACCTCATTACTCTGCCATCTAAAGAACGATTTGGAAAATTCTGTTATTATTTGAAAGGATATACTTTCAGATTGGTCTAAAACAAATTTCATCGAAATCAATTAAGTAGTTTGTTTTTTCTGTTATCTGATGTCGGTTATATTTTTGTTAAAAAGCTACTAGTTTTAGGGTACCGTAGTCAAAGTTGAAATCAATATAGTTTTGCCGCGTCTGTCTGTCTGTCAGACCAGTTACAGTCATTTTATTCTTGGTATATTAGTGCTGGAAAGTTGAAATTTGGCAAAGATAAGTTTAAGTGACGCCTAATAATGGAAGTTGGGGTCGCTCTGGGAATGTATGGCGGAGGCCTATGTTCAGCAGAGAACGTCCTGTGGCTATAGACACATACATTAATTTGCTAAGCACATACAATATAATGAAAAGGTATCAACGTAGCGTGAGGTAAGGTAACAAGAAAGGAAATAACAAAATAATGTAAGAGAAAACCGAAAATAACATATAACAAACAATAGAAAAATTATACAATGAAAGCAGGGAAAAATTAACGAGAGGTATGTGCTGCCCGCAGCAGCAAATTACTGCCGCAAATGGGTTCCAACTCAGCATTATGCCTTGCCACCGATCGACATAAGCGCTGTTGTTCTGCCGAAAACTTAATTAGGCAAGTCATTAGAGAACTATTTAAGCACTAATTGGTGTTTACATACCATTATGATAGGCTATATTGATAGATAGAATTAATAAATCTATTGTGTACGTAAAAATGATAAGAATGTAAGAAAAAATATGTATTTTTATGTTTATGATGATGAAAACAGGCATCGTGTCGAAGCTTCAATCCTTCGAAGGCTGGTCAGTAGCGCATTCGTACTTAGTTAGCCAGTCATGGATAATGTGAACCTACCCTAATTACCACAATCTATCTTGAATGCAAGATCACCCTAAGATTATAATCTGCTGTGTAATTCAATCCGCATGTATAACTTAGTGCTTGCAGTCAGTTTATGTTACATTTGCATAACGCTACGAAAGGTACATAAATGTAGTAATAGCTAAAATTGTGGTTTTAAAATTACAAAATCAAATCAAAATATTGTTATTCATAAAGATACATTGTTTGAAAAGGTCATAAGTTTTACAGAATATAATCATACATTACTAAATACAAATATTCACATTAAAACATTTAAGGACAAGTTAGCAAGTACATAAGTACAATCAGAAACACATGTCATAATAAAATAATTAAGGGTTCTTTAATACAGACATAAATAAATAGTACTAAAGTCATCAGCAAGAGCTTCGTTAAGGGTATAATAGGACTTTTCCATCAACAACCTTCTGACTTTATTACTGAAGTCTGCAATGGCAGCGTTTCGGACATCATGTGTAAGTTTGTTGAACAATTTTATGCTTATGCATAAGTAACTGTTGCCTATTTTGGCAAGTCTATGTGGACCCATGTGATTTTTTTTATCTAGCTTATGCTGTCCCACTGCTGGGCAAAGACCTTCCCCTCATCTCTCCACTTTTCTAGATCTTGTACTAAATCCCGCCAATCCCCATAGAAAGCGTCCAAATCATCGCGCCACCGCTTCTTAGGCCTTCCACGGTGTCGCTTTCCATCCACAGGGATCCATCTAGTTCCGACCCTAGCCCACCTATTTGGCTGCATGCGGGAGACATGACCCGCCCAATCTCACTTTCACTTGGCAGCCTTGATACCGACGTCAGCGATGCCGGTCCTTGAGCGCAGCGAGGTGTTCCGAATCCTGTCTATTCTTTTGACACCCAAAATGCTGCGCTCCATCGCTCTTTGGCAAACCCCGAGCCTGGACTTTTGAGATTCAGTCAGTGACCAAGACTGGGCACCGTAGGTTAGGACAGGCAGAATACACATGTCGATGAGTTGACGTTTTAGTGATAACGGAAGGTCGCCTTTCATGAATGTCTTCATGGACCAGTAGCTCTTCCAGGCATTGTCGATACGACGCTTTCTTTGTCCTGTGATTTAAACATATAAAATATATACCCAGGTTCAAACTAAAGCATTATACATTTCTTACTAGAAAAAATATATACAATTATTCAATCTCTTTACAAATACATAAAAAACTAGTTGTTCGCCCCGAACTGAGATCTCGCGAGTCTTCCATTAAAACAAAAAAAAATATTATTAGTAATCTTTGTAGATTTAGACGATTTTGACATACATATATTTCAAAATAATTTTAAAATCTACCTACCGTTATGCAGATTTAGCGTGGTCGGAGCGTATGTGCATTACTGAGAGTTGACAGATTAAGTTACAGTAAGCTTTGTGTTCACGGATGGCGTCTTAGAGGAATTATGACAGAGAAATCTATTTATAACTTGAAACTAACTTCTAACTGGAAAGCGCAGCGTAGGACGGTCCATCACTAGATGGAAGACGATCTGGAACTTTTACCAGATCGTCTTCCATCTAGTGATGGACCTGGGCTGGGAGCCGTTGGTTGTAAAAATCATTGGTTTCTTATTTTTGTATGAGGTAAGTTCTAGGGAAGGAGCAGTCTAAAAAAAAAAGATTTAAACTGTTACTAAAAAGGTTAAGTAATTTATCCTGAATATATGTTAATTTGCATGGTCAGAATCACTTTAAAATATTAGTTCCGGGGCACCGTCGTCATCATCATCATCATTATCATCAGCCGGAAGACGTCCACTGCTGAACATAGGCCTCCCCCTTAGATCGCCACAACGAGCGGTTGGTAACCGATTACGCCCAACGGCCCCCCGCAATTCTTACAAGATCATCGGTCCACCTTGTGGGGTCCGGCCTACGCTGCGTCTTCCAGTCCGTTGTCTCCACTCGAGAACCTTTCTTCCCCAACGGTTATCGGTTCTACGATAACCGATAACAGCGATGTGGCCTGCCCATTGCCACTTCAACTTGCTAATTTTGAAAGCTACGAGTATGTCGGCAACTTTAGTTCTTCTGCGGATTTCCTCATTGCGGATTTTATCACGCAAAGAAACCTCGAGCATAGCCCTCTCCATAGCTCGTTGAGCGACCTTGAGCTTGGTCATGAGGCCATGAGTAAAGGACCACGTTTCAGTGCCATAGGTCACACTGGCAACACACACTGGTTAAAGAATTTAGTCTTCAGGGTCTGGGGAATTTTGGACGAGAAGATATCGCGAAGTTACACCCGGGGCAGCTTGTATAAGAGATATTATGTTTAATTATATTTATTTTAGTTGATATGAACGTCACCGCCGTAAATCTAATCCATCCCAAGGTTGTCTGGAATAGATCACTTATAACTACGAGACCGCCGATTGTAATTCGCAATGTAATTAGGTATTGATTATAATGGAATAGTTTTTGTATATTGTGGTGTACAGTAAAGAAGTGTCTTATTAAACTCTATTCTGTGGTAAAGAGTATCTTAAGCCATTAGTAAGTTCAGATCTTTATTAAAGTTGTTTTTGCGAAAGTAAAAAAGCTTAAACAGAATTGAGAGCATAAAAACTTCAATCAGCTTCGCAAACTTTAGCGGTAATCCAACCTTGAGAGCCTTGCTGAGCTTGTTACAGCTTCCGCAGAATTGTTATGTAAACTACACTTTTTGAAACCATTTTTAGTATTCCGTACCCAAAGGGTAAAACGGCACCCTATTACTGAAGCTCCACTGTCTGTCTGTTTGTCCGTCTGTCACAAGGCTGTATTTCATGAACTGTGATAGTTAGACAGTTGAAATTTTCACAGATGATGTATTTATGTAGCCGCTATAACAACAAACCTGATTTTTTTGCCGTTTTTTGATAATGGTGCGGAACCCTTCGTGCGCGGGTCTGACTCGCACTTGGCCGGTTTTTTAACTACCAGGTGGAAAACAAATACTTACTTATTTCTAAGCTCTATAATAAAATTGACGAATATTTTAGACGCTTAGAAATAAACTTACAACAATTATAAATAATAATAATACACCTACATAAACGAAATACACAAATATATCTACATAAAGTGCTCAATTTTGTTGAGTATCTTGAAGAGAAATGAAGTGTTTAAAGAGTTTAGATTAGAAAATTCCTATAGAGGCGGCCTTGCGGATTTCCACTGGAAGAGCGTTCCACAAACTGCTATCTAGCAGTCACAGTGAAAGAGTTAGTGTAGAAAGAAGTTTTATGCTAAGTTTTAAGAAGTTTTTTTTATTTGTTTTTTTTTTTGTTGCACTGTTTATAAAGTAATTGTTCTGCAATTTTTGTGTCAAATTTATAATTTTCCTAATTCGCTACACATAATTTTTGAACTTGCTTTTATTCTGTACAGTAACCTATAGTCCCTTAGCAGTGCTCTTTTTTCTTCGAATATATTTTTATTTCCACATGCCCGATTGTTGGAACGAAGATTAACTCGCAAATCAGTTGAACATTGGTCAAAACTCTTGTCAAGTGCATATTATCACGTTCCAGCAACCTAATATGCACAATCAGTGCGTGAGCTCTAATTAGCAGAAATAATTACGAATAATAATATTACGAGTGCATTTAATGGTTTTATTCTACAAATAAATGTGGTGTGTACTCAAAAAGTGACAATATAATGATTATATATATATACATATGTGGAAGTGTTATCTATTAATAAAGTATTGTAAACTGCCAACATAACCTGACCATTCAATTATTTATTTCTAGGATGTCTTTATCGGATTTAACCAGTAATAATGATGATCATGACCACGACATACAAGAGTGAGGACGTCAAGATGGAGGAGATCTGAAGAATTCACTGAGGAAGAATTCAAGATGCGCTATAGAGTTTCAAAGCCTGTGATTTCATAAACTGCGTTGATTGGCGGCTCTATAAACCCATTTACCTACATTTACCTGAGTAGCTCTACCAGCGCCCTACAACAAATACTTTTGACAATAAGTTTGTATGCCACTGGGGCATTCCAAATTACTGTAGCTTAGGTATACAACTTGCCGAATAATAAGTAGTGTCTGCAGCTATTGGTCAATTAAGGCCCCAATGTATTAAATGCTCCAGACGGTGGTTACCACAAGCAGAATTAATATTATACCGGAACAGAAAAGAATTATTTTCACCTGCACGTGCAGACAATCTGTGATATTAAAAATATATATCTGTTATGCAAAATTAAAGATCATGAACGTAATTTACAGGTGTTTTTATTGACTTTTAACATTATAAATCTTTTTTGCATGTTCTTACTATAAGTGGGGTTTGCTGTCCTAATTTTTTGGCGCCAAGTTAGTCTGTCCTAGGTTGTAAGGTCAGATAGTTCTTCAGATAAGTTTTCTCGAACATATTTATTCCGGATTCTGTTGTGCCTTGTTACCCCTTCTAACCATATTAACATCTTAATTTCCATCGTCTGCATCTTTTGAACGTGTGTCTTTTTTACCATCCAATATTCTGCTCCATACATCATCCCCGGTCTGACTGCCAGCTTGTACACATTTCCCCTTGCATGGACAAACATACGTGGGTCATAAAGTACAGTGCTCGAGGATTGTCACTTCTGCCAGGCAACGCTTATTCTGCTTTTTACGTCTGTCTCTTTTTCTGCAGTGCGTGTTACCACTAAGCCAAGGTATTTAAAATGATTGACTTTTGGTACAGATGTTTTATCATGATAGATAATTGTTGAAGTCCCCTCTGTGCACTTGTCCTTACTCCATGTGTTCAGTTTTTGATCGACTCACTCTAAGATCAGCTGTTTCTATGGCGTTGATCTATGAGGGCAGTGTTATTTGTAGTTTTTGAGGTGTTTTGGCAATTAGTGCGACGTCGTCTGCGTACTTACAAGAGATTCCAAGGTAACGGGAAATTTTAACATCACAAATAAGTACAAGAAATAGGCACAATTGAAAGATGTTTTAGCGTGCTTATAAGAAATTTTCCATACCTATTAATGGGATTGCAATGAGTGTAATAGTGTCTTTCTGCATACTTATAAGTCACGTTTGTTATTTAGAGAGAAAAACGACCAATTGACCAATTGTATTTTTATACACATTCAAATTGTACATCTGATTTTCGTCAAAAATCTGAAACCTGTTGGCATAAGCAAATTAATGACGAGTAAGAATTAATGATTGAACTAAAATAATGGTTTAGGTGGTGAGACCCAATAAAAATAACACTAATTTAACAATCAAGAGATGATCCTTTGGTTAGCTAATTATTCACTAATCAACCTTCGAGAAACTCGATTAGATTTAAGATGAGTGTTAAGTTAATCACTATGTCAACTGATTGGCTTACGAACAACTGGCTGTTAGATATCCATTTTGGTATTTTTGAGTTGAAACCCAATTTATTTTCTGAGGAACACATAGATTATAGATCAGCAAGAATATACAAGTAATTTGTTGAAAGCTTTATTAAGATCGTGTGTTTCGTAGACATCTTGAAATGTCAGTTTGTTGAAACTGTTTTGTTTAAATTTAGTACAATTTTCTACGTTATAGTCACGCTTGAATATATACCGAAACTATATACTACACGATTTCTTTATTGGATTTCTTAAGAGCTGTGCATTATGATCTGACAGGGCAAGTTCTAGCACCTCACCTTTACCACCTCCCCGAAACACTTTCCCAAACAATGTTAAAAGAAATTTTGCATATCAATTATAGGAATTACTACAATATCTACATCGAGCTTCTTAACGAGGAATCTATACTACGAAATCAACCAAAAGTATATGCAGAGAAAGGAACTCAAACAGACGCCCCTCTGGTCAACTCTCCAAATACTATTAACATCGAGAGTGAAGATGAAGTTATACTATGTAATAACGTTTCTAATGAAATCTGTTATGCTGATAGTAATAACATTTTTCGTGTTTAAATTTATTATTGTGATGCATAAAAATATTAACAGATTGATAAACAAATCTGACACGTTGACGGTATGCTTGGACAACTTGAGAAGCCTAAATACACAAATACATGTTGTGTGCATACGGAGCACAACATGATGCAGGGCGATGTTGAACACTTAAGCGATATGGTGGATCTTGCATTTTAACAAAAAAAACTGCCACTCGTCGAAAAACATAATAGAAATTGTAGATATGTCGGTACTTAATATTATTGAATGTTCAAGAATTGAATTGTTAGATTATAAAATAAACATTTTATGCATTTATAGACCCCGCATACTCTTCTAACAAAAATTAGTATGTTTTTAAAACTCTTGAAAACAAACATTATGTTACTAGTATGCAAGAAAAAGTGTCACAAAGTTATAATCTGTGGTGACTATAACATCGATATCTTAAAAAAGAGTAATTTGTCGTCAGATTTTTAACCCATTGCTCATGGTTACAACCTTAAAGTTCATTTCACAAGTTTAAGGAAGTAACCAGGCCAAGTAGCGGTACGGGCATTGACAACATCCTTCACAACATTGCATTTTCACTCAAAATCGGAAACCAGACATACATGAACCGCACTTCTTTAAACCGCACGTTTTATCGAAAAATGTCGTAACTTTCTAGCTCCAACATTCGTTTTATTATATCCGGGATAAAAAGACCAAATAGATAATTCGTAGTCCCCCGGGCTCTATAAGAGCTGTATAAGCCAGTGTGTAATTCCCTCGGCCGCCGCAGTGCCATGTAATTTCTAAATTGGCCCACTACAGCTAGTTCAGTAACTAACTTCGCCCGGTAACTTGTAGCGTCCAATATTACCAAACTTCTATAGTGTGTAGACACGGAGTGAGGAATAACAGTAAGGTAAGTTACAAACTTTTGTTTATGTAGGATACTTGGACCAAAGATTCTTATGGTGTGTATGCACTAGAGCATTTTCTTGTTACAGAACATCGAGTCTCTCTAATTAATAAATAAATAAATAATGCTGGACATTTCACACTGTGTTATCTATCCCCAAACTAAGCAAAGTTTGTACTATAGCAACCAGATAACTGATAGAATCCTTATATACATTTTTAAATACAAAAAATAAAATAAACATAAAAATACCCTAACCCGTAGCAAATATCTGTAGACATTGCAAACATTTATCCCACAGCGGGAATTGAATCCACATCCTCCTGCGTCTTAGCCGGCTCTTTGCCCACTGCGCTAGAGAGGTCGTCAAATGTGTCACCTTTTCCGAACCGAACATTGAGTACGACGCTTGACCATTTGATACATCCTTACTTTACAATCCAACGAGCGAATTAGTTTACAAATAACATACGTCGAGTACTCACGCATCCTGCAGATCTGACATTTGAACGAACAGTAAACGCATAATAAAAAGGAATGTTACAGGTACACAACGTCGAGCATTCGCAAGAACCTGACATTACATGGAAATGCGTTTTTAATTCAGCTTTTGTTTGTATTTTACCATTCTTAAGACCGTTACATTACATGTAAATGATCTAGTCTCTGCATACCTTTAGAGATTACCTGCCATTATCTGGGTACTTAAATTTTTAACGACACGTCGCCGCGTCGTTGTATCGGCAACAATCTTTATAGCTTACCACGTTTTGGATAATCTGCTTGACTACATGGCTGTATAATGATTAATATCTGACATAATTACGATAGCTCATTGTCACCCGCACACTAGACACCAAAAGAATGAGACTACTTCTGGCGTATGTAAGTATATAATCGTCCACATTTACAGACTTCTCTCAAACAATTATTAGCAAATAAAAATGTCATTTGTGGACGAACCAAAGTAACCGATTTAGCAGATAGGATTAGCAAGCTGGAGTGGGTGAGTGTCAGGGCACAAAGCTCCAAGGAGACCACGCACTGGAAAGCACAGCGTAGGACCCCCCCCCCCCCCCCCCCCACCCCCACTACGACAGGTACGACTAGGACAGGACAGACCTCGGCTCCTAGTAGCTAGGAGCCGTTGGGTGCAGGTCGCTCTAGAAATGTATGGGGGAGGCTGTGTTCAGCAGTGGACGTCCTGTGGCTAATATGATGATGATGATGATGATGATAAAAAATATAATTGATTGATTGATCCCGGTGTGGGGTCAGGACTCTGAGTGTGATATACTTATCACCATATCGTACTGCACTCCCTGCACTATGACGCATATCTCAAGGGTCTCGTGTCAAGCACATTCGCACCTAACTCCGCCCGGACTACGGAATGCGCGGCCCGTACCCGGACCGGACCAGCGATCCGGAACCGTACGATTCCAATCACATCTTTTTTTTATACCACCTGGGGTCTACAAGCTTATGTTAAGCGCACCTGGTTTTAAATAGTAAAGTGTTGCCTCGTAGGTCTTAGAAGCACATCATCGCTTACCCTCAGGTGAGAATATAGTCAAACGAAGATATTCTACGATTCGTGATAAAAACGATACACTGCACTGCGTCTATCAACTTAAGGCATACATATCGACCGAGACGATATAACTAATGTTATTATTATTTGATTATTATATAAACCTATCAATGGCCCTCTGCTGGGCAAAGGCCTTTCCCCAGCCTTCCACTTCTTCTATTCTACTCCCGTTCAAACTTGTAGAGTTCATCCTGCCAACTTGTTCTCAACAATTATAAAGAACAGTAGATACAAATAAATCTAATAAGACAGTGCGACTCATGTGTCTGCTTACCAAAATGGCGTTCAGCTCATCATAATATTAGATGTTATGCACCCAACGCTGATTTTCAGCTGAAATCATAAACCGTTTCCAAAAAATTACTGACGAATTCAACAAAGAAGTTCCCAGCAGAGATACTCGTATCTAAAGCGCTGACAGTACCTCCCACAAAATTCCACTACTTATTCAATAACATTAAATATCAGATCGACTTCAAACCGAGTTATTGGAATTTAACTTATATTCTATAGATAACTTTGAAGTTTTTAACTAAATATTCTTTGCAAAACGCCGCATCCATTTCTAACATCTTCGTTCATTATCTTTGATACGTGTATTATTTTTATATTAATACCCTTTATATTTATTTTAGAGGTAATATTATTAATTTTACTCACATTTTACAATTTTTAACATTATAAACATAATTTTTGAGTTATCATGTAAGTGAATATGTTATTACTCGTATTATGAGAATAGAGTTATTTAGATAGAAACCAGAAGCAAAGGTAAGTAGGGGAGTATTGGGGGGCCTGCATCACATCTCTCTCGCTTCGCTCGAGCGATGTGATGCAGGACCCCCAATCCTTCTATGGTAAACTGTTTGTATCATAGAAATCGGCCAACCACATCAGATCATAGCGATCTGCGCCGACGATGTGAGGCAGCGCCCTCAATCATTCTATAGTACACGATCTGCGTCGACGCGTTCGACCCACAGCGATGCGCGATGCAAATGATGCAAACTTTTAGTGCGCTGTAATATTTTATCACACCTGACAGCTATTTTGTTACACGACATTGTATCTACATGGCACTGTGTAGCTAAGGAGCCTATGTTTGCCTAACAAAGAATGATAATAATATTATGTTCGGTTCACAACAAAGTTATGAAAATTTATGAAAGAGAATGGTAACTATGATATTAGGTAATTCCTATTAAATAATCAATAACATAGGTCTGCGGTGAAAAAGTTTTTTAAATAATTTCATATCAAACGTGTAGATGTTGACCATTATATTGCAAATAAAATGTTATACACGTATAAAAACTTATAGGCTATTATATAATAAAAGTTTAAAACATTTTTTTTTAAATTTCACATGGCTTGTTTTCCTAAAAATCTAGGAGAAAGAAGGTGAACGGTTCCGTTAATATATAAAATAAATATAAAGAAGGTATCAATGTCATTGGGACGTTAATATGATGGTGAACTATTGCTGAAGGATTCAAAGAGATGAAATAAAAAATCATAAACAAAAACAAACAAAACGCAGTTTTCTTTTCGAAAATAACGTTATTTTTAATCTTTTTTATTTATATGCTTTGTTTATACTTTTGTCTTTTATATTGATAGCAATTTTTTACTCAAAAACTTTTTAAAATATTCTCAAATTATTTTCATTCATTTATTTGTACTAAACACTATCCAGACTAATCTGGTATGTGTGACGTGGTATAATATATCGTATGAATACAGTTTTATATTACTTTTAAGTCTATTACAATAAATAATAAGAGACCAATAAAGACTTTAAAAAAATCATATTTCACAGACCTGTGTTATTATTTGGATTTTATTCAAGTCCTGGATTATTTTAAACATGATAAGTACTTAGGACTTCCTTATAAAAATTTCGTTTCAGGTATCCGCGACATGGCGGCGCCGGACCATACATGTAAAAGTAAGGCATTGATCACGCTAAGCGATCAATGTTTAATCGAATTTCATCTCTACTTGCGTAGTGCATAAAGTTGATTATGAATACTGTAACAAAGGTAACTTTGTTAGAATTCAAATAAGTAAATAAAGAAATGATGGATGTGTATGCGGTTTATTAAAGTGATGCGATAAATAGAAGTGCATTAAACTATTTGCTTACAATTGTAATTGTTCGTCGATCAGTGAAGTGCCATTTGGATCAGAAAGTATGTAAGTGTTTTTGATTACATTATTTTTTCTAATTCTCTTCTAATCATCATTGACTTTTCCCTATAAAATAATTATACATATTATTTGGTTATAATTTATACTAAATTTTGTTCTTTAATGATCTTTAGGTATGTATTCATTCCTTTCACTAAAGACAATTATGGCGTTCATTATTTTTATATTGACTCTATTATAATAATGTGATTAATTATTGTGTTAATATGTCTCGAAGCTTAAAATCGGTCCCAATTAGTATTTTATCCAAACTAATACACACTATAAATGGGAAAGTAACTGTGATGTCTGTGCGACTGTCTGTTCCGTTTCCGTTTTCACGGCTAAACGGCTGAACCGATCTTGATAACATTTTGGTAGAGAGATAGTTTGAACTCTGGGGACGGACAAAGGATACTTTTTATCGTTATAAATTTTATTTTAATATCCCTTTTGATTGTTACCTTTTTATTGTAAATACTGAGCTTTATTAATGATTGATATTTGACTTTTCAGGCCTGGTTGGTCTCAGAATCCGTTTTGGGCTGATGAGATTCAAATCTCAGATGAGGAGCATGCTGAGCCTGGAAGCGCATATGCTGCAGCTCCGCTGAAAAAGGTCACCTCGGATAAGAAAAAAGACGGCGCCAGCGCATCAAAAAAGCGGACGACGAGCAACGCGGAGCGCACGTCTTCATCATAGAAGAAACGAGTGCCGGCGCCCAAAATCTGTTTGGCTCCAACACTGAAGACATTGATTTACCCTTAGAGCAAACCTCGGTTACACACCAAGTAGGTTATTCATAAAATCTTTTATGCACTCATTTCAGGGTAGGCGTGAAGAGCGTATTGAAATCAATTTGACAATAAATGGTAGTATGAGTTAGTAAGCGTTTGTTTTGTCTGTTTGTTCACGCCGTTTTCTGAAACGGAGTTGACAGATTAATGATACATACTAATTGCCTCTTCCTTTTTTCGACTTTTTCGACTCATTAAAAGGATATGCAGTCCGTTAATTCTATGTATTTATTTTGTTTCCAGATTGACGTTGAAGGAATTAATAGATATTCAAATTTTTATTTTTATTTTTCAGGATTTAGAAGATAGCAGCTCTCTGAAGCCGGCACGGGCGGCTACATTGCGAAGCTTCTTCTTTCAGCGGGGGACAACCGGATATACCCCTCAACGGGACCTCGCCCGCGTCGGGGAATACTACGTGGAGCTGAGAGTTTACAACTCTCAAGAAGTAGAGCATGAGCCTGGCGACGAACGCTGGAAACGCGCGCTCGTCACTCTTAAACTATGTACCGATACCAATACGGCTGTGTGGCGCAGTGTAAACAATTTAGTGCAAGTAGGAAGGCAGGAGTATAAGGCGATACAGCCAATCATGTACCCTATGAAGCCACAATAAGTTTTTCATTTATTAGGTATGGATTAAGTTTGTGTAGCATTTTCCTTACTTTTTGAAATCATAATCTAATTAATTACTCGCATTTATATTAATATACTTTTGAATTACATCAATAAAAGATAATTATCATTCCTTGTGTTATAATGAAATGACTGTTTTTCTTTTAAGCTACGACAAAACCATAAGAGGTCACTGATCTTTTATTTACTCATATTTCTGTTGTGTAACTATTGTCTTATTTACAGCAATTCGGCAAAATTTAAATATTGAAAAATGACAAAACTGAAATATTGAAAAATGGCAAAAATTTGAATATTGAAAAATGCCAATAATTGAAATACTGAAGTATTTAAAATTTGAGATATAGAAATTTCGATATATAAAAATACTTATTCAAACTTATCTGATCCAATCTTGAAGAGTTTCCTCTATCATCAGTCAATTATGTTATGTTAGTTTGAACTAGGCTAATATTCAATCATTTAAGTAATTACCAA
The DNA here is from genome assembly GCA_918857605.2 of Philereme vetulata. Classification (NCBI taxonomy): domain Eukaryota; kingdom Metazoa; phylum Arthropoda; class Insecta; order Lepidoptera; family Geometridae; genus Philereme; species Philereme vetulata. The sequence goes on from OU975442.1 coordinate 634,137, forward strand.
CTTCATATCTATTTAAAGTAGACAATTTCTAAGCACCTACCTGTTATAATTGAGGAAAAATGGTGTTTTGTAAGGAATGTAAAATAAATGTATCTCACCTCCCTTCACACAAGAAAAGTAGTATTCATAAATCAAACTGTTTGATGAACTCTGAGTTTCCAAATGTACAGATCATCGATAGTGCATTTAAATCTAGAATCGTAAGTTATAAAATAAATCCCCTATCAAGGAAAATAGTGCCTGAGCAGTTTTTAAACAACGCTTTTACATTAGTGCTTCAGTTAATTAAGTCAATTAATCGACACAATGCTTTTAAAGTTAACATGGAACTTTTTGTGTCGTATTATTTACCTTAAAATGATGAAAAGGATATTAAGTCATTCAATCTACCATACACCAATTTTTTTTTAAATTCTAATTTAACTACTTACTATCAAGAATCTGTCGATAAACTGATGCCAAAGTGTTCAAAATTTGAACAGTCAGAATCTGGATGGTCCATAGATGCTGTTAGTCATTTAGAATTAAATATTAACCAGTATAATCCATTACGAGCAGGGTCGTATGTGAAACTGCCGCAGGAAATTCAAAACACCAAGTCCTGTTTGAACATTCAGAACAAAGATGAACATTGTTTCTTATGGAGTATTATTGCATATTTGTATCCAGCAAAAAATAATCCAAATAGAGTAACATCATATCCTCACTATAAAAATATCCTGAATACTTCAGGTATGACATTCGCTATGAGTTTAAATGACATTAAAATATTTGAAAACATGAATCGTTTCATTTCGGTAAATGTTTACGGTTTAGAAAAAAAACTACCTTGTGACTGGCCCACTTTATAAAACAGCTCACCGTAAATTTACACATGTTAGCGTTATTTTAATAGAAAATAATGGAAAGAACCATTTCTGTCTAATAAAGGATTTGCAAAGCTTGTTCACAAACAACTTACAGAACATAAATGTAAAATATTTTTGTGTGATGAATGCTTTATTTATTATGAAATTGAAGATAAATTTGTAAATCATGATTGCGCCAGAGTCAAAACAGTTTTACCTGAACCAAGCAGTAAGTTATCTGTTTCACATGTTGAAAGAACTCGAAAAATTCCTATCTATGGCGATTTTGAGAGTTTACTTAAAGAATATTCTGATAAAAGTAAATCAGAACATGTTTAAAATGTGCAAATATATGAAGCAACCTGTTTTGCTTATTACATATGCTGTGAATCTAGACCAAATCTAAACAAATTTGTGTCTTATCGCGGTCCAAACTGTGCAAAAATATTTGTAGAAACTCTTGCTAACGATATAATAAAATTATATCAGTTATTGTCAATAAATAATCCCATGGTACCATTTACTAAAAATCAACTGAAATCTTATGGAAACGCAACTGTTTGCCACTTGTGCAAAAAAGAATTTTCAAGTGATGACGTAATTTGCGCAGATCACGACCATTTTACTTCGTTATTTTTGGGACCCAGTCATGTTTCTTGTAACATAAATGCCAAATCGTGTAAATTTGTTCCAATTATATTTCATAATCTTTCGGGATATGACTGCCATTTATTTATTACCGAGTTATCAGCTATAGTTGGTCGCATTAATTTAATTCCAAAAACAAAAGAGAAATACATTTCAATACCTAAATTCATACCAATCGATGCTAAGAATGCTGCTCAGTTAAAGTTCATCGATTCTTTTAATTTTCTAAGTTGCGGGTTAGATAAGTTAGTTAAAACATTACAGCCTGATAATTTTAAAAACCTGAAAAAATATTATTCTGATACCAAATCGTTTGATTTGTTGCGTCAAAAAGGGATATATTGCTATGATTATTTAGATTTGTTGGAAAAATATGATGAGCCATATCTAACAAACAAAAATATTTTTTTAATAAGCTAACATCCGAGGAAATATCTGATAAAGATTTCAAACATGCGCAAACCGTTTGGAAATAATTTAACATAAAAAATTTAGGAGAATACACTGACTTATACTTGAAATGTGATGTATTATTATTATGTGAAGTTTTCGAAAAGTTTAGAGCAATGAGTTTAACTTATTATAACTTAGACCCTTGCCATTATGTGTCATCTCCTTCATTAAGTTGTGATGCAATGTTATTGTTCACAAAAAATGATCTTGATTTAATTTCTGATGTCGAAATGTACCAAATGCTTGAAAAAGGCATTAGGGGAGGACTGGCACAGTGCTATCTCAGAAATGCAAAGGCAAACAACAAATATTTATCAGATTACAGGTATAATGAGCGAAATTCATATCTTCTCTACTTTGACTGTGTCAACCTATACGGTTATGCAATGATGAAATATCTACCCACAAATAATTTTTGCTTTTTGAATAATATAGAAATTAAAGCTCTAAAAAATATTGAAATGATACCAGATTGCAATGATCGTGGCTACATACTTGAAGTAGACCTTGAATATCCCACTATAGTCCATGATAATCACTCAGATTTACAATTTGCAACCAAAAAATGTGTTCCACCTAGTGGAAAATGTAAAAAGCTTATCGCTAACTTACATAATAAATATAAATATGTAATACATTATACACCACTTAAAGAATGTATGTAAAATGGACTCGTGCTATTAAAAATTCATCGTGTTTTAGCGTTCGATCAGAAACAATTCTTAAAACCTTATATTAAATTAAACACAAAACTGAGACAAAATGCAACATCTGAATTTGAAAAAGATTTTTTAGAAAAACAAAATAATAGCATATTTGGCAAAACTATAGAAAACAAGAGAAATCAGATTGATGTTAAGTTGGTTATAGTATGGAAAGAAATTTCAAACAAAACTAATAAAATTTGCAGTGCAGAAAAATATATTACTGCCATAATTTAAAAAAATTGACAATTTTGTCTGAAAATTTAGTAGCTATTCAATTGCAGAAAACAAAAATTATTTTAGATAGACCAATATATATTGGATTTACAGTCTTAGAGCTCGCGAAAACACATTTATATAGATTTCATTACTCTATAATGAAAAGAATTTACAAGGAAGATATATCCCTTTGCTACACAGATACTGATAGTCTCTTATATTTGATAAAAACTGACGATTTCTACAAAGACATGATACAAAACCATCAATACTTTGATACTAGTAATTTTAAAGAAGATGTATATAACATACCTCATGTTAACATGAAATTACCCGGTTATTTTAAAGATGAAATGGGTGATGAATTAATTTCAGAATTTACAGGACTACGAGCAAAACTTTATTGTATAAATACAGAAACATTTTCACTTAAAAAGGCTAAGGGAGCAAAAAAATGCGTTACAAAAAAACTTGACATGGGAAAATACAAACGATGTTTGTTTAAGAATGTTGATTTAAGAGATGATATGTACATAATAAAATCAAAAAACCATAAAATATTTACTCAGAGAATGAACAAATTAATTTTAAATAAGTCAGATGACAAGAGTCAAGTTCTGACATGTACTGTAACTACCTTACCTTAGGGTCACTATAGCAATATATCAGAAATAAAAGCTTTATTGTATAAAAAATTGTATTGTTACTTTATTGCATAGATACAAATGTTATAAGTGTAGTTTTTCTAAGTGGAATATATTTACAATAAGAAGTATACGTAAGATGTAAGCTTATTCTATATTTACCTATTATTTAATCTTAAAAATATTATTGTATTAACAACTTAAAATATAATGTGTATAGTGTGTAATTAGTGTGCGCCTATCTAATTTTACAATATTCAATATATTATACTTAGTTTTTTAACATTGTGATTGCATTTATTACCTCTTCCTAATGAACTGTCTAAATAATTAGGGATAGGATGAGAAATAACTGAAAACAAACAACCAAAGTATAGGAAATCAGTTTATTTATTAATAAATAATAATTGATGAATATATATTATAGTTTTGGTGATAAAGGTATTTTTCAAAAGTCTAGTCAAAATCACAAAGTTTTTTTCCTGTCTTATGAGTGCATTAGCTGCGTCCATTATCACATCATGGCTATAGTTTTCTTCTATAACATACTGAGCACTTACACTTGACTTTTCGCTATCACTATAGTAACTGTTATCATCTTCTTGATCCTTGACATCATAAATACAGATCTTGATTAACTTTTGGCCTTTCTTCAAGTGAGTGCGACGTACAATGTTTATTGTTATTGAAGATGATGTAGATATGAAAGATGTTCTCTTTCGCAACGGCTTTCTTGGTTTTACTAACGGTTCTTCCTTATGTTTGTTGGTATTTGAAGGATCTTTATTTTGATGAGCCTCCAGTTTTTCAAAGTACCTATCCGTATCTTGTGCATAGTAAAATGGGTTGATGATAAAATCTTCATTGTCTTGAGACATTCATCTGCAATGAGAAAAATTGATTGAGTAATTATAAGTGCTAGTGCTAGGTGTACACAAGGTATTTAATTATTTTTAATCGAAATTAGTAATATTATTGATTAAAACAAATTTACTTAGTAACGCGTTCCGAACAAAATGGAGACGAGTGTCAGGTTCAAATATGAGTAATAAAATAAAAGATAATTTTAAATTACAAGATAAAATTTGATTGTTAGGTATATCCTAAGTAAATCGCGTGCACATTCCATGCTATTATATTAATTAAATAACCCAACACAACTGATCAAATGAATGATTACCTGGAAATCTGGAAACAAGATGAAGGTGTCATCTTACCTGGGGGTTTATCTAAAAGCCGAGTAGACGTAGTATAATTGTAGTAATAATGTAATGCTATTTAATAAGAATACGCTGTATACCAGTCTCAGACATCATCATGAAGTTAGTCAAACAGCCCAATACGTTAAACATTAATAATATAGATGTGAGATCACAACCCCAGACCGTCAGACACAGCGTTTTAATTCCTAATACCATTCGTTGTATAATTTGCGGACCATCTAATTGTGGAAAAACAAACGTTATGATTAACCTATTATTACATAAAAATGGGCTTAAATTTCATAATGTTTATCTCTACTCAAAAACAACGTATCAACCAAAGTACTGTTATTTGAGTGACGTCTTCAAGTTAATTCCACATGTAAATTATTTAATGTTTAACGACAACAAAGATGTTATTGATCCTGAAAGTGCTTTACCGAATTCTGTTTTTATTTTTGATGATGTTGCATGTGAGAATCAAGTTAATATTCGCAATTACTTTTCTAAAGGACGCCATAAAAAATCGTTTGCTTCTACTTGTCTCAGACTTATTCTAAAGTCCCAAAGCAGTTAACACGAGATAACGTAAATTTGATAATTGTTTTTAAGCAGAATAATACTAACTTGAAACATATTTATAATGAACATGTAAATACTGATATTGATTGGCTTTAATTTAAGAAAATATGCTCAGAAACTTGGAAAGGACCACATTTTTTCTTAATTAAAAATAAGGATAGTACTTTAAATAATGGCAGATATAGACTTGGGTTCGATACGTTTATTACATTCCAGTGAGTCTATAAAGAAAACACAAGGATTTAAGATATTCAGTCCAGCAGCTTCACTTCAAATTAGCGATTGTGAATATACTAAACGACAAACATGGAAAAAATTATGAAAAAGCAAATAACTACAACAGTCAAAACTATTAAAAATAAAATAAAGGCTATGAAGAATAATGATGATACTATCAACTATAATTTAAATAAATTATTTAAACCTCTTATTAATCCGCTGAATAAAATTGTTGAAAGTAACAAAATTAAGTCACCAATTAGTGATAAATCTACTTTTAACGCGGATACGCCAAAAAAAAACCATCAACACTGTCTAATGGTTCTGACGTTATAAGCGAAGACAACTTTTCCAGCGACACTGATTTGTTTAAAAGTAGAAATACAAACGTATCACGCGAAGACGATAAAGAAGAACACTTGACACCTGTTAAAGTTGAAAACAATGTTGTGACCACGTTAAATACACCTTTAAAGTCCATGTTAAACAACGATAATTTACTTGAGGAAAATAATAGTTTAAATGTGCCGTTTGGTATAAGAAGTGAAAATAATAAATTGTGGATGGGTAACATACCAATTTCTTTTAAAATAATTGACACTCCGTTTATCAGATCGCATATATCTTTTATTTCCATAGAGGACAAAAATTATGATATGACAAATGGAATAAAAGTACTGTTGTTTAAAAAGAAACCGGACCTAAATTTAGTTTCAGACCAAGACCAGATTATTTACAAAGACATATTAGAAAACACTCATACTCATAAACGGAATTTTAAAATACTGGTCAAATAAAAGGCGATAAAGGCCTGAAATACAGTCAAGTAGTTAAACCATTATTTTATAAATACGAACAAAACTTAAAAAACAAAGTTATTAAACGTGGAGGCAGTATGGCTAATTTAAAAAAAAATATATGAAGAATACCGATTTTATTAATTGGGATGACCCTAATGAACTGATCGAAAGACTTAAGCTATTAGAAGCACCCAGAGATGCTGGTAATACTAACCATGACAATGAAATTATATCAATAATAGAAGAATTAAAAGAAGCAGATATAATTAAAGAATAAAATGATAAGATCCTGTGACACTTGCTTAGTTTCAATATTCTATTCAAACATGAATGTCGATAAATTCGGTCTCCATATTCACAAAAGACAGAAAAAATATTATGATTTTAATTTACCTCATGAATGTACGATAAAACAAGTTGATGCAGAAAACTTAGATGCTCAATGTAAGCGATTGAACAATCTTAGAAATCCATTGAATTCATATGATGCTGCAACTAAAGAATATGTTGATAAATGTATGAATGACCTTTGGAACAAAGTTTCAACGAATATTAAATTAATAACAGAAAAAAGTAACAGATTAAATAAATTACCAGACTGTCTCCATAATACTACTAAACATGAGCAAAAGAAGCGTGGTAAATGAAATTCATAAATATGCAAGGGTAAAGTTTCCCAGAAGGCATGTTGTGATGAGAGATATTGACGATCTTTGGCAAGCTGATTTGATAGATATGCAATCTGTTTCAAGATTTAACAGAGGCTACAATTACATTTTAACGGTCATTGATACATTTTGAAAATTAGCATGGGCAATTCCGCTGAAAAATTAAAATAAAGATCTAGTTACCGAAGCATTTCAATCTTTAAAACAAAAAGGTTGTATTCCTGAAAATTCATAAACCGATCATGGCACTGAATTTTACAATAATAAAACTAAAAAAATTGTTAATTTGCACCATATAAATCATTACTCAACATACTCTACTAAAAAGGCATCTATTGTCGAAAGGTTTATTAGAACTTTGAAAAATAAGCTTTACAAAGAATTCAGTTTACAAGGATCTTACAAATGGAAGAATGAATTAATAGATAAAATTACCGAAATATATAATAACAGCGTTCATAGAACGATCGGTATGCCACCAGTACAAGTCGGAAAAAATAATAAAGATCTTATATTGAAAAGATATAATACAGCTTACTCTCGTAAATGTTGTAACAGAAAAGAAAGCAGCAAATTGAAAATTTGTGATTTTGTGCGTATCAGTTAGTACAAAGGAACATTTGAAAAAGGTTACACTCCAAATTGGTCCGCAGAAATTTTCAAGATTGTCAAAGTTCAAGAATCTAATCCAGATACTTGTTTAATTAAAGACATGAGACATCGCCCCATATTTGGCGCATTTTATAAGCAAGAACTTCAAAAAACTCAACACCCTGATGTATATCTTGTAGAAAAAGTATTGAAAAGAAAAGGAAATAAATTATATGTTAAATGTTTAGGTCTTCCATCCAGTGAAAATCGTTGGATTGATAAAACAAATAAATTATAAAGTACGCAGAACTCGAAAAATTGATCAGTTTCTATTTGGTTATGAAAGAGAATAGTCATTTTAATAGTTTAATTAACAAATTGCCATTTGAACTTCAACTGCCAGGGTATAATTTTTGCGGACCAGGAACTCGATTGGCAAAAAGACTTGCTCAAGGAGATAAAGGCATCAATCAGTTGGACGAATACTGTATACATCACGATATAGCTTATAATAACTCATCTAATTTGGTTGACCGACATAAAGCGGACATCATTTTACTAAAAATGGCAAATAAAAGAGCAACTTTTTCGAATGTCAGGTCTAGAGAAAAAATTGCTGCTAATTTAGTTAAAACAGCTATGCTAGCAAAAGTTAGTTCTAGAGCAGGACGTAAAAAAAGTTTTTAAAGTATTGTATCGCATACAAAAAAAATATATTCGTAAAATGAAACCCAAGCGCAAGAAAATGGCAATCGAATTGGCTTTTGCTGCTGCCAAAGAATTATCTAAGGATTTGCCAGTACAATTACCGCGCGTTATACCTGTGCCCAAATCAGGAGGCGTTCTTCCTTTAATACCAATTTTTGCCGGATTATCTGCTGCTGAAAGCCTCGCTGGTGGTATTTCAACAATAAATTCTTGAGGCCGCTCAAAGAATTTATTGAGTATATGAAAAAATGTAAAGTTGTTTATAATTATGATAACTATCAAAAAAATAATTCATATAACTGTGATCACCTGTGTTTTAAATTTTTAAATAATTTCTGGCCGAAAAATTAGCATAAATACTAAATAAATAGCATGTTATAAGTAAATTTTTTCAGTCTTTGTAAAATCACAGTTCAGTTCAGTTAACTTTAACATTTTCCGGAAACAAGTCCGTGTTAGAGACAACGTTTCATGCTCCTTTGATTTTAGAAGACCGTTATGAATGTGGTTTATTATATTTTTCTGTTTACAATGCTACACCAAACATAACTAGCAATAACAATGTATTTACTTATGGTTAGAATGATAATCAAATCAAAATACCAAATGGTTCGTACGATTTACAAGACATTTATGAATATATAAATAATATTATTAACTGTGAACTAAAGATTGAATCTAACTGTAATACATCAACAATCTCTATATATTGCGCAGAGAGAATAAATTGCCAAGCATCGAACAGTATCGGCAGTACCTTAGGATTTCGAAAAGAAATACTAGAACCAAATAAATGGCATGTATCAGTAAACCCAATCAACATTCTTCCAGTGTCAGTGATAAGGATCGAATGTGATTTAGTGCAAGGTTCATACACTGACGGTGTATCATCTTATGTTATTTATGAATTTATACCAAACGTGTCTTCATGCTATCGATTTGTTGAAAAACCAATAAATATTATATAATTCCCAATTAAAAATAAAAGCATTACGTCAGTTATAGTAAAAGTTATCAAAACGGAAACAACATTAATTTTGGTGGAGAAAATATTCAAATGTGTCTTCATTTACGAAAACTAACATGATTGTGTTTAATAGTCAAAACACTAATAATATAACATCAAAAACTAAATTAAAAAGAGTTATTAGAACAGAAACGTTCAAGAAACAAAGACGTATCAAGAAATTAAAGATTACGAAAGAAAATAAAGATTCCTTACGAGCTCTTGGGTTCAAAATATGAGTACATTAAATATTGACGATTCACCTCACTTTGACAACTCTATCGAGAGTTATGAAATTCATACCTACAACCCGTTTAGTAACAGCTTCAACAAAAATGATGAAATCCGCTTTTTCATTCATCAGCAAGACATATACGCATTACCGTCTTCAAGATTTATTTACATTGAAGGACGCGCCATCGTTTCTACAAAGGATGCCGTAGGCAAAGTCACAAAAAAGAATTTGAAATTTACAAATAATCCTGTATCATTTCTCTTTCAAGACATTGGTTATGAGATTAATAGTCTTGAGATAGATCGTATAAAAAATGTTGGAATTACTTCTACAATGAAATCATACGTCTCTATGAACGATGGAAACAGTAAAGTTGCTGGTGTATGGGGCTGGGATATGGATGGGTTTAAAGTTAAAGATGACTCCTTTAGTGTTCTTATACCACTTAGTAAGAAGATAGGGTTCGCGGAAGATTATAATAAAATAGTTTTAAACTTCAAGCATGAACTTATTATGAGTAGAAGTAATACTATCAGAAATAGTGTTATCTCTGATCAAAATGATAATATTCAAATTGATATTTTAAGAGTTCAATGGAAAGTGCCACACATCAAAGTATCTGATTGTGCAAGGCTTATCTTATTAAAATATTTAGAAAAAGATAAACCTATACAAATGGCTTTTAGGAATTGGGACTTGTACGAATATCCTTTATTACCTAAAACTACAAAGCATTCATGGTCTGTAAAAACAGCAACTCAGTTAGAAAAACCTAGATATGTTATTATTGGCTTACAAACTAACAAAAAAAAATAAGATAGCCAAAAAAAGTTTTTTTTTTACCATTGCTGCCTAACAAATGTTACATTGTTTTTAAATTCCCAATATTATCCTTATGATTTCCTTAATATAAACTGTGAAGAAAATAAATACAGTATATTATATGAACTGTATGCCTAATTCCGTCAGTCGTATTACAATCTCCCAATGGACCCGTTGTTAGACATCAGAGAATTTAAAGAAAAAGCTCCTCTTTTCATAATAGACTGTTCAAGGCAAAATGAAAATCTGAAATCTGGACCCGTAGATGTCCGTTTGGAAATAGAAAGTTCCCAAGATATTCCTCATAATACAGCTGCCTATTATCTCATCATCAACGATCGACTTGTTGAGTATAAGCCTTTGAGCAATATTGTGCGTAAAATATCATGATTGTATTTGTCGACGTACAAGGATTTAAAACGGATTATAATGATTTCACCATGAAAGAAATAGCGATAAAATCTAGCCATCAGTTAAATACGCTCTTATTTATGCCGCCATTTCCCTACGGAGAATTAACAAATACAGAAAAAAAAACATGTTTGTTGGATAGAACAAAACAGGAAGATATTTTGGAATCAAGGATGTATACCATACTCTTATCATAAAGTTTATATTAGAGGACTCTTATATAACAAAAATATTATATACGTTAAAGGCTTAGAAAAAGTGATGTGGTTAAAAAAAATTTTAGAAGATAACATGGTTCATAATTTATGTATTTTTAATCTAGAGGATAAAGGTTGTCCTAGTTTGCTAACTTTATATGAAGACTAAAAGTCTTGCTTAGATGTGTATCGATGTAAGCATCACACTTCACATTGTGCTTTGAAAAATGTTTCTTGTATGCAAAAATGGTGCTTAGAAAATAAATGTGTTTAAAAAAATATATTTTGGTTTGAATTATCAAAACCATGCAATTATACAACAACAGAACAATATTCCAGCAGTTCAGTTTACGTAAGTGAACTGATTGATAACTGACTGGTAAATCAGTTATATTTTAGCGCAGTAGTTTTAAACCGATTGAAAAACAGAACCAGTTAAGATCATCCAGATTAAATACAAGCGGTCTAAGAAACCATAGCCTAAGTAGTTTTCGATTAGCGTGATTCGTTGAAGATTAGCGATGTCATGTAGGAGAATTGAAACAGTCTGTCTAAACCAAGTGAGGCTGTGGTCAGCCGATTTCTATGACAGTATCAGTCTACAGTTTACCATAGGAGGATTGGAGGTCCCCCAATACTCCCCTACTAAGGTAGTGCAACAGCGGCGAAGTAAAATAAAAAAAACGGATGATGAAAATGCCTTGACCTGTTGTTCTGATTATCTCAGATCTTGGGGCGTGCTCTGCATGATATAGAGCTCCAACACAGAATGCCATAACTACATATATGGTTTTTTTTTAAAATAATACGATAAGACTTTACCCTTGCTAAAGCAGTATGTTTGTTGTATTTCTCCGGTTTCAAGGCCTCGACGTAGCCGTGCGTGGGGGTTTCAAGAAACAAACTGCTAAAACAAACGGTCTTGAGATTTGCCTCCTGCGACCGATAAAAAGTCAAGAGTCTATCGTATGGGAGTCACCGTCTTTCACAACGTTTTCCAGTCTCTGGTCGCCATAACTTTTATTCTTCAGCAGCTGATGGTTCTGTGAGCTACATAACCTGCCCATTATCACATAACTGCCATACGTTATGTATACGTTATACTATTAATCGAGCGAAGCGAGATCTCCAAATCAACTTGGGCAAATCAGCGTCTTAAGTATATTTGTTTGTCCGAGGATAAATTTCGAAGCGTTGATCCAATTATCATGAAATTTAGTTTATAGTTAGGTAGTGATGACACAATCCTGGTGTGCCTAAATGAGCAAAAAATGTAGGGGTTCGATATTGGGGTTCAAGAAGGGTAAAAAAAAATGAGACTGTCAGATCAAATGGCACGTTTAATGAATGGTCTTAATCAGATCATTTTGACCTTTTTTTTATTTTTAGTTTAAACCTTGTAGTTTTTAAGTTAAATTAAAATTTTAAAATATTAACATAAAATATTTGACGAGCGAATTATGAAACAGAAGATTTTAGATTTCACAATTTATATAGAGCATGTTTAAATATAGCAACATTAACGAAGCAGATTTTAATGTATATTCGATAAAGTAAGCCTAATCGAGCAGTTCTGTGTCCGGATTCAGAGCAGACTGGCTTGGGAGGGTCCAATTGATTCCCACACATCCGACTTAGAATGCGGGAAACTTATGTGGATACAACTTTGACTGGGGGGTACTTATTATTCATGCGAGAAGTTATTATTAGACGGAATAGCTAAATGTTTACGAAATAAATCAATTTTAGAACTACTTCCGGCTTGCACAAACATTCCTAAGTGTATTTAGCGATTAAACATGCTTAATTTTACCGTATCTGTATGATTTGACATCTTCCTAAATCATATTTAGCCACTAAATATGATAAGGCATAAATAAACTGTTATGTCTGTTTACATACTTGAGTAAACAAAGAAATGCATTCTTTTATTTTATTATATATATTTTCGCTAGAAAGCCTTAGCGTCAACGAGTACCTACTACATCTTAAGTAATTAATTAAGTACATTAAATAAAGACTCCATTGTCTTTATTTAGTGAACAAACGGCAAAAATATCATTGCTTTGTCCAGCTAATATTATATTCCCTCGCAAGGCCCGCAGCTAATACACCTAATGAAATAAAGGTCATTTACTACATCCCCCGAGAAGCGAGTTTCTTAAGATTACCCTCCATGCTTCGCATACAAAATGCTTATTTTCAAACACGTATATTGGCCATTAAGATGACTTACGACCCAGGGGCCCTCAGGCTTCTGATAAACTATTCACTGGATAATATTCAAGTGTATTGTGTTACTGTTAGGTATTCAAAAACTAACGTTATCTTTTTGATAAGGATAATTGAATTCATGCAACCTTTCTTGAATTTTAGTTAAAATTATAATAACAGTAAAACTTTTTAAATTTTTGCGAACTATACTCTGTGGTCGGTGACAACGGCCGATGTAACTTGGCCGAAACGTCGAGGTTTGTCAAAATTATAATTTTGATAAATCTGTGCGCGTAAAGACCCGTTTTGTCTTAAAAACGTGTATAATAAACGTAGTTATTATTGTTACATTAAAGTTTTGAGACATAGATAGAACAAATATCATTTAGCACAAAAGTAAACATTTTCGTTCCGCATTTTCCAATTTGGATTGTTATTATTTTAATCAGTATTTGGTTTTCGTCTACCATTTTGAATAAATTTATTTTCTCATCATAACATCAAAACAAAATGACACCCGAAAATTGCTTTTACTTCTACACATAATAACATAATCTAACATTTCAGCAATACAAACAAACACACTGCCCGGTGGCGTATTGACAAACTGTGACCAAGTGTGATCTGATCGCTTGCAGTAAACAAATAAATCTCGCTATCTAGCCTCAAAGCAAGCAAAGCTACGGAAACTATAAAACCGATAATAGTATATTATGATACAAGTGAGCTAAGTTGCTCATTATACACGAGGCTGTGGGTTGCAGCGCGAGCCGTAGGCGAGAGTGTAAATCAGCCGAGTGTCTAGTGAGCAAGGTGCTCACGAGTTGTATACGCACTTTTTCAACACACTTGCGAGGAAAAAACAAAGATGTATTGCATAAATTGTTTAATTATTAAAACAATTGGTGAAAATACAATTTTCAAAACGATATTGGATTGTTTTTAATGGCGATTTCACAGTTTGTGTTACATTGGTACTTGCCACTTCTTTAGTACCTTTATTTACTTCTTGTGTAAATGTCGACAACAAAGGTAAATCATACAAATAACTGGAATGAGAAGGCACCAAATAACTCATGCTACGAAATGTACATAGTTGTGGGTTACAGTACGTTTTGATATGACACCATGTTTGAGCTTAACCATGCTTCTTAACATGGAATAGATACACCACAGGGAGCTGGGTTTGTATGTATTGGCGAGTTCAGAGAAATACGCCAAAAACACATTTTCAGAAAATGACTGGGTTTATTTGTTGCTCTTCCATTGTAGGAAACTATCGTAAGCAGCTAAGTACTTTTCTCTAGATTTTGCAGGTAGTATGCTTTTATTTGCATTTTGTGCTGCATTTAGTATTTCTGGCGGGGTTATGGTTTAAATCGTTTACTGAGAAACATGCAATTCTGATCTACTTACATAAGTAGGTACACAATTACTAATACAATGAGCTGACTTAGCAAAACATGAACACTGTACAATAATATCTACTAAAAACATAATATTTACTTTAAAAAATCAACAATTAAATATAAATTAATTCACCGAACTGGGTTTTAGAACTTGGTTCTCTAATCTATCTAGAATCTATCAATTGTTCATCTTCTGTACTAAAACTTGAAATTTTTACAATTATTTACCACACAGCAACAAATGCGCCACAAACAAAAAAAGGGAAATGGCGCGTAAGTTTTTTTTTTGCAAGCGTCAAATGTAAGGTGATTGATTACTTATAGCCATACAGCCTACTCCAAAATTATGATTTTAGTGATAAAATGCAAATATTTTATAACGAATTATTGTGATTTATAAATAATTTGATAATATTAAATGTTTTTTCGTCTTAATTAGGAATACATTTATTTATTCCAAAAATGTAAATGCATTTTGAGTGGCATAAAACCTCTTTGTTGTTACAAAAAAAAAACTGTATTACCCGGTTTAATTGAAAATGCTCTGTTTACTCGCATATAATTTGCAGTTAGGTACTAACTTAACTTTGTAGGGATAATTCTATTATGCACTAGTGTGTAATATTATTATGCACGTGTGTGTTATAGTTCGGTTTATGGCCCTAAGCACGACGTAATATGGCTAACTTTACCAGCATATGTGTTGAAAAATACGTATAATAGGTACTCGTTCTTGTCACTTGTTTTTTCTAGGACTTATAAATCAGATGCTGTCTTTGGTACGTCAAACGTCTTGTATAAAATTAAACTCTTGCACAAATTCGTTAAACCCAGATTATGACTTTAATCTAAAAAATATTTCGAAATTAGTCAAAATTTTCATACAGGTTATTCATTCATTTTCACGGGTAGGATCACTCCCTTTTAGGCTTATAACTAGAACATTCAGCGCAATAGAATATTCTTACAACCACTTACCATAAATCATAATGCCATGTTGACGAGTGTATGCATTAAAATTACAAGCCGTTTAAATTTAAGAAAGTTGGGGGAGGAGAAAATGCTAGAAAGTTCAGCGTGAGATGAACCTCCAGCTAGTAGCAAAGTAAGGGCATGACGCCTAAGCCCTAACTAAAGCAAAAGCCACAGTAGCCGAAAACGGCTAAGTGGATTATATTTTTCTACATATAAAATAATCATCATATGTACATAGTTGGTCAATGCGCGTCTAGTATAGAGCATCTTAATGTCTTGCAAGCAAACAGTGCGGGGCATCCACACGGAAACAGCTGTCAGACCGTCATGTGGATAAATATCGTATCGTATTTATTGCGGCATGACGCGATTAATGGTATACATTATGGAGACGGTTAAACAATGTGATAAATAAAATGATATTGGCGGAGAGGCGCTTCAATATTATTTCCTTTTAAGTTAATTGAGCATTGAATTAGAAGGAGATGAGTCTTAAGTATTAATAATAAACAAAATATTTGTGGACGAAAAGTATTGTTTATTAAGTAGGTATTATAGATAAGCTAGATTTAATTGTTGATTTCCAGATTCCGCATAGATCTTCAAAGTGACCAATCTTATGTGCCTGTGCCTAACGGCTCTCATCCCAGCCTTCATTAGATTATCTTGCCATCTAGTGGGGATAGTACGCTGTACTTTTCGGTGATCAGATATCCGACCTCCGTGGCGCAGTGGCCGAATAGCCGGCTGAGACGCAGGAGGTAACCGGTTCGATTCCCGCCTCAGAACAAATGTTCGCGTGATCTACAGATATTTATTCCGGGTCTGGATGTTTTTTTATGTATATCATAAGAATGTATTTACAAAAAAAGTATATAAGTTTCTATCATGTTGGTGGTTCCCATAGTACAAGCTGTGCTTAGTTTGAGACTAGATAGCGCTTTGTGAAATGACCAGAAATATTTATATATATAATAAAGTATTTTTTTAAGAAATAACGGACAAACCAAATGCTTGTATAATAAAACCAGCAGGTGATATCCATCAAACGCAACAGCTGTGTACAGAAGCAAGTTTGTTATACTGTGACTGTACATCCCAGTAGAGGCTCGAAGCCACAGTGTACACGTCACAAAAAGGCAGTCTGCAAACTGCGGCGGTCTTAGTTTGCATGCACCAGCTTTTGCCAGACTATCAAAATTCCCGGCGACCGGCTGCAAGCGCTTGGCTATTTACAATAAACTGTGGTCCCTATTCCGCTAGCCCTGTCACTGAAGCTACACTACAAGTTTACAAGAGAGTAAATTCTTTATAGATTTTGAGTTATTAGCCATATACAGACTTAATTTTGACAAAACTCACAGGTCATCAGTGACCCCACAGTGCTGTAATTTGGTATGCGTGTAGCTTATGTGACACAAATATAGGCATAAGTTTGAAATCTTGAATAACTGCAATTTGTACCCCAAAAAAAACACATACATGAACTTACTGGTGGTTTTTACTGGTGGTAGAGCTTTTGTGAACGGGCTCGAGGAAGTGGGCACCACCGCCTTACCTTTATCTGCCGCTAAATAGCAGTACTTGTGCTGCTGTGTTCCGGTTAGATGGTAATGGTATGTTCCTGTAATTACTGGCACATAGGCATAACAGCTAAGTCCTATAGTATGGCAACGTATCCACATAGAGATCAAGATAATAGCTTGTTTTGAATTCTATGTGGATATCCATGGGCTGCAGTAGCCACTTAACATCTGGTGGACTGCATGTTCGTTTGCCATATAAGTAGTATAAAAAAAAGAACTCCCGTTACCTGTAATTTGAACGAAACTGTAGGTCAAGTAATTTGGTTTAAATTTAGTGGCACTATTTTATTGGTCAAAGATTAAGGCCGGCTTGCACAACGATCCCTAAACGTATTTAGCGACTAAACATGTTTAAATTTTACGTATTTGTTTGATATGATAACTCCTTAAATCATAATTACCCACTAAATACGTTTAGGCATCGTTGCGCGAGTCGCCCTAAGAATATTTTCTTTTGTGTTTTGGGAGACTCGCGAGATCTCATTTCGGGACGAACCACTGGTATTGTATAATTTAAAATATAGTATATTATACAAGTAGGTATATATTTGCATGTTGTAGTTTGGTAATACCCCCCTGGTCCAGCACGTGGCGTGACACGTCACGTCATTCAGCTCGTGTACACACGTCCTGACGCGAGCGAGATCACACGCATACATTATGTTATACCTACCTAAGTATACGTGTTCAGTACGATACAGCTTTAGAAAAGTGGACAAACTGGCAGGTTTAGTGCGTTATTTGACAGAGATAAACGGTCACACTTGACACTGTAGGTACGGCTAGTAAATGGCTTATTTTATTGAATAACCTTTTTATTTGTTTATTTATTTAAAAACATTTTACTTTGACTAAAGTATGAAAGCCACATCCCTCTATTCTTTAACTGAGAGAGTTATACCCAGCGAGAGTTGGTCACTCAGTGATTGTACAGTTCTTGAAGATATATGACAGTTCTTAAAAGTAACTTTGATCGTTTCACTCGTCTGTTAGTCAACTGTACCCTCATTATGTAAGTTAGTTACTTTCACCCGCCTGTCGTTTGGCCAGGCTGTCCCTTTCACACATCTTACTTGTGTAAGGGACGGCCTGGCCCAGTCACAGCGATCGGCTTACATAATAAGGCTACGGGTGGTTTTCAAGTTACAGAATAAAGGGGCAGATGTAATTACCAGCTATCGGGGTCAGGGGTTCCGCGACTTCGTGGGAAGGCTGTGGCTTGTCCAGGAAACCTTCATTTATTTAGGTGAGTGAACGAGTGAGCTTTACTGAGTGAACAATTAAATGAATGAGTGGGTACTTGTCTGCAGCTGATTTAATTTGTCTTCATTGACCAGTGGAGAGCAGAATGCATACCAGTTAGCGAAGCTTTGTGCCGATAATTTAGTAGTTACTAAGATAAGTGAACCCTCGGCGAAACGTATCGCATCCCCGTTTCAAGGTGAAGGTTGCCGTTCATATCCCATAAATCGTAATTTTTGGGATGATCTTAAAGATGTCATCGTAATTGAGAATCCTCTGTTCTGTTTCATTGCGGTGAAAGATAACGACCTCTTTATTAATTACTTGTAAAAAGACACCACTGGATCTTTGCCCAGTTTGAATGGCACGGAAGCTTTATTTCTCTAGTTGTAAACAGTACTTAATGAACTCTCGTCCATAGACAATAGGCGCCATTGAATCATGCAACAGTAACTACAAAACCAATAAAAATTGCAAAAGACGCGGCACCCAATCGCAGCAATAAATGCTAAAGCAGACAATACATTATGTGGTCCAACCATTACTCGCCGTGCGCCGGCTAATCCGCTAAATTGCTGCACCCAGCCAGCAATGGACGTGAATTACATCGACATTCGACAAAGGATTGGAGTCTCGTGAAAAATTGGACAAGAATTTCTTGGAACGCTCTAATGTGTGAAGTTAAATGCTTTAAAGTTTTACCACTTGCTGTAGGTAAGTTTGAAACCAAAGCGCAATTTCTTGGTTTGGGTGGAGGATGAAATCGTTAACCTCGTTGTAAATGTGAGGTAAAACTATAACCGAGGTACTAATAAAATCGCTTTAACTTTGATCCCAAAGTGAACTAACTATCCAGTTAGATCATCGTGTTTTGGTTTTTGCAATAACAAGGCAGTTTTGAATCCTACTATTATATGCATATTTCGAGTAAGAAGAAAGATGACTATTAGTATCTATCGCAATTGAACGTTATTATGATTCGTGGTTCTATAATGTGATATTAATGGTTGATTGGCAATTACTGAAATGATTAGTACATCATGCGGAAAATAACAACTAGTAGTCTGACAGCGGCCCTTTCAAAAACACGGGACTAAAACTAAAATCAAATTGCCTATTAAAAGTAAAACCTCGTATCTGCGCCATTACAGCATCAAATAAACCGACCAAATTTTCATTTCAACTAACAGATTAATGCCCCATGGCCCCAACGCCCCACTATCGAACCTTTCAGACCCTATCAATCGCTTACGCTCATATACCATGGAAATTGGCTTACTTATTTTATAAATTTGCCCCACAAAGGTCCACTGAAACCCAATTTTCGCCTCATGGGGCATAAAGGGAGTTTTGAACAAATTTTATCATCACACAACACTTCCTTGGTTCTTATTCTTACGTTTGTAAGGTTGAAAATAGCTTAGAGTTTTGTACTTGAATAGGATTGAGTTTTGTATTGGAATAGAGGACAAGATTCGGCTGACTTCGTTAACGTCTATTTATTGATTTGACTGGAAGATGTTTATGGCGTGATTCCAATTGAAATATTTCGCACCGTTTTGGGTTATTGTGCCGTCGAGACGCTGGTACCTGCTAGAGTAGATAAATAGCTACCTCACATTAAATAGAACGGTGGCTGTATCACTTCAGTTTGTAGTTATTTTAACAACTGAATTTGATTCATAGATTTGAATTGTACATACTGGGTGAAAACGTAAAGATTTTACTTATGATAATTTAAACAAACTGAATTGATTTATGAGTTAAAAATTCTTTATTGCATAAAAGAAAAATAATGTATGCATTGGCGAACTTAATGCTAGATATGAAAACCATTAAGCTCGCTTGTGTTATATAATATAACTCGTAAAGCAGATATAAAAATCAAAGGCGAGGAGTTGGCTTTTGTGGACATAAGATAAGCTAGATAATAAGCTTCAATGGCGCCCTCACATTATGAGTTCTCGAAGAGATTTAGTTCTGCGGAATACGCAGTCAAAAATATCCGTCTTATTACAGACGTAGACACAGCTAGACTAGTTTACTTCAGCTACTTCCACAGCATAATGTCATACGGAATACTGCGGTGGGGGAGTGCTGCAGATATAAACACCGTTTTTGTGCTGCAGAAACGGGCTGTTCGTGCAATTTATGTTAAGGAACCCAGATAATCCTTACGCAATAAGTTTAAATAAATAAATATTATGACATTCCCTTGTCTATAAAAATCTGACGTATGTTTACAAAAATATTAATTTGTTTAAGAAAAATAGCGATAATCATAATTTTAATACTAGAAATAAAGATAAACTCGCTGTTGCCACTTGTAGACTCCATAAAGTTAGTAAATCATTTGAAGGGCAAGGTGTACGCTTTTATAACAAACTCCCAAGTGATGTACAAAAATTGACAATTAATAAATTTAAAAACGCAATTAAACAAAATCTTTATAAAAAGCCTACTATAAAATATCGGATTATTTAGATGAATGATTAAGCTTGTGATTGAAATTGCTCCAACTCGTTCAAAAATGTTACAATTTCGACGTAATTTATTTTCTTTATTATTTTGTATTCTAAAAGGATCATTATAAAAACAACCAGCCTTGTTTTTTTGCTTTTCTTTCCTGACTTGGTCGCGAAGGAACAGGCAGTAAAATTGAAGTTTCAAAGTGTGCCTTCTGTTTTTAATAAATAAAAGATTTTGATTTTGACTTCGTATATAGGTCGTTTGATAATATACTCGTACACACAAAATTAAAAGGGGTTATTTTGATGAGCATAATAAATAAATTTGTGAAATGTTTACCATAGAAATGTGAATTTTTTTTTGCCTGTAAAAGCAAACATTTCATTAAACTTATGTTGTGCTATTGCATAATCTTTGTCTTCTAACCACAGATACTGTATTGGTAACGTCTCAAGATATCTCCTGTTGTCCCTTTCTAACTCAAAACCCGCAGCCATTTCCGAAAGAGATATCAATTCGTCCTTTACTTTTTTGTGTCGATTGCAAGAGTAGGCAGTAAAGTTTAAATCGAATTAATCACCTAAACTTAGTAGATTTTCTTCAAACTTTAGTAATATAACTAGTAGTCTTTTTTGTATGTTTTGAAAAACCGTCACTTGAATATCGTCAGTATAATACCAAATATACCCTGAATAAAAACTAGGCAAGTCAGAACTTAAGCTTCAATATATAATCCTAAGCTATTTTAAGAAATGATATGATAAGTTGTTATAAATAAATTTCAGGACCTGACCATTGAACTGTGCACCTATTTAGATCTCATTTGTTTGGTCGATGAAACCAACAACCAGGCATATATTGAACTTGGTTCTCATTTCACATATGTTTTTGATGGGATAAATATAACTAAACTTAGACAAACACATCTATTTCAATATACCTACTTTCTAATACTTAAACATCAATAAACCCTAGTAATACAACTCATATAGATTACGATACAAATTACAATATATGGATTATACAACTTTTACTATACAACGTAGTGTGGGGCGGCCCCCAGCTAGGTGGAGCGATGACATAAGAAAGGTGGCGGACAGAAATTGGACGAGAAGAGCTGAAGACCAGGCTCAGTGGCGCGTATTGGGAGAGGCCTATGTCCAGCAGTGGACGAATGTAGGCTGATACAACTTTTAACAGATATCAAAAGAAAAAAATCTCAATCTGTTTAAAAATATTCACA
Source organism: Philereme vetulata (assembly GCA_918857605.2). Classification (NCBI taxonomy): domain Eukaryota; kingdom Metazoa; phylum Arthropoda; class Insecta; order Lepidoptera; family Geometridae; genus Philereme; species Philereme vetulata. The sequence continues at coordinate 656,232 of OU975442.1, forward strand.
TTGAACCAGATTCTTTCAAAATCAGTTTTAAGTTTGAAACTATGTTTTGTCTACCTACATTGTCCCACTGCTGGGCAAAGGTCTCCCCCAAGTCTCTCTATCTATCTCTGTCCTGTGCGACACTCGTCAACAAGGCAACAAGATCGTCTCGCCAACGCTTTCTTGGCCGACCCCGACCACCGACCTTCCATCAGGGCTCCAGGTTGTGGCAAATTAGCCCACCTATCGGGGGAAACTATTTTATTTTGTCAAAATTATCGCATATAATGATGATGATGGTTGTTTATGTGAGTAAAAAAACCGGCCAAGTGCGAGTCGGACTCGCGCACGAAGGTTTCCGTACCATTATCTATAAAAACGGCAAAAAAATCACGTTTGTTGTATGGGAGCCCCTCTTAAATATTTATTTTATTCTGGTGTTAGTATTTGTTGTTATAGCGGCAACAGAAATACATCATCTGTAAAAATTTCAACTATCAGACAGATAGTGACAGACATACATCATCAGACAGACATACAGACAGTGGAGCGTTAGTAATAGAGTACCGTTTTACCCTTTGGGTACGGAACCCTAAAAATATATGACAATGTGAGATTGGTAAAAATAGCAGGTTTTGACTTTAATTCCATTCCGCAGCAATATAATATTGTAAGGCACTTAAATACCTTCATTCAAACAAAGACTCCAAATTCCCTTGAAAACGAATAAAACTAACGGAATTCACATAAATTCATCGTCATTAACGTCTCACACTAAACATGACTTTGGATAATGAATCGTTTCTTTTCAAATAAACTGAATAAATACTTCAGCATATCATGCTGTCCCTTTCTGCGAGAGATACCTTACTGTCCGTCTCTGTCTAGCGAGATTTCGTTGCAAATAAAGACATTACAAGAATAAATGGTTTCCTTTGAAGTGTACTCTCTGTAGAGACTCTGTAGACAGAGGGTTCATTTTGTTTTCGCGTGAATGTATTGATGATTTTTAGTATTATTTTGAAGCCCTAGAAATACGACGTTTTTAGTTTCATTCGCTTATGAATACCCACTTATAGTAGGTGGGTAATGGTGGACATTTCACACAGAGCTATCTAGCCCTTGTGTGAACTAGATAACTGATAAAAAACTTGTTTTTTATCAACAGTTAACAGTCTCTCTGTTTCAAAAATGACGTGTTAGGTATGTCTTGATAGCCACACCCCGTGGGCCGGAGCCGGAGCCCCGGCCCACGTGCCATCGAAGCGGCAAACACTCTTACTTATAGGTAATTTTTTTTGTAAACTCTTAAATATATAGATACTTATATCATATATCTGTAGATCATGCAAACATTTGTTCCGCGACAGTAATCGAATCCGCAACCTCCTTTGTCTCAGCCGGCTATCCTTCTACTGCGCCACGGAGGCCGTCAGCGCCACTGATGTTTTTTAGTTTCATTCGTTTCAAATTACTTTTTTGTAGTAACACTAAGGAGTTTCGATTCATCATCATCATTCACAACCTCCTGGACGTAGGTCTCTCCTGCAGTTTACCACGGAGCCCGATCTTCAGGTATATAATATTGCCATTATAGTCAAGTATAGTAAGAGTGGTTATGTAAGAGAGCATACCGACTGGCCGCCACCGGTTAGTCGTCCCAAGTATCGCTGGAACGATAGGATGGAGGCTGACCTGCGCGACCTTGGAGCCTACGCCTGGCAATGAACAGAGGAAAGTGGAGAGTTCTCATATCGCAGGCCAAGACTCACTTTGGGTCCCTGCGCCAATGGAATGAGTATTTAAGTAGGTAAGTCAAATATCCTGAAAAATATTAGATTGCAATAGTTTCTAGCAATAACACGACAACTACACTAAAGGAAAACTAATAGGTCCTATTATTAGTCTAACATTTTGCACGCCGTGATAGCTTTCTACACAATAAATCAAAAAATCAACCACATATTGGCAAATAACTACTTGGTTATCCGTACATTATATTATCGAGTATAATAAATATGTACCAAGGTTCACTTTTTATTGGAAAATTACATTTAGAAGCAACAGTTTAATCGTTAGGTAATCCTGGATCAATATTTCTGCAGGACGATATTCCAATGTTGTATCATTTGGTTCTGTTGTTCGTTGGTAGTATTTTGACACCTGTCAAATACGAGCTTTAAAGGTGAGTATAGACTACAACATTTACTTGTAACAGAACAACGAGCCGCTCTGTGATATGTTCTAGTGTATCATCCTAAACGTCGAGCACGCTCGCCTCTTTGTTACAGCCTATTGTACAAACCAATGAGCATATTGGTGAGCATTTTGTCGAGCGTATTGGTGTAACATTTTGTCGAGCCTTTGCACGAGCCATTTCAAAGAAGAATGAAAGCAAGGTACAACGAAATGTTGGTAAATGCACACTCGCTGTGAGCATTTACCCGTAACATAACAACGCCGAGCATTCCCAGAAACGTTACATTACATGGAAATGCTTTGGAAACTGAGCTTTTGCCTGTATTGTTCCATTCGTAAGAACGTTACATTACTCAGAAATGCTCGAGAAAATGTTGTAGTCTATACTCACCTTTAGATTTCCTCGAGGTGAAAACTCTACTTCTCACATTTTCTCCGAGACAATCAAAACCAAATCTAGGTTGGTGCATCCTGTGCAGAATTTTAGTTATTTCGAATTTCGTTATTCTTATTGTGTAGGTCTTTTTGATTTAAGTTTTAATACAGATTAGGTTCCAAATTTAAATCACACTCAAAAAGAGTGGTACTGAATATTAATATGCCTGCGAGAGTTCAAAATTCAGTACAACTTTACTCCCGGCTCAGTCGTAGAGATTTAATTCCCTACTTTCGATGAGGTTTACATGACATATAATTTGATATTGTCGACCAGGTGGTGTAAAAACATCCTTATTTATTGAAAGATGTTTGAAAATAAGTTAGAAAAGAGAAAGAGAAGAATGTAATAAGTAGGTGCTTGTGTTGGTTCCACTTCAATTGTTTCTTTAAACTCGAACAAAGTTAGGAGTGTCGATCGCTTTGTACTCGGGATTGTTGTATGGTTGTTTTATTTGCGACTTACATACCATTGTTTAGCTTTGGAAGTAAGTCATTTAGTATTTTTTGTACAAAAATAATAAATTGAAACACAAATAGGCCACAAATTCCACTTGAGCTTTTCGTATAACATTATAGACATCGACAATCATTTATTTGCTAAATAGCACACATAATATATTTACAACACATGATTTAAAATATTAAACGTAAAAATAACAAAATTAAACAGTACCTACATGCAAAATAGAAACAAAAAAAAATATTACAATTATTAATTTTAAACATGAGGTAGGTATGTTGTGTGGTATAGCAGCAAAAAGGCCTCGACTCAGCATTATGACCACTGGGTTAGCAGGGACGCTGTTATTCTGTCTAGTACGATATTATTACTATTTATAATACTGATATTATAACTATTGGTATACGGTATTTACTGTAAGCGATTATTACTATTTGATAAAATATTATATAGATATATTTATTTTATTTATATTTATTTAATCAATTAGGTAGGTGGAAGTTTTCGTATTTCTATTTGTTTTTTTAGTACCTAGTTAAGACGCAAAACCTTAGTTTTTTACCACGGTTGACTGGTAGAAAATGTTATTAGCATTTGTACATTTTTTTGTTAAAACAAACAAACAAAATGATATCACAATCTAATATATAAGAATCGTTGTCCTGACTGACTGACATATAGACAACGCACAGCTCTAATCACTGATCCTAAAGACTTGAAATTTGTATGGTTATGTTCTTTGTGGTGTGAAAGTGAACACTAAAAACGGATTTTTAGAAATTCATCCCCTAAGGAAGTTTAATCCCCTCGGAAAAAGAAGTTTTTACGGTTGTATGAAAAACCGTTGTTCTTAAGTTTATAAACTTGAAACTTGCGAATATATTTTTCAATAAAAATAAGAGAAACGGTATTTTTTTATAATTAAAATTTATCTTCTGGGTGGGTGAAAAAGGGTGTTGAACTTTATATGGCAAAACATTATTTCTAGGGTTAAAAAACTTAAAACTTTACTTAAATACTAAAGAAGGTACATAATGAAACAAAGCATTGTTACTTTTTTTTATAAATCATCCCTTCGAGTTGAAAAGGGATGTCGTAGTTTGTTCTAAAACAATGATAATTACATTTACGAACGTACGTATTACTTTGCATAAATGTTTTATAGGTATATAATGAAACATTTTATAATGGTAAGACCACCAGGGTCTGATAATGGAGCCAGGACGGAATGTACAGATCCCTTTCATGGATAACAAGATATATCATATATTATATATAATGGATGTATCGTGTTTGGGTTCTATTAGAATATTTCTGCGAGACGTTTCACGATACAACGACTACCAGCGTCTGAAAACGGAGAAAACGACCGTTCTTAATCAACGATATCATCATCAATTATCAATACTATAAAAAGCAACGATTTATATTTTTGTGTGTGTGTATGTTTGTAATGAATAAACTTAAAAACTACGAGTCCGATTTCAAAAGTTATTACACCATTAGAATGCTACATTATCCCTGAGCAAAATAGGCTACTTTTTATCCAACTGCGCAGAGGGAGGGTAATGTTTTTAGATTAGAATAGATTAGAAAATTCTTTATTGCACTAATAAAATAATACATAGGCGAACTTAATGCTAATTAGCATTTTCTTCCAGCTTTCTCTACACTACAAAAAGTGTAGTGTAGAGAAAGTGGTAGTGCTAAGAAAATGAAAATGTTTTTATTGAAAAACTACGCGTGCGAAGCTGAGGATTGGTCAGCTAGTAATATTATAAAAGTGAAAGTTTGGATATTTGTTTGTTACTCAATCACGTCGTAACGATTTTGACCGATTTTGATAAAATTTGGTATGTAAGTCTACGTAGGTAAGTTACTTACTTACCTACATACCAAATTATATCAAAATCCGTTAAACCTATATACCTACCTATAACCTGGATTTTTGTTGACAAACAACGGATGCGAAGCTGCTGGCAGAAGCTAGTCTACATATATAAAAATCAGTTGCTGTTCGTTAGTCTCGCTATAACTCAAAAATGGCTTGAGAGATTTAAATATTTTTTATGTTTTGTTCGCTCTAATTCCGGGGTTGGTTGAATGGAAAGAAATGGGAAAAACCCGGAAAACAGTTGAACAATTTATGTATTTAAAAATTGGTAATTTTGTTTGAGAATTGCCTCATTGTGGACCTAGGTGTCCTCTTTTGTATCGATGAAATTTCGTAGATAGATACATTTTGACCGGGACTGAGACATAGGTTACTTTTTTACCCAGCCGCGCAGAAGTAGGGCAATGGTTTTATTGACAAACGACGCGTACAAAGCCGCAAGCGGGTTAGCTAGTTTTCAATAAAAACGATATGGCACATACAGTGCCAGGATATCGGGATACTCAAAAACTCACGATTAACAGGTAAATAGCCCGTTTTTGTGAAAATCGTGTTCATTGCCATGACTGTTTCGAAAGTTACCTGCACCTATAGTGAAAATGATAAACTGTTTTAATTATACAAAATTAACTGCTGAATGCTGACTGGTGAATCACCTATTTCTAACAAAAACTAAGTCAACTCGCGAACACCAAGTTTAAATCAAAATATCTGCATGAAAATACATCCAACTTTCTGAGTGATACTAGAATGCTACAGCACATAAAAATCGATGCTAGGCTTTTTAATAAAAGTACCTTAAACGTGTTTAAGGTGCTTCAAAGGTCTTCTACGTTAAAAAAAGTCGTAAAGTCGTAACAGCAAGGTTTTTTAGGAGTGGTAACCATCGCCTATAACAAAAAAATGCCTCGTACGTCACATACGTTAAAACTGTGGCCTACGATGCAATGCCCTGCGTCTATCAACTTCAGGCATACAGTTATAAAGCCAATCATGTGCCTTTAATTTTGTAAGCTAGAAAGCTGGTAACAAAGTTCACTATATCAACCACTATATTCAACCATCAAATGCTTTAAATTTTTTTATACAAGCGTTCAAATAAAAATTATTTGAACACTCTTTTACAAAACATTTTGTTTAATAATAACAAATTAATAATAATAATATAATACATAATATGCCGTGGGGCGCCGGCAATAGAATGTTGCCCCTCCGCTCTTGCCCGTGGATGCAGTAGGAGTCTGCTAAGGGATACCTCTGAAAGATGGGCAGCAGCGTCTTTTCGTGTTTTCAATACCTATACTGTGCTCGCCAACCCGCCTGCCAAGCGTGGCGAGTATGGCAACAACCCCTCATGGATTTACAACTTAAAACCAGGCCCCGAGTCCCCGGCGGCCCCGCTAATCCTGGCTACGGTAGCAGTCACGGTAACGGCGGGGCCAGGGGTGCTAAGAATCCCCGGGAGACGATCGGCTACCAAACCCTACGATGACCACTGGCCCTGGTAACACACAACATCCGCACTTTGAGGACAGACGAAAAGATTGTTGAGCTGGAAGAAGAAATTAGTAGATTACACTGGGACATTTTGGGATTATCAGAAGTCCGTAGAGAGGCCGAGGACACGATATCCCTTAAGTCTGGTAACCTACTATACTACCGGGAGGGCGACCAACAGTCCCAAGGTGGTGTTGGGTTTCTCGTTCACAAGTCACTCATCAACAACATTATCACCATCGACAGTGTGTCGAGCAGGGTCGCGTACCTGGCACTCAGAATATCTAAGCGATATTCGCTGAAGGTCGTTCAGGTATATGCGCCGACCTCTTCACACCCAGATGAAGAAGTAGAGTCTATGTATGAGGACATCAGTAGATCCATACATACGAACAAAACTCACTTTATTGTTGTTATGGGGGACTTCAATGCAAAGCTAGGCATGAGAAGCAATGATGAGTTGAGAGTGGGGCAATTTGGATATGGGCAACGGAACCCCAGGGGACAGAGGCTGGCCGATTTTCTGGAGAAAGAAGGACTCTTTATGATGAATTCTTTTTTCCAGAAGCCGCCTCACAGGAAATGGACCTGGATGAGTCCCAACGGTTCCACGAGAAATGAGATTAATTTCATCTTGACCAACAAGAAACGGATATTCAATGATGTCTCTGTGATTCACAGGGTGAAAACCGGCAGTGATCACCCCATTCTTAAAGCCACATTGAATATGAACGTTAAAATTGAAAGGTCCAGTTTGATGAAATCTACGCTCCGATCCACTCGCGCACATATCCAAAACCTTGAGAGCTTCCAACTTGAACTTGCAAATCGCTTTGACTGTCTAGAAGTAGATGCATCAGTGGACAAGATCAATAACAGGTTCGTAGAAACCGTCCATACGGTGGGGTCCCAGTTCTTTAAGACCCCCCGTACCAATAGACCTCAGAAACTCTCTGATGATACCCTTAACCTCATGGCTGAACGACGTTCTTTGCGACTGCAGTCTCCCGATGATGCTTAGTCACATAGGCAGCTCAATAGAAAGATTTGGGAATCCTTGCGGCACGATATTCGTACCTTTAATACATCTCGTATTAAAGATACAATAGACCGGAATAAAGGCTCCAAAGTGTTCGCAAGAGATAATTCTATTGGGCAGAGCCGCATGACGAAGCTGAAGAGGGAAGATGGCAGCATAACGTCAAGTAAAGCGAAAGTGTTAAGGGAAGTCGAAAGGTTCTATGGACGGCTCTACGATTCGGTCACTAAACCTGTTTGCAGTGCGGCCAACGACCCAAGAGCCAAACTGACCCGACATTATACCGAAGATATTCCGGACATCAGCCTGTATGAGATCAGGATGGCCTTGAAGCAGCTTAAGAACGATAAGGCGCCGGGTGAGGACGGAATCACTTCAGAGCTTCTGAAAGCGGGTGGATCACTGGTACTTAAAGTCCTTCAGAAGCTCTTTAATTCCACCTTGCTTGAAGGTACGACGCCAAAAGCATGGAACGGGGACGTGGTGGTTCTGTTATTCTAGAAAGGTGACAACACCTTGCTTAAGAATTACAGACCCATCTCGCTTTTGAGCCATGTTTATAAGCTGTTTTCTAGGGTCATCGCGAACCGTCTCGAACGCAGGTTTGATGACTTTCAGCCACCCGAACAAGCCGGGTTCCGTAAAGGCTACGGTACCATAGACCACATACATACGCTATGGCAAGTCATACAGAAGACCGAAGAGTATAATTTGCCGCTATGTCTCGCGTTTGTGGACTATGAGAAAGCCTTCGATTCGATCGAAACATGGGCAGTGCTTGAGTCTCTCCAACGATGCCGTATTGACTATCGGTACATCGAAGTATTGAAGTGTTTGTATAAAAACGCCACTATGTCAGTCCGAGTACACGAACAGAGCTCGAAGGCGATTCCCTTAAAAAGAGGCGTAAGACAAGGAGATATCATCTCTCCGAAACTGTTTACGACCGCATTGGAAGATGCCTTCAAGCTTTTGGAATGGAAAGGACTGGGCATCAATATTAACGGCGAATACATCACTCACCCTCGGTTTGCCGACGATATTGTGGTCATGGCAAAGTCGATGGAAGAGCTCAGCACGATACTTGAAGGCCTCAATCGATTCTCTCAACGGGTAGGACTTAAAATGAACATGGACAAGATGAAAATCATGTCGAATGTACATGTCGTCCCTGCCCCAGTTATGGTTGAGAACTCGGCTCTTGAAGTTGTCGACGCGTATGTATACCTAGGACAAACAGCCAATTAGGTAGGTCCAACTTCGAAAAAGAGGTCAATCGTCGAATCCAACTCGGATGGGCAGCGTTTGGGAAACTTCGCAACGTCTTTTCGTCCAACATACCTCAGTGCCTTAAGACGAAAGTCTTCAATCAGTGTGTGTTACCAGTGATGACATATGGAACCGAGACGTGGTCCTTCACTATTGGCCTTATGAATAAGCTCAGAGTCGCTCAACGAGCTATGGAGAGGGCTATGCTCGGGGTTGCTCTACGGGATCGAATCAGAAATGAGGAGATACGTAGAAGAACTCAAGTCACCGACATAGCCCGACGGATTAGCACGTTGAAGTGGCAATGGGCAGGCCATATAGCGCGCAGAACACATGGCCGATGGGGCCGAAAAGTTCTCGGTGGAGGCCGCGGACCGGCAAGCGCAGCGTAGGACGTCCACCCACAAGATGGGCAGACGACTTGGTAAGAACCGCAGGTCGGCGTTGGATGCAGGCCGCTTCCAACCACAGTTCCTGGAGATCAATGAGGGAGGCCTTTGTCCAGCAGTTGACGTCCTACGGCTGATATGATGATGATGAATAATAATAAATATTACTGGACATTTCACACAGCGCTATCTAGCTCCAAATTAAGCAGAGCTTGTAATATGAAAATATAATTGTAATATGAATAGAGAGACATCCAGACCCGGAACATATATCTGTAGATGATCTACATATATGTATATGCAAACATTCGTTCCGCGGTGGGAATCGAACCCGCTATCTCCTGCGTCTCAGTTGACTATTCGCTCACTTATAACTAAGTGTCCTTACAGGGCATACCAAGAAAAAGCCAACTTGAGAGCCACAATAATTGTTTTACCCTCATTTCCCACAGTGCACTTGCATCAGGAGAGCAATAAGAACAGAGCCAGTGGCGAAGATTTATAGAGTCGCACTCGGTGCAGTGTCGGCCACAGTGCTCGGACATATACCTATTATAGCGCACTCAAAACTACGCTGATAATTATTTTATTAGATTTTGTCTAACAATAGTTTTATCTTAAATAAATTAATCGACGAAAGAAAAACGCTTACTCATTTACTCACGAGAAACATGACGAGTTGACCTGATATCTATTTTTTTATAAATTAGATTGTTTTTTTTTAGTTATGTATAACCGCTGTTGGTCTAGACAACGGTTTCCATCAAATCGCTCCATCCAACCACATTTGTCCATTGCGCTTTCCCACCAAAGTCACACAAAGACGTCAATGGTACTCGTATCAACAAGAAATAAATACAATCTCATTTCAAGCGCTTTGGTAGTAAATAATGTTACGACACTTAATTTACAGGAAACATGGCCTCGTACCCATCTAAAAGTGTTTTATAACTAGAACGGCAATCTTCGTGGAGATTAAACATCTCATTAAAACTTTAACAAAGTTCAAAGATACTCAAATTATATGAACAACTGTAGATAATCCATTTTACTGAACTATGCCAACAACTAACTTGGGAGAAAGGAACGCTTTACCATCAAAACAACCGATCAGTAGCTACCCTACATTGAGACTTCACGCCGAGGGGGTGACCAGAAAGATTAATGACGTTTCTCACCCCCCTTTCTAACGCCCCTGCATCAATCACTTAGCCCTTTGATGTATTATTTACTTGGAAAAAGTTATTTTTGTGTATCTTCTGTTTTTGAAGGGAGGCAAATATTTTTTAACAATCTGTCATTACGAATTGTCAGTTCAGACAACTTCCTGTTGAGATTCTTTGAGGAATGTTTTGAAATCTTTTTAGGAATGTATAAAAACAAATAGTCGTATCTACAATCGAGACATCACGACATTAAAGCTTATTCTTCATTTTTAGGTAATCCATAACACTTAATGTTCGATATTATATCATATTAAATTTTTTCTCAAAAGATAATTCACTGTTTGACTGTATGCAAACTGTCATATTATTTTTCAACACGCCTAACCTGCTTTAACGATATTTTATACTCACAACCAACCTTCTTTACCGACAGCGCGACACAATTCAAATTCTAAGGAATAGGTACGATTTCTTTACATATATTTTGCTTCCCAGTTTTAAATCCATAAACAGGAGTAAAACAGTGTTGCGTTATGTTCCATTAACACTTCAAAATTAAGTTAATATTAAAAGGACGCGTGTATCCCGGCTGGGCATGACAGACAAAACAGGACCAAACTAATCGTCCATCATCACGTCTTGAAATACTACAACCCATTCCACGCGCAACCGAAGGATAAAAAGCCTCTTATTTTAGATTTGGGTGAAATTATGTCAGCAACTATGAATAGGGAAACGAGGGCCAGTTTATTTTCTGTACTGCTTGATATTTTGTGAGAAAGACATACTAAGTAAACTTATGAGTTCAGTCTAGATAAAATTATAATGTTGGCCAACCTTTTTTGTTACCCATTTGTTTTACTGACTTTCGTATAATATTAGTATTTATTGACTTATGTTGCGCAAACAATTTCATTTGTGGACATATCACAGGGCGGTCATTTACTCGATTCATGATTATATGACCGACTTGTCATTGACATTTACTGATTTATATCATAATGACGATTATGTCTTCTGAGACCGTCTGTCTTCAATGTCACTGATCATGTTCACATACAACTCGCCAAATAAAATATAAGTTTTCAAGGTTATGGAATTGGGCCTGTGACTTTAGTTTGTTAGGTCTTTTTTATAAAGTCACAATTATAATATTAGTTAAAATGAAAATGTATAGTAGTACAGCTGCCCTAGAGGCTACAGCCCAGTCCATTGACGATAGTGGACCCACTGACCCGCAACATTATTAACTTCAAAACGTCTGTTTGAAATTATTTTATTAATTCCAATGTTTTACGGATGAGCTGAGCTGTTTCAACTGTTTCAAGTTATTCAGGGATTTATAAATATTATTGTGGGGTAAGTATAATGTACCGGGCGCACAGTTCTATCATCCATGCAGAAATGCTCTTGCTAGATGTACTCGTAAAGCTAAATATTATCGTTCATTGTTTGTCTGTTCATTGTTTGACTTCTTGGTGTTTTTTTGGCAACGTGTATAACCTTATAATATATCTTCAATTGATTTATAGATCTCTATAAAAATACGGAACAAAATGTTTAATTATAAAATTTTTGAATCATTTTTAGATTTCATTCAAATTGGTTCACTCCGGTGCTTCATGCAACAAACATACAAACTTTCACCAATAAGACTCTCCACCCAAATGTACCTAAACACTCAAGTTTACCACAGACTCTGTAAAATAAGACTTAAAAGTTTGCAAGCTAGTTTCCCACTTGATATCCTGGTCAGTTGCGAGCGCAATTCCCTCTAACAGTAAAATACATTGTATTATGCAAATGTAACATTACGACATATCTTCTGTTAGTTTTGCAGGAGTTTGAAAATTAAAATATTTACCACTGACCCGCAACTTCAAAATGTATGCTTCAAATGGTTTCATTAATTCCAATGTTTCACGGATGAGCTGAGCTGTTTCATCTGTAGTAACAGTTTCTTCTAGATAGTGAGTAAAATAGTAGGGAATCTAAACCACTTTTACGATCTAAATATCCGAGAGAAGTCTTGAAGGAACGTTCACTGTGAAGTTAAAAGTTGAATCATATTCTAAGCAACAAAGCTTACTATAGCGCGTGGATTTATAAAATATGTTTTCAGGATTTTCAGGACGTTAATAGCATAATTTTAACCCACTTTTCATATAAATTCATGCCTGTTCTCATGGGCACTTTCACCAGTTAATATTCTGAAGCTATCTATAGATCATTTGCAAGCTCTGTCTTTAGATGATACAATTTATGATGTACAACAGGCTAAATCGTAAATTGAGCATCCACTCAATGAACTTTTCAAACTGTAAAAGAGCCTTACAGTCTGCTCTATCCAATTTATCTTACGAGGAAACTGAGGAATTACTAACCGTAATAAAGTAAGATTTTAAAGATTGTATAGTACGTAAACTCATACCTTTCATGTTTGCACTTAGTTTATTTAGTTATTTTTATTTTTCTTGATTATGTAAATAGATTCAAGTTTTGTTAATTTGAGTATTCATAAGTTACGCCAGTCCAGCCTTTTTCGCCTGAGATACAGGTTTGCCTACTTCAGGCAATGTATAAAATCTAACCTATAAGTAGATATTAATCCCTAATGTTAATCTTAGCAATATGAGAAATGAATAAAGATTTATTTATTTATTGTATTCTCACTTCTGGGACGGATCAGCGAAGTACCAACTTGAAGTTCTGGAATCAATTGAGAGAAGAGCCAAGAAGCTGCTGACAACGATGAGCTAGTTGATGCAAGGCGCCTCAGCCTGGAGCATCGACGAAAGGTTGCTAGCCTCTCGGTGTTTTTATCGAGTACATTTCGGGGAGTGTGCGGCGGAACTTTTCAACCTGATTCCACCATCTCCTTTCTATCAACGGACAACCAGATGCTCTGCGGTGCGCCACCGCTATATGGTAGAAATACCTCCCATTCGCACAAAGCGGTTCTCTTCGACCTTTATTATGCGCACCGCCAAAGAGTGGAACGATATGCCAGAGTCCGTGTTTCCTGATAGCTACAACCTGGGTATCTTTAAGTCGCGAGTGAATAGGTTTCTTCTAGGCAAGCGTGTACCATCGTAGACTGCATCATCGCTTACCATTAGGCGAGATCGTGGTCAAACGCAAGCCAATAATATAAAAAAAATATATATATGTATATTTATTTTAACTTTTTCCTTTGTATTTTTTTCAAAGAGATGTTACAATTGTATATTTCTTCAGTTAATAGATGTACCTATAATTGATGACTGACTAAAAAGATTATTTAACAAAAAATATGAAGAAGTTTAATATATATCGTATAAATACATAATCCAGAAAAGGTATTTCGGCAGTTTGCTTGTGCTCGAATTGGCAGATACTTGCTGCTAAATATGCTAGAAGATAATGCTAATTTGCATTAATTTTGCCTTTTTTATTATTTTATCACCCAGTAAAAGATTTATTTGTCTATATTATCTAATACGCTGGCATTAAACAGGGTTACAGTTAGTCCTTGTGGTTCAACTGTATAGTAGAATATCACAGAAATAAATTTATTTTCTGTGCGCTTTTGAATAAAGTCTGTAAAATGAGGCGGGAAAATGTACTCGTATAAAATTTAAGTTGATTCGACGTGAACCGATTACTGCATTTCTAGATAAAGTAAATGCAATTTTATTTTTGCAATTTATATTTATTCAATAACTTTAAGAAGACTTGTAAAAATAGTTTTTAATATTCTGTATTTATGAATTTATTTCATAGGCAGCAAAAGTTCTAAGCCATGTCAACGATTTCATATTCTTAGGCCGGCTTGCATAACGATCCATACCTAAACGTATTTAGCAATTAAAGATGTTTGAATTTGACGTATTTGTCAACAACTCTCTAAATCATAGTTAGGCACTAATCACATTTAGTGTGACTTGCGCAACGATGCCTAAACGTATTTAGTGGCTTAATATGATTTAGGAGTTGTCAAATCACACAAATACGTTAAATTTTATCATGTTTAGTTGCTAAATACGTTTTGGAGATTTTTGTGGCAAACGTCGTAGGACTAGCAACCTCTCACCCTTTTATACAAAATGTGGGCATGTCTCAAACGTAATGTTTGGATTTGCCTCTGATTATCCCTTTGTAGGATATTTTCACGAGCTAGTTTACTGAATAATGGCGGATTCCCTATATCCATCGGTAACCGACTACGTCTCTTATCTCCTTCAAAAAGTGTCAAACTAGTGTCACACTTTTGACAGATTTTCAAGGAGAAACGAGTCGTAGCTGGTTACCGACGGATATAGGAACCCGCCTTAAGAGATCCAAGAATGTCTATCATGGGAATTAATATAATAGTGAGTTATTTTCATTATTTTATTATTAACCTATATAAAGCTCGCTATAAACAATAAGCTTCCGTTAGAAATAACACGACTTCCTTTAAAAGGATTTAAACTAAAACTAAAAACTTTCTTAGAAAACCACCCATTATATCATTTAAATGAATGAATGAGCTGTTCATTTTCTCATTTACATGAGTAGTATCTGCTGTAACCTCTTGGTTTAGTTAGTTTAGTCACTGCTTAGTTGTAATTTTTTTTTTTTTTTTTTTTTTTTTTTTTTTTTTTTTTTTTTTTTTTTTTTTTTTTTTTTTTTTTTTTTTTTTAGTAGCCCGTAGGGATCCCCCTGCTGGGCAAGGGCCTCTCCCAAACATTTGGGAGGAATTGCCATAATCGCCACGCTTGGCAGGCGGGTTGGCGATCGCAGTAAGATGTCAAACGGTTCAGAGACGCTGCTGCCCGTTTTCTGTGTTCCTTTATTCCCTTAGTCGCCTTAGTAATTATTTTACTGACTTTTATTTATTATATACTTACTTACATAACTGACCTAATTTGTAATATATTATTGACATACCAATGTTATGAAATGATATGAAATGGTGAATAAATGAATACTGAATACTTTAACTGTAAGAATTACACACAGGTACGTTTTAAAACATACCTTCTCCCCTCGACTTAATTCGCATAATGTAAAATTAACAAAATGTTGTTTTTAATTTGTAAAGTAAATTGGTATATCTGAATCAGTGAAGCTTGTCGCGATAGAGTAAAAACATTTGCAAATCAATTATATAAACACGAACAATCACGACATTTCCAAGGAAAACTGAACAACTGTATAAATAACGTAACGAAACAAAACAATTTTTAAAAAACAAACAGCAAAAAAACCTTCCTTAAGAAGTAACCTCTAAGTAATCTACTTCAACTTTATTTAAGTTGTCAGGTTATTTCGGCACCAACATTAAATTGAATCTCACTCGTCAGGTAAACTGACTAAATAATTAAAAGTTTTTGTGTTGTATTCCTTAGAAAATTATATAAAACATCTTTAAGCTTATTTGTTAAATTATTTTATACCTACTATACATGAGAGCTTTTAAGGTGGTTTGTAAAATACAGCTGAAATATGTTAAAATGTATGAAATTTGACGGGGTGGACGCAAACATCTCTGGAACTTATTTGAAATGAATAACTTATGTAGTAGGTCAGTTGAATATGAAGTGTGCATTTTGTGAATGGTTTCGACGGAAAAGATTGAATGAAACCGCAAGTTTGTGAGCACGAAAATGAAAATATTTATGCTTAAGTATAGTTAGTGGCTAGTGACCCCGATTTTAGATTTTTAGTTCGTAGGTTACAATTCGGTCTTGTGCCAACATATTACCATAAGAACGTTGAGGAGTTAAGTTATAGGAATCTCTATGATTTTGCTTACATAGCGGCGAAATAAAAAGTATCCTTCCGATCATTATTATAAATACGGATTCATCATGCAATATTTAATCGGTGTTTAGACCGACAATGGTACGGTAATAAACGTGATAAATGTCGTATTTATAATAAATTTTGAACTTAATCACGAACATCTTATAACCTTCTTATTTTAAGCCATAAAACAGTACAGATGATATGGTGTGAATGAATAACAAACAAACTGTCAAACTTACAAAATTTTGAATTGATAGTGGAAGAAAAGGGAAGATGCCATCTTGTATTACTAGGGAAAACATAGAATTCTAACAAGTCCACATTATTATCTATGTCAGTTTAGTTGCTTTGAAGGACAGTTGACTAAATAAGCACATTCTATGATATCGATGACTTTATGGCATATGAGCAGGTACTTAGCAATGCAGCTCATTGTAGTTATTTACATTTGACATTGGTATTATGACTTTATTTTATATTATTAGTTATTTTTTACTAGCTGACCCGCCCGCGGCTTTGAATGCGTGGTATTTCAATAAAAACATTACTTTATTTTTACGCACTCGGGTATAAAGTAGCCTATGACCTTCGCCAGGATATAATCTATTACCTTGCTTAATTTAATTACGATTTGTTCAGCCGTTTAGTTATGAAAAGGTAACAAACAAACTAACAAATAAACAGTTACTTTCGCAGTTACTATGTATATATAATTCATAAACCTTGTACTTGAATCACTCTATCTATTACTGAAAATTGCATTAAAATCCGTTGAGTAGTTTAAAACATATAAGTGAACAGACAGCGGAAGCGACTTCATTTTATACTATGTATTTTTTTGTGAATGTAGTTGGTAATTAATTTTAATTAGGACGCTAAAACATGACATTTTAATAATCTTACCATGATCGTACTTATGAATTATTAAACGTAATAATATATACATTGCTGTTAGAGTCTTATCATACTGGCGAGTGGCAAACGCGTTTCCAGCGAGGCGCTTTGCGAACGTGTTCGTCGCGAGTGCGCTGCAAGCTCGTGACGTCTTGCGGTAAACACGCGCGCCCCACTAGGGGTGTCCACTTTGAAAAAACATCGATGTTTTTTTCGATTCGATGAATCAGAACTGTACATCGATGTCTTTCGATGTGTCGGATGAAAACATCAATGTTTTGTAAACATCCAGTACTTTTTCTAACATTAAATTACTAACCAATAGTCATGTGAAAAGTGATGCATCTCGAAGCAGGTCATCTATTCAGAGTGAATTTGTTTGCATATTATGATATTTTGTATATATGGTTATGAAAAGAACTAAGTGCCTTATTTTAATATAGTTTAGATTTTAATCTTTCATAAAATAATAGATTAGGTAATCTGTAATTACGTGCAAAAACATTCACTTTGAGATGTACATATTACTTTTCACTGGACACAGATCAGATATACACTGTAAATAGTGTCAATTTTATTGTACACTGTCAGAATGTAGAATGTGTTGTAGAATTCGGCATACGACCTTAGTACAAGTTGGCCGAGCCAGCTCGCCCAGCTCGTTTTGACAGACTTGCGTGGCAGTTTTGAGAGATGTCACAAGCGCGAACAGGCCTAGTACACGTTAGCCGCGACGGCATTATATTGTTAGTCTACTATTGAAAAACAATCTTATCTATTTTAAAACAACCAAATAGAATGAACGATTTTAAGTAAAAATTAAGTGGTCAAACTTGAGTTTTTGTGAAATTAACTGGTTATCATCGATTCGATGTTCTATGAAAAAAACATCGATACATCGAGTATATCGATAGCTTTTCAAAACATCGGATCGATTTGATGTATCCTATTGTAAATATCGATGTTTTCGATGCATTAATGTATATCAAATATCCCTACGCCCCACCACACTTCAGCCATTCATTTTTTAGAAACTATTATAAAGCATACTTTACGATTTGTAGCCACGGGGCGTGCACGTTCACAAATATTTTACTGGATACTTGCTCGCTACTCGCCAGTGTGATAACGCTCTTACTTTGTAAAAGAAAAAATAACAGTTTTAGTATATTTAGGCAATTTTCTGGCAATAATAGCACACGTGGCGCAGCAGCCAGCCATCGATCGCGAGATTAGCTGGAGACACTGAATTGAAAAGTTAAAAGCGCCCTACAATACTTTGGACATTGCGCATCGTTTAAATTAAAACAAGTGTGGTTTTTTTGCGGTATAGCGAGTTACAATATTTTTTGCAGGAAAGGTACAATGAGCGGTCATATCACTAAAATCAATCTCTTCCAGACAACCTTTGGATGTACCGGATAAATAAAAATCAAAAGACGGCGGTGTGAGAGTACATACATAAACAGAACCCACATAATAAAATATACATATTGATTATACTATACATAAACTTAAATACATACAAATAATATAGGATGATTTGTTGCTTAAATGCCTTTCTTTTTATTTTGAAAGGTTTGAAAGGGATTCACACAGCCCAAATCAGTTGTTAAATTTTCGTAATGTTGTTAGTTTAACATGTTTTAAAATGTTTGTACTATATACTGATTGGCTTATTTAAAAATACCTGTCATAAACAACTAATTGTACCTACTGTGACTTGCCAGGTACTTATTTTGACGATTAGCCTAGTTACTGGATATTTACTTATCGGATCTCAGGATATTTTAAATTAAAACAGATATTTGTCTTGTTACCACAATGCGTGTAATGGCGTATATCTTCCGTACAAAAATTTGAGGAGAGGGTGCAGGGAACATTTTATATTATCCAATAGGAATATGCTTTAAAATAGTCTCGTGATGGTGGCTTGCGTGGAATTACAACATCGTGAGGAAGAACAATTGAGCCTTGAGTTTACCATAATTGCGAACACTAATATAATTTTTTATTCCCAGATCCCGTTAACAACGGAAACTCGGAAAGCCGGCTTAGTCATTGCACATTAGTGAATATAAATGTAACGACAATAGGAAGTTGTAAGATTTAAAACCAGACCATTAGAATTTACCGCTTGTTACCTATAAGAGATACCATACGTTCTCGTGAAATCAGGTTCATCCAAAAGTTTTCTGAAAGAGATTGCTTTTAGCAATAAGACTGCTGCTTATATTTTCGCGTGCTGTAGTTTTATTTGTCAATTTAAGTGTGGTGTACAAGCTAACAGGCATTTCTAACAAACTGTTTCGGTGGCACGTACCACACATGCCAGCGAGCATCGATTGTATTTTTATCCTTTCCAGAGCATTGATTCCAAATATGCTCGTATTTCAATGTGATACAAATAAATCGTGTGACACTATTCTAAACTAACGACCATGGCGTACTCATCCTACTCCAGCAATATTATACATAGACAAAAGTTTTGTTTATTTTAAAAGTTTTATTTTAATAAACAATTTATAGTTTGTAACTTAGGGATTTGGAATAACATAATAATTATACTAAGCTGAAGCCTTTACTTATATTACACGGTGCTTTGTGGCAAGTTGCAGTGCCTGGTGGCAAGTTGCAGTACCTGGTGGCAATTTACAGTGCCTGGTGGCAAGTAACAGTGCCTGGTGGCAAGTTGCAGTGCCTGGTGGCAAGTTGCAGTTCCTGGTGGCAAGTTGCAGTGCCTGGTGGCAAGTTACAGTGCCTCGTGGCAAGTTGCAGTGCCTGATGGTAAGTTACAGTGCCAGGTTGGAAGTTACAGTACCAAGTGAAAAGTTAGCAAGGCAAGTTGGGTATAATAAAATTAAAATCTAGTGTAATTTTACCATATTTCATGGTATAAATTTATTGTTTTTTTTTATTTGTACTGATTCCATGGAAATACATGATGAAACCATACATAGCCTGCTAACCCGCATATTCATATAACACTGGTCATAGTAATGAAGCCAGGACAGAAGTTATGAAATTCTCTAAAATAAAATCATCCTCATGAATTAAGAAATTTCGAGGCATTTCCATTAAAAAAGTTACATAAATAAGGTCTGGAATACCCGCATACGTTTTATAGATGATTATCGCTATCACTGGGCAAGCTGCCAGCTCGATAAGCATTTGTAAGCTTCATCTGTAATCAGTGGTACTCTACCAATATTGGATACCTTGGGCACTATCTTTGCTTTATGGACCTCGTATTAGTCTATCTATAATTTTTATTATTTATTGTACACAAATAGATTACTGACATTAACACTTACATAAAGGCACAATACATAGGTGAGCTTAACCCTAAAAAGAGTTTTCTTCCAGACAACCTTTGAGGCTAATGAAACGTGCACACAAAAGATCTTAAAGGAAAAAATGTTTATCTAAAGTTAAATAACTCCAACTATACATAATGTTGTGAGATCTTGCTTCTTACCAAAGTTCATGATTCTTGGTCTACGGGAAGTACTTCATGGTTTTTATTACTTGCGAGTAGAAATTACGCCATAAACCGCCGTATTTTTCCATTGCGTGGACTTCGAAGCCATATTTTTTACACTAACGGAGCCAAGGACAGACAGACGGACAACTAAGTAACCCTATAAAGGTTCTATTTTTTGTTTTGAGTAATGGAACCCTAAATTAAGTAGTCTAGTACATCTATAAGAGATTTTTATCCCTAAAATTATTCATTTTAACCATTCTTTACAGAAAAAACTCCAGTAAAATTACTTTTAAAAATTACAAACGATCGCAAAGTAAAAGCTTTTACGTAGTGCAAAAATATGCACCCTCGATGTAATATATAAGACTTGAAGAGTCCACGACCGGTTTCCCGGAATTTATTCCCGGTGTGAGAGTGACGGGCAATTATGAAATCCCGGGAAAGATACATTGAGGGGCGAAGTGCGGCTTAATTGTGTTAAATGTGAAGATATATTACACTCGCGTTTACAGGTATGAAGGATGGCGGGTCCAATCATAGCTCGTTATTGCCCTTACACACCGTTTAATATTGCATACATTTCAGTTGAAATCGGGAGATGATTTGGAAGTCAATTAAAATCATGTTATGATCGGGTTAGTTAAATGCTCCGGGGTTAATATTATTAATTTATCCTATTTCTGAGAGGCAGTAGGACTAATTAGCAAAAACGAGCAACCTACTTATTGTACACATAGTATTTTGAAATACTAAAATAATCAACATTAGTCTTTGTATACTGTCATATTTCAATACAAACCCTCCGATGAAAACGAGTAACGTTCAAAATGACCACAAAACGGAACATAAGACGTAACACATAAAGCAGATTTCATTCTGTAAAATCCCGGTCCCGATAGAGGCTGACAATATTACTAACGAAGTTGTGAAAGGAATTCACTGGCACGTATCGAAATATTCGATATCATCCTGAACTCCAGGGATATTTTCCGGGATTTTGCAAGGGAGCTATTTACGGAATGCCGTATTGTAAGTAAAGTCTGAAATGCCTGTTACTTTTCAACACTGTTGCACTGTAAGGCAGGCCTTAATCATTGACGTGGACATTGATTCAATAGAATGTCAAAAACCTATCTGAATCTTAGGAAACCAACCAAAAATGCAATTAAAATTGAAAAAAAAATACCTAAGTATTTAATTCTAAAACGACTACGGTCCCTTTAATTTCAAGCAGGATACTGATGTGAGTAAATAAAAAGTATAATTTTATTTATTATATGTTGAATTTCTGTAAATTATTTTAACTAAATCGATGTATGTTTTGTCTATCTGTTGTTGTTCAAAAGCTGAAAATATTGCTGGCCAGTATACAATTAGAGTCAGGCCAGTATAAAATTAGAGTCCTCCGGTCCACAGTTTCTAATCAAAAAAGCCGTCAAGCACGGCGACCCACTCTCACCCAAACTATTTACATGTACGTTGGAAGAAGTTTTCAAACCATTGGCAGTCCCATGGGCAACAAGGGGTATTGAAGTCGGAGGCCAGAGGCATACAAACCTTCGGTTCGCCGATGACATAGTTTTTTTTGCCCCAAAAGCATCCGAGTTACAAGAAATGCTACAAGAACTAAGAACAGCGAGCCTCGAGGTTGGACTAATGATGAATCGATCAAAACTCAAATTATGACCAATAGCACGAAACGTAGGGTTGTGGTAGACGGGCATGAAATACGTCTATGTCGATGAGTATATCTACTTGGGCCAGTTAGCTTCCTTCAAAAACAGGCAGGACAAAGAAATCGATCGTCATATTGAAAATGCCTGGAAGAGCTACTGGTCAATGAAGACCTTCATGAAAGGCGACCTTCCACTTCACTAAAACGTCAACTCACCGACATGTGTATTCTGCCGGTCCTAACCTACGGTGCCCAGTCTTGGTCACTGGCTGAATCTCAAAAGTCCAGGCTCGGGGTTTGCCAAAGAGCGATAGAGCGCAGCATTTTGGGTGTCAAGAGAATAGACAGGATTCGGAACACCTCGCTGCGCTCAAGGACCGGCATCGCTGACGTCGGTATCAAAGCTGCTAAGTTGAAGTGGGATTGGGCGGGTCATGTCTCCCGCATGCAACGAAATAGGTGGGCTAAGGTCGTAACTGGATGGATCCCTGAGGATGGAAAGCGACACCGTGGAAGGCCTAAGATGCGGTGGCGCGATGATTTGGACGCTTTCTATAGGGACTGGTGGGATTTAATACAAGATCGAGAAAAGTGGAGAGATGAGGGGGAGACCTTTGTCCAGCAGCGGGACAGCATAGGCTTGTTAAAAAAAAATATGTTGAATTAATTTATTAATAAGATTTTGATTATTTTTTTTATATTTTACAATTCACATCTCATTACAGCGGATATTACTTTTATAATTAATTTGCTGACTAATTTTTGAAATGTACTGACTGTTAGGTATTTTGAAATGTACTAAGTGACTGTTAGGTATTTTGAAATGTACTAAGTGACTGTTAGGTATTTTGTTTAATGTAAGTTTTTATTCATAAAATAAGTTTTTTAAAACTAGCACTTATACCCACTAAGGTTTGTAGAGATAATGCTATAAATATAAATAAATATTGATGGACATTTTACACAGCGCTATCTAGCCCCAAACTAAGCAGAGCTTGTTTTATGAAACCAGATAACTGATACCTACTTATATACATTTTTTTTGTAAATACATACCTAAAATATATAGATGAACAACCAGATCCGGAACAAATATCTGTAGGTAATACAAATATTGGTTCCGCAGCGGTAATCGAACCCGCTACCTCCTGCTTCTCTGACGGATATTCGGCCACTGCACCACGGAGGTCGTCAAATCTATCTTTAACAATGTGTAACAATTTAGTGTAACAATGTTGTAATTTCAATCAGGTGAGAGATTCAATCTGTTACACTAACTTTGTTAAATTAATGAATGTTATTCTGTTCTTCTTTTTGAATAAATTATATTATTTTTTATTCAATGTTCAATGTAACGCGTCGTACGCCTCATCACAGTAAAACATATCGATTTCGCTTATACCTTCATGCTATTAGTTATTCTACATATCTTCTCATTTCTTCTCGTAGATCAGACCAAGCAATCCAAGCATAGCTCTCTCCATAGCCTCTCCATAGTGACCTTGAGCCTTCTTATGAGTAATTTTGTTAGAACTTTTTTTGATTAATATGTTTCTCAAATAAGTATAAGTATGTTGTTATGAGTGGTTATTATTTAGGTTCATTCATTAATGTAATATTTTTTTATTTTATTAGTATGTAGAAGTTACACCATTACACTCGAGGAAATATCCACACAGTCATTCCATCCAAAGGATGTCTGGTAGAGATCGCTATTTAGCGATAAAACTGCCAATTGTATTACATAGATTTAAGTTTTTTCTTTTTATTTGTATTGTTTTATGGTGCGCCATAAATAATTATCTATCTATCTACTTTTCCCAAAATAACTCAAAATGAACGAGAATTGTGAATTCAAAGAGCAGCTTTTGAACCAGCGGTATTAGAAACTAATTTTGGATGTGGGAAGGGATGACATGTCATGTACAGATATAGAAATGTCCACGGAGAGGCGTGTCTGTCAGCGATGTTCCACCACAAACGAGACAACCAGCGGTAAATATACTTTCGAAAACATATTTTTTTACTATTCAAAATTCTTTCCAAAATGTAAGTTCTGTGCATTATAAATTAAAGGTTTTCGATTCGAGTGAAGCAGTGTTCTAAAGTTATCTAAATATCGTATCATTATTGATATTGAAGTTATCATGTACCGTTTTATCGTTGTTATGACCGATAAAACGGTACGTGATAACTCCAATATTTTATTAATGATTGTAATAAGGTTGTTCTGATATGATATTATTCTGATATGAAGTAGTACTTCCATCTGTAAGACCTCAAAAAGATATTTTTTATTTGAGGATTAAAAACTGTTATGAGTAGTCATTATTTAGATTAATTAATTAAGTAAATTTTTTTTTTATTGTTTTAGGGTTCCGTACCTTAAAGGGCAAATAAAAAGGAACCCTTATAAGATCACTCTCTTGTCCGTCTGTCCGTCTGTCTATCCGTGTATGACCACCAATTTTCTTAGGAACGGGTGAACATAACAAATTGAAATTTATAGCCAATACTGAGGTATATAGTCTCTATTAAGTATAAAAATATCAAATTTCTAAGTCAACACAATAAAAAGATATGGGCAAATTAATATTTTCGCAAAAATTTGTAAGTACCAAAATTTATTTTAATTTACAATATTTTTTATTTTTCGGAATTTTCCCTTTACTTGTGCTGTAAGACCTTACTTTTAACCAAAATTGACAATTCTAGGTCAACCGGAAATACCCGGAAATAACCGGTATTGGGTCGAAAACCTATATGGTAGTTCCCGTTGACCTAGAATCACGAAATTTAGCAAAAAGTAAGTTCTTAAAGCACAAATAAAGTAAAAATTCCAATAAATAAAAAAAATTAAAAATTTAAGGGTGACCCCATACATACATAGTTGACAACAATTAAGATGAGTCCTCTGTGTTGTCCTCTGAGTTGTATGGGCGCTCATACAAATTAGAGGACTACAAATTAAATCGGCACCAACCACAAAAAAGGTAAATTAATAAAATTGTGCTATTGAATAAAATAAATATTTAAGTAAGACTCCGTTACAACAGACATGATTTTTTTGTCGTTTTTATAGAGAATGATACGGAACCCTTCGTGCGCGAGTCCGACTCGCACTTGTTCAGTTTTTATTTATTTTCATATCATTAATATGTATGTCCATGTATTATGCTAGGTACACCATTACACCCCAGGTAATGTCCATACAGTCCATTCCATCCAAAGGCTGTCTGGTAGAGATCGCTATGTAGCGATAAGACCGCCAACAATTGGCGGTCTTATCGTATACGTTGTTATTTTTTTATTTGTACATGTTTTATGGTGAGCAATAAAGAATTATCTAAAATTATTTTTGTTTTCAATAAACGATTAGCCTATTTTTAAAGGTATCTAACGAAAAACTTTACTAACTTTCTTCTATTATAAGCTCCTTAGCTTTCATATCATTTAGTGTTAAACAAACTTTACGACATTTTGTAACAAATGGACCAGTCGCCGCGTGACTGGTCGCCCGATTAGTGGCGCGATTAATCGCTCTATTTGTCGAGTGACTCGCTCTCATTTAAAATTAGAAATGAGAATAATTTTAGAATGCTCCGTTCTAAGCTCGAGTTTTGAGTTCAAAGTGGTACTTAGGCTTTAGTTCACCGACTTATGGCGTGTTCCTATATCCATGGGTAACCAACAACGACTCGTATCTCTTTGAAAAACTGTCAAACTAATGTCAAACTTTTGACACATTTTCAAAGAGAAACGAGTCGTAGCTGGATACCGACGGATATAGGAACCCGTCATTAAAGGAGTTCACCGAGTAAACGGAGTTTTACAATACATCATCATCATCATCCACAGCCTGACTTCACCCATTGTTGGGTAACCTCCCCAAGTTTTAAAATACAATACAATTCATTTATTAAATCAGACAATTTACAAGTTTATTTGTGTAAGGTTAGTTAGGTTAGGTTAATACCATCTGAGTTAGTAATATTAGTATATAGTATTTTTCATTTTTCATTTCATAGTAGCATGTATTTTGTTAAAATTTTCATTTGCATCCCAACCGCAGCCATAAGGATAATTGATCAGCTTTTGTTTTAAGCTATTCTAGCTGTGAGGATCTCAGATAAGGCGACTGATTATTCACATATATAGGGCGACTTGCGCAACGGTGCCTAAACGTATTTAGAGGCCAAATATGATTTATGGAGTTGTAAAATCATACAAATACGTCAAATTTAAATATGTTTAGTCGCTAAATAGGTTTAGAGATCGTTGTGAAAGACGGCATTAATGTTACTGAAATCAATGTAAATGCATAAGTAATAAGACGTAGACAATCATTTAATCACTACATTAGCACACAATACACAATACAGTTACATTATAAGAAAGAAAATACAAAAAATTAAATAAATAAATTGTATAGACGTAAAACATAAACAAAAAAGGGAGAAATATGTCTATGTCATAACATATCTCATTTCTAACATATATCATAATCAGTAACATATCTCTTAAAAAAATTAGGACAAGTGCGAGGCGTGACTCGCTTTAAAAACAAAGCCTACAATAGTCAAATGAAAATTTGATAGTTTAAAAGAATCGTATCGACAAAAGTAGAGTTGACACGCAATCGCCGAATCAGGGAGGCGGAGCTATCTAACCAAACAATTTGTAGTGATCCGTTCTTGCCAAGGGCTTATAATAACTCATCATTCATTTATTTTAACATTATCATCATCATCATGTCGGCCACAGGACGTCCACTGCTGGACATAGACCTCCCCATGGGTCACCAGAGCGACCGATCTAGTGCGCCCGCACCAACGACTCCCAGCTACCTTTATCAGGTCATTTTTTGACTTCTACAAACTAAGTTAAATGCCAGTTTTTAACTGATCATTTGATTTCAGCCTTTGTAAACTTCAGTATGTATGTAAAACATTTATAAAAAACTCGGTAACTGACTTAAGACTAAAAAGATATTAAACGAAGATACAATAATCATGCTCGTCTATTCTTTTATTAACTAGCCTATGCTGTCCCACTGCTGGTCAAAGGCCTCCCCATCATCACTCCACTTTTCTCGATCTTGTACTAAATCCTGCCGGTCCATATAAAAAGCGTCCAAACCATCGCGCCACCGCTTCTTAGGCCTTCCACGGTGTCGCTTTCCATCCACAGGGATCAATCCAGTTACGACCTTAGCCCACCTATTTGGTTGCATGCGGGAGACATGACCCGCCCACTCGTCTATAAACAAATAAATAAATAGGATATCTTAGAACTTACGTATATTTCTAGATTTAGGAAAATAATGTCAAACGTTGCACTAACACGCATTAAGGTTGGATAGAAACCTTATTGTTATGAGGAACGTTATGAGGAACCTTCAAACATGCATGCTCTGTAGGTTTTGTTTTTCATTTTGCCCATTTTGCTATGACAAGATTTGATTGAGAAAGCCGGCGGGCAGCTGGACGAGTAGAGCGCAGGCTGGCGGCATGACCTGGCGGATTCGAACACGTTTGTTGCGTAGAGCCCTCTATAGATATAGACGTATCTATAGACGACCTCCGTGGTGCAGTGGGTGAAAAGTCGGCTGAGACGCAGGAGGTAGCGGGATCGATTCCCGCTGCGGAACAAATTGTTGCATGGTCTACAGATATTTATTCCGGGTCTGGTTGTTTCTCTATTTAATATAAGTATGTATTTACAAAAAAAAGTATATAAGTATTCTATGAGTTATCTGGTTCCCATAGTACAAGCTCTGCTTAGTTTGGAGCTAGATAGCGCTGTGTCAAATGTCCAGAAGTATTTATTATTATAGATAACCGATATTTATTAAAAATAAGATAACAATCAGACCTATTTACCTAGTCAGGTCCTAAGTATTGTCACACAGTAAAAACTTTTCTTTTAAAATGCTGGCCACAAAAAGTTTATAGAATTCGAATTTTGAATTGTTCATGAAAATAAAAATGTATACTTATTAGAATTTTACTCATTTTTAAATATGGAGTGGACGTTTGAAGAAGACCGTGTTGCAGTTATTGCGTTGCATCGTTGCGGTTACGCGCCAATTCAAATTTTTGACATACTGAAAAATTTGATTATAACCAAAAGATTCGTTTATCGCACCATCAATCGATACAATGTAGTGTAGATGACAGGTCAAGAAGTGGTCGCCCTCGGTCTGTTAGGACTCCAGCAGTGATAAAAGCTGTGAAGGCGCGAATTCAAAGAAATCCCAAACGTAAGCAGAAACTGTTGGCCCTTCAGATGGGGTTAAGCAGAACCACGGTGAAAAGGGTGTTAAATGAAGACTTAGGGCTTCGGGCATACCGAAGAAAAACAGGACATCGTTTGAATGCTAGTCTAATGGCCCTGAGACTGAAGAGATGCCGCGCTTTGTTGAAGCGGTACGCGGGAAAAAAATATCGGGAAATTCTTTTTTCGTTGAAAAATTTTTTACCGTAGAAGAGAGCTACAACAAACAAAATGATAAGGTGTACGCACATAGTAGTGAAGAAGCGAGCAACCGTATTCCGCGTGTCCAACGAGGTCATTTTCCATCCTCGCTCATGGTATGGTTGGGAGTTTCTTATTGGGGCTTAACAGAGGTACATTTTTGTGAGAAAGGTGTAAAAACGAATGCAGTTGCGTATCAAAATACAGTCCTGACGAACCTTGTGGAACCTGTTTCTCATACCATGTTCAATAACAGGCACTGGGTATTCCAACAAGATTCGGCGCCAGCTCATAGAGCAAAGAGCACACAAGACTGGCTGGCGGCGCGTGAAATCGAATCCATCCGGCCCAAAGACTGTCCCTCCTCCAGTCCAGATTTGAATCCGTTAGATTACAATATATGGCAACACTTGGAGGAAAAGGCGTGCTCAAAGCCTCATCCCAATTTGGAGTCCCTCAAGACATCCTTGATTAAGGCAGCCGCCGATATTGACATGGACCTCGTTCGTGCTGCGATAGACGACTGGCCGCGCAGATTGAAGGCCTGTATTCAAAACCACGGAGGTCATTTTGAATAAACTTTAGTGTCATAAGAATCTAGGTTTTGTTATGTAAATTTTGGTATATAAATGGTTATATAATGAAGAAACTTGTTTCAATTATTTTATATTAAACATGTGACAGAATTTAAGACCTGACTAGGTAAATATATTAGACTTTTCCAGCATTTAATTTAAAATTGTAAATTTATCGCAACATTTCTAAGGTTTTAATTAGCTTGATTCAGAAGTTTTGTTCAAAGGTATTTGAACCGCAATATCGAAGTTGGTAAGTATCCCCAATTATTCAGTTTAGTTTCAAATTATTAAGGCTTTTAGATAAATCATCCTACTTTTAGACAATTTGAAAATAATTATCAATCAATTTCATAATTGCAGGTACAATAAACACAGACTTTCTAGAATTATTGGTTTTACATTAGATGCAGTGCTATCTTGCCCCAAACTAAGCAACGCTAGATGGCGCTGTTAAATTAGCATAAATCTAAGTAGGCACTTGAGTCTCACTCGCACTTGACGGTACTTGTTTTGTTCTAAGCTTCAAAGCGATAAGATAAGATCGCCTATTATACTAATCGCTTTGTTTCTTCTATATAATTTGTAACTTTTATTTATATGGTGTACAATAAATAAATAAATATGGCTGGACATTTCACACAGCGCTATTTAGCCCCAAACTAAGTAGAGCTTGCACTATGGGTACCAGATAACTGATAAAATACTTATATACTTTTTTTTGTAAGTACATACTTATAATAAGTATATACATAGAATAACATCCAGACCCGGAACGAATATCTGTAGGTCATACAAACATTTGTTCGGCGGCGGGAATCGAACCCGCTACCTCCTGCGTCTCAGCCGGCTATTCGCGCACGGCGGTCGTCACAATAAAATGTATTCATTTATTCGGTTTTTCCAACAAGTCTACCGCATCCTCATCTACTCAGTAAGTACGTGTACATTGTTCAAAGCAAGTACTAAGATACACAGCAACTAATTATGTGCATAACATTAGATCTCGTCTCATCTAAATAATCGCTCCATGTAATTACTTCTACGCGAGATACTTCTGGCGGATGGGACATTCATCATTTTACACTCATTTACAATACCACAATTGTGTTAGTTAACTATGAATACGTTCTTTTACTCGTTCTAAAAAACGCGTAACTTTTTTATTAGTTGTCATAATAAAATAGAACGTAATACGAGGAAAAGATCACTTTAAATGACGACGATTGGGTTAGTGGTAAAGATTATTGAGTGCTTAGCTAACTTAATACCTGCTATACTATTTTGCTGTATTATTATGCTGCTGTCAAATATTTCACAAAAATAAAAGTCTAATGAAATTATTCCCATTCCACTTAGCCCTTTCGTTCCATTCCTTTGCCGATGTTAATTGTAAATTTTATTGTAATTTAATTTATGAATGTCCATCAAACCGTTATGATCGATGGATTGTCAGTGTCCTCCCAGTGGGCATGATTCCTCAAACAATTTCAATATTTTCCGAACATTTCCATTTCAATATTCATATCGGAGTTTACCACAGAATGTATTTGCTAGTTAGCAGTAGTTTCACTTTTAGTAACTATAAATGTGTTTTGTTTATTTTTCTCCAATCATTATTGATGGAAAGACGACCGCGCGAAGCCACTGGGTGCAATATCGGTCGTTTTAGTGAGGTCTACGTCTAATATTGGATGTCCTATAAGCCATACAGGTATTTAGGAGAACAGAATGCGGGTTTAAAGCTTCTTATCCGAACCGTTACGCTATGTACCAAACGACAGTATGTTAAATTAAAGAAAATCTAAAAACCGTAAAACAAGGCAATGGTTACTTATTGAATGGAGAGAGTAATGAATGAATGTATGATTTTAATATGTTTAATATTAATTTTATTTATTGACATGTTTATTTTATTATGTATTATTGTTGAAATTGTTTCATCATCATCATCAGCCGGAAGACGTCCACTGCTGAACATAGTCCTCCCCCTTAGATCGCCACAACGAGCGGTTGGCAGCCGTTTGCGTCCAACGGTTCCCCTCGATTCTTACTAGATCGTCGGTCCACCTTGTGGGGGGCCGGCCTACGCTGCGTCTTCCAGTCCGTGGTCTCCACTCGAGAACCTTTCTTCCCCAACGGTTATCGGTTCTAAGAGCGATGTGGCCTGCCCATTGCCACTTCAACTTGCTAATTTTGAGAGCTATGTCGGCAACTTTAGTTCTTCTGCGGATTTCCTCATTGCGGATTTTGTCACGCAAAGAAACCCCGAGCATAGCCCTCTCCATAGCTCGTTGAGCGACCTTGAGCTTGGTCATGAGGCCATTAGTAAAGGACCACGTTTCAGTGCCATAGGTCATCACTGGCAACACACACTGGTTGAAGACTTTAGTCTTCAGGCTCTGGGAAATTTTGGACGAGAAGATACCGCGAAGTTTCCCGAACGCTGCCCAGCCGAGCTGGATTCTTCGTGCGACCTCTTTATTGAAGTTGGACTTACCTAATTGGTCCAATTAGGAAATTGTTTATCAATAATTAATTAATTTTTACTCATTATTAATTTGGCAATGTCGTTGTAGAAAATTTATTGAATGTTGGTAACATTATTTTGTGTAGTTTGTTTTGTTTGTAAATTATAAGATAGGTACGAGTAAGTTCCAACCTGAAATCTTATGTGTCGTATAAGTTTAATCTTACTAGTTTATATGTGATTGAGTTTTCGCCAAACAAAAGATAGAACTAGAGCTGTATTATATATAAGTTCATAGTAATAACTTGTAAATAACTTGTAAATAACTTGTAAATTTTGACTTATCTAAGTACATGTTACCATGTCTAAAGATTAATAAATGATATGATTACGAATATGACAGCTTGTATAATTGAGATGGTTTCGCCGACGTTTTGAATGAAAATAAATACTCAGGTTATATTTCCGGCTCTGATATGTAATTTATGAATATTTTTTAATGCATTTGATACAAATACTAAAATGGACCACATACATTTTACTATCTCGGTGAGTTTAGAAGTTCCCCCCACTGACCCGTCTCAAAAACACAGCCTGTATGCATAGCAAATAGTTTGGTCTAAATAGTTCAGTACTAAGTATTCAGAAGATAGCAGACCAATGAATAATGAATTCAAGCAGACAAATGAATTCAATACTAGAATATAATAAAACTCACTTTCAATTGAATACCGTTCAATAGTGGTACTGCTTGGTCGTACGAGTAGACGGGATTATCTGTATTGATCTGTTTATGTATTCCATCTATTCGTTGCTACTTGTTTCTAGAAGTGGAGCTCGTCGCTAAGTTTGTACTAGTTTATTGGAATAGAACTTGGTTACAAAATATATAAATCACATGTTACCAACAACAAAGGCGCAAAACCTTTGATTTTTACCATTTCGCAATTCAGATAATACCTGGTCGATATAACACCTTGCCCTACCAAACGATATGCTTCAACTTTTCTTGTTAGCACGCGTAGGTTATGGAACTCACTTCCGGCGTCTGTTTTTCCGGACCACTAAAATCAAGTAAATAGTCGTTTACATTATATAGTGATTTACATGCGCTTGAGGGGAAATCACCCTTATTAAGATAGCACACCGATTCATCATCATCATCATCATCATCATATCAGCCGTAGGACGTCCACTGCTGGACAAAAGCCTCCCTCATTGATCTCCAGGAACTGCGGTTGGAAGCGGCCTGCATCCAACGCCGACCTGCGGTTCTTACCAAGTCGTCTGCCCATCTTGTGGGTGGACGTCCTACGCTGCGCTTGCCGGTCTGTGGCCTCCACTCGAGAACCTTTCGGCCCCATCGGCCATCTATTCTGCGCGCTATATGGCCTGCCCATTGCCACTTCAACGTGCTTATCCGTCGGGCTATGTCGGTGACTTGAGTTCTCCTACGTATCTCCTCATTTCTGATTCGATCCCGTAGAGAAACCCCGAGCATAGCCCTCTCCATAGCTCGTTTAGCGACTCTGAGCTTATTCATAAGGCCAATAGTGAAGGACCACGTCTCGGTTCCATATGCCATCACTGGTAACACACACTGATTGTAGACTTTCGTCTTAAGGCACTGAGGTATGTTGGACGAAAAGACGTTGCGAAGTTTCCCAAACGCTGCCCATCCGAGTTGGATTCGACGATTGACCTCTTTCTCGAAGTTGGACCTACCTAATTGGACTGTTTGTGTCCTAGGTATACATACGCGTTGACAACTTCAAGAGCCGAGTTCTCAACCATAACTGGGACAGGGACGACATGGACATTCGACATGATTTTCGTCTTGTCCATGTTCATTTTAAGTCCTACCCGTTGGGAGACTCGATTGAGGCCTTCAAGCATCGTGCTGAGCTCTTACATCGACTTTGCCATGACCACAATATCGTCGGCAAACCGAAGGTGAGTGATGTATTCGCCGTTAATATTGATGCCCAGTCCTTTCCATTCCCGAAGCTTGAAGCCATCTTCCAATGCGGTCGTAAACAGTTTCGGAGAGATGACATCTCCCTGTCTTACGCCTCTTTTTAAGGGAATCGCCTTCGAGCTCTGTTCGTGTACTCGGACTGACATAGTGGCGTTTTTATACAAACACTTCAATGTACCGATAGTCAATACGGCATCGTTGGAGAGACTCAAACACTGCCCATGTTTCGATCGAATCGAAGGCTTTCTCACCGATTATGATGAAATAATTTACGGTCCATAGTAACATCTCTACAACGCACAAGTCCGTTCATGTATGGAGTACCACTGACATCTCTGGGTAGACAGTGCAACCCAGCACATGCTGAGTTAGAGCCTTTTTGTGACACATGCAGTGAATACGATGGGACACGCACACTGCAATATTTGACATTTTTATTTAATTTTAATCTTTTAGTTATTGTTTCTTTGATCTTTTTGTTATGTCTCCTGTGTGTGTTTGTTCTGTTGTAGGTACTGTTGGTGTTGTTACAAATAAATGTTTTTGATTTAATTTGATTTGAAAATTATTTGTTATACCTTAGAAGGTTAAAACGAAATAAAATAACTTATTATTTTATTTATTTATTATTAAACGCGCAAAACACATTACAATCACTTACAATTAAACATTACAAAAATCCTGTTTTGATCTGGATTGTAACATAAGCACATGTGCGTACAGCTTCAATAACTTACAAATCAAGCTGACGTTAAGTTGAAACAGATAGAATATCTATATGTTCTATATAATTAATGTAAGCATATCGGGCGGTCTTATCGCTTAACGAAGCGATCAGACCACCCATTATGTGTGTTCTCTGTTGCAAAATGTAATTTTATTGTTAACTACTTAAAGTAACCTATGTTTGAATCCAGGTCATAATCTATCAACACACTAAATTTTATCGAAATCGAGTCAGCCATTACAACGTGATTGAGTAACAAACAAACAAACATCCAAACTTTCACATTTATAATATTAGTGTGATTGTATTGTGTTGATTTGTATTCCGGTAAATAAACGAAAGAATCTTGAATCTTCGTGAACGGTTTGAATTCTCAATCCGGACCTGATATTGTTTATTTGGACGCAACGTTCTCAGAATATCCGCTGATCAAAGAACTTGTCAGCGAGCTTATGCTTTGAAGCTTGATGGCTGATTAAGACGGTATAAGTGAAGTACTTTGTTGGTTATATTTCTGAAAAATATAAAACAGTGCCTAGTGTACTTCGTTATTATATTGTATGTTAAGATTAGTAGAGTTCCTGCTGATAGTAGTCGCCCGGGGAAGTACCTACTACCATACCTATTTGTGACGCCAAGCCGCAATACTATGTTTCTGTTTGAAGATCGGTCGGCAGTGATATTACAGGCACACGAGGTTTTACATCTACATGCCTCAAGTTGATGGACGCAGGGCAGTGCATCGTTAGACACGTTTTTAAGGTGCGTGACCTACGAGCTAACACTTTATATTTATATAGGCGATGGTTACCACTTACCATTAAGTAATAAGCTTGTTCCATCATCATAATAGAATCCAAAAGGGCCTATTTTACATATATATATATCACTCACATGAACAATGTTTGTACAACGACGTTTTGAATTTCATTTTATTTTGTGGAAGAAACACTGTTATAAAAAAAAAACATTCTACATATTATCGGATTATTTAGATGACAAAACAGGACTGAATTTGCTCCAAATATACCCTGTACTTAAATATATGACAAAACAGGACTGAATTTGCTCCAAATATTCCCTGTACATATTTAGATGACACAACAGGACTGAATTTGCTCCAAATATCCCCTGTACTTAATTATATGACAAAACAGGACTGAATTTGCTCCAAATATTCCCTGTACATATTTAAATGACAAAATAGGACTGAATTTGCTCCAAATATCCCCTGTACTTAATTATATGACAAAATAGGACTGAATTTGCTCCAAATATTCCCTGTACATATTTAAATGACAAAATAGGACTGAATTTGCTCCAAATATCCCCTGTACTTAATTATATGACAAAATAGAACTGAATTTGCTCCAAATATTCCCTGCACATATTTAAATGACAAAATAGGACTGAATTTGCTCCAAATATCGCCGGTACATGTATGGTAACCAACTTCCTTAAATATTAGGTACTTGATTAGGTTGTAATTTTTTATATTAAAATTATTTTGTAAGCTTTTTGGTTGTTTATTGAAATTACAAAATACAATGTTGACAATTATCATTATGCGTTGTTATTTTTTATTAAAATACTCGTACAACAATAGTAATAGACTTATGATTAAGTTGCAACGCCACTGAAAACCAAATGCTGAGTGCTGGCCGATTCATGATCACAATAATTTTATTTGTTATAATGTGTATTTTTATGTGTAACTAGTAGGCCCGGCGAACTTCGTACCGCCTTGACATGCATATGACGCGGGCTGCCAATATACGTCAATCGGCCATCATTAGCATGTATGAGAAAATGAATTTTCGTCATAATTTTTTAGTGTGTATTTTTTCAATATATAGTTATTCTGCTATTCGGAACGGAAACAAATCCGACGAATCAAATATCATTAAAATCAGTCCAGCCGTTCTTGAGTTATAAATGGTGTAACTAACCCGACTTTGTTGAATATAATATATACAAATATATACTAGCTGACCCGCCGAACTTTAATACCGCATATGACGCGGGCTGCCAATGTCGCCCCGGTAGAATTGTAAATCGGCCATCATTAGCTGCATCTATGTATGAGAAAATAATTTTTATTCATAATTTATTTCTGCGTTAACTCTCCTGATATTTTAATAGTTATTCTGCTATTCGGATGGAGACAAATCCAACAAATCAAAGATCATCAAAATCGGTTTAGCCGTTCTTATTTTATAAATGGTGTAACTAACCCGACTTTGACTGGCGCCTTATCTTTGACTGGTCGCGTGAGTCACACGACTTCTCAGGAGACAACACGTGTCACGTCCCCCCTACTTAATATAGGGCTCTCCCCTTAAGCTAAATTGAATAACTTGAGTCTATCAGTCCACTTGGGTATAAAATCAATATTAAAAGTGAGTATGAGTAGCGAACTCTGGGCGATTTGCGCAACGATACCTAAACATATTTAGTGGATAAATACAGACTTAGAGAGTTGTCAAATCATACATATACGTCAAATTTAAACATGTTCAGACGCTAACTACGTTTAGGAATCGTTGTGCAAGCTGGGCTCTGTGTCCGAGCTTTAAGGCTGCCAAAAGGCCTCCAACATAGTTTACGATTTATTTTGACTAGCTTCCACCAGCGGCTTTGCACGCGTGGTTTGTCATCAAAAAGTAGCATATGTGTTGATCCAGGTCATAATCTACGTACATACCAAGTTTCATTAAAATCCTTTCAGTAGTTTTTTTGCGCGGAAGAGTATCAAACATCCACACATACATCCATGGAAATAATCGCGTTTATAATATTAGTATAGAACACATTTGCTCGTAAAGGGTCTCTTATTTCATCAATTTCAATATCCTAATGTTTGCCGTTACGTACTTGTGCGTTATTGTAATGTAAAACGCACGAGTTTGGTAAAACGTACGTTTTATCAAGATGCTCCGTCTAAAACAAACGGTACTTTTTAAAATCTTAGCAAAGAGTTTTTATGTCAGAAAAGTGGTCAACATTTTATGAATAAAATTAACTTTGGGAGATAAAATATAATAAAATAAACATTTAATTCTTTAATTTTATTAACTTTGCCAATAAATTACAACCATTTATCTGTTATAAAAACAAATAAATATTAATTTACTTTATTAGTAATATACTGCTGTTTTTGTGCCCTTGCCTTAAAAAAGCGCTGATGCGCGCGCTTCGCTAATTTGTGAACAAGTAAAAATTATTCCGCGCGCTTTTTCTTTTCGCTGTATTGAGTGATTAAAGATTTATTCGTTTAGGAAACTCGGAATTTCATTTATTTCCTCGCAAATATGTTATAAAACGTCGTATGACATACGTGAACTTTGATAATTACAGCCTCTGCTTTCGTGTAGCTCTCGCCTACGGCTCGGGCTAGCATTATCGCCTCGGCTGTATATTTTCAACTTACCGCACTTATACCATAATGTACTATTACAATGCCGTTGTGGTTACAATTACCTAGCATTATTGGTCTCCACTATTTTGGGCATTGCCGTTTACCTTTCTACAACGCAATATCACTTATTCCGTTGACATTTCCTATAAAAACTCTAACAAATACAAGCAACAACTAATCTAAACAAACTTGATTTATTTCTACCTGATTACGGATTCAGTCCCCTGTCGCGTTAGTTTCAGGAAATCGCGAAGGTAATAAATCTATACCTTCTGTCAGAGACCGGTCAACACTTTCTACGCCATGAGCCCTCCACATAAGGTTCAAAGTTCTAAGGACTATCGGATAGGGGGCCATTAATCATGCTACAATGATAGCGAGTGACAAATGGTGGATTTTAATTGAAAGATCGCGTGCTTGGACATGAATGGACACTGCTTTATAAATTGATCTGTTGGTGGTCAATGGTACGCGGAGGAAGGAGTTCTGAATGTTCCTTGGTTTTATTGGGATAGACACTTCCGGTTTCAATTGAAAAGTCCCAGAAATAGTAAAACAGATAGTAAAATTGACGTTTCTAAGTGACCCATTTCTGTTGCTTCACCTTGATTTAGATTTATATGATTATGGTGTTAGTATTTTTAGTTTCGTAAATAAAGTTCTGGTTTTACTTGTCACTAGCTCCCTAACACGTTTGTGAGGTACATAGATAATACATACTTTATTGCACAACATGAAGAACACAATTTAAATGCTTGTATACAATTGACGGTCTTATCACCCAGTTGCGATAAGTAGAAGTACCCGGTATAAATAAAAGCCTTTCAGGGTATAACTAACATGATAATGCTAAAACTCATCCAATTTCATGTATGGCTATTTATTTCTCCTACCATCCATACAAACATTTTTTTATGGATTTTATGGATTCATCATCATCATCATCAGCCTACATTAGTCCACTGCTGGACATAGGCCTCTCCCAATACGCGCCACTGAACCTGGTCTTCGGCTCTTCTCATCCAATTATTGTCCGCCACCTTTCTTATGTCATCGCTCCTCCTAGCCGGGGGACGCTCCACACTACGTTTGCCAAGACGCGGTCTCCACTCAAGAACTCGTTTACCCCAACGGTTGTCAGTTCTCCGGCATATATAGCCAGTCCACTGCCACTTCAGTTTGCTAATCCGTTGAGCTATATTGGTTTATAGATTAATATCTAATTACAAGTAACACGCTTTAAGACCGGAATCATCGATGTAGAGTATAAGGCTGCAAAGCTCAAACGGGACTAGGCGGGTCATGTCATGTGCATACCCTGAAAGGTGGACTAAGATCTCCACTGACTGGCAACGGCAGGACAACGGCAACGAGGCAGACCACGAAAACGTTAGCGCGACGATGTGGGTGGGTTCCACTCTGACTGGCAGGAGATTTCTGGAGAACGCAAGGAATGGAAGGAAATAGGGGAGACCTCTGTCCAGCAGTGGGATAGTATAGGTTATTAAAAAAAATGACACTTACATATATTATGCCTGAACTAGGAAAACCTGTATCGAAACAGGCCAAACGGGGTAACTTAGGAGCAGTCAAAATAATAAATTTAAAATTGATTAACATAATGAAAAACAAAACTAAGTGTAGGTAGGAATAAGTTTACCTACATAGATAAACAACTCTTAAATCTTGAAAATTCTTAAATCCTTATATATTCGAAGAGCACTGTGCGTTTGTTACTTGTGTATAAATGTATATCTAGCCCTCTAAGGCAAATCAAATGTAAAAAGGCACAAGCAAATGTTATTCTAAAAGAATCATAAAATACTAAGGACCGTTTCAAATGAGTTCAGAATAAAGTATCTTTGTAAAACTGTTTAATTAAGCACTCGCACGGCTTCAGAATAATACGAGTGATTTCAAAGTTCTCGTAATTAAACCGTATTTATTTAGGATTTAACGCATTTGAAGCCGTTCAACCTTTGCGGGAATCCTACATTTGTACTGTTTCGGTCACACACCTCTGACCTTTTTCTGTACCTCTCTTACCTTATAAAAAACAATACATTAATTCTTCCGTGGTAAAATGTGTCCCACCCCCCCTCCTACAGGCGGGGCCTGTAACTTCTAAAATAAGAGAATGATAAAACTAAAAAAATATATGATATACATTACCATGCAAACTTCCACCGAAAATTAGTTTGAACGAGATCTAGTAAATAGTTTTTTTTAATACATCATAAATTGTAAACCGCAATTTACCTTTCATTCAACAACTCAAACATAAAAAAAGTTACAACGAACTACAAGAACTTTTATATTATATTACTTGCTGCTACGGAACCCTTCATGGGCGAGTCTGACTCGCACTAAGCCGCTTTTTATTTTTAACTACCTCGGTATGGAACTAGCTTTTGGCCCACAAAGAATCCATAAAACATTTGGCATAGTACAAACTTTGCTTCGTTTGGGGCTGGATGGCGTTGTGCTAAATGTACAGCATTATTTATTTATTTAATTTATCTACTTTATATGCATATCACATTTTATTATTCGTATACTCGTAAAAACGGTACAAACAGACAGATGAGCTGAGGACCCTTTCGCCACCACACTTATAAATTTTAGTTAGTTTATATATTTTGTGTCATTTGTTTCTGTGTCTATTTGTCTGAATAAATATTTTTTCTTTCTTTCTTTTTATAGACTGAAAGACAAAAGTTATTTTCAATTTTATAACATTAGTGTGGAAGTATAACCAACCACACTGTACACACGGCTACACATGAAGCTATACATACAATATAAGCTGACCTCTCATTCTACGAAAAACCTACACAATGCGAGGTCAGCTTATACTGTAATAGTATAGTTTGATGTGTAGCTGTGTGTACAACACCTTCCTAATTTAAATGGGTTTTATTTTGAGTAAAACCATAAAGAATTTGATCATATTTTATAACAGTTCCATCGATTATCATAATTAAGCTCAACAGTTTCTCATCAAAGTATGTTCTACATGTTTTGGCAAACCAAATGATTCTGCGAGTTCGTGGAAAGACGTCTATATCTGCTCTTTGAAAGGCTTTGAAGGAGTAGCGTCATCGTTTAGCTATTAATTAATTTGTCGAAACGCCTTTCTAGCCCACGGTGAAAGGAGACAGCTGGTGCACTCT
The DNA here is from genome assembly GCA_918857605.2 of Philereme vetulata. NCBI lineage: Eukaryota > Metazoa > Arthropoda > Insecta > Lepidoptera > Geometridae > Philereme > Philereme vetulata. Next base: position 697,208 of record OU975442.1, read on the forward strand.
AAACAAATCATCAATACCAATATTATAAATGCGAAAGTAACTAAGTTTGTTAGTTTGTTTGTTAACTTTTCACGACCAAACGGCTGAACTGTACGTAATGAAATTTGGCATGAAGATAGATAATATCCTGGAAAAGAACATAGGCTACTTTCTACTCGACTGTGCAAAAGGAGCGTAACGTTTTTATTGAAAAACCGTGCGTGCGAAGCCGCGGGCGGGTCGTACATCTTTTTTTCTTGTTGATCTGGGTTACAATATATTTTAGTATTCATAATAAGAGAGCGCTAGATTTCGCCCTACACCTAGCAAATATAACAGAAAAAACATATAAGTAGGCAGGCACTAAATAGCAATGTAAACTGGTTAAAATAAGCTCTGTTTGTAGGTAGATCAATGATTACCATCAACTAAAATCTTGCATGTGTACTTGAATCATGAATATTTTAATTTCAATTAGTCTTCATTTATTCAAATCATATATTCATAAATTGCAGCTGGTTGGTTGAAATAGAAGAGAAGTATAGGAGTATAACGCCGCGCAGTTGGTCGATACTAGGCTGAAAATTATGATAATTTTGAGGGCATAGTTTGTCAACATATTTTATTGGAATGCTGGTCAAGATTATTTACTTAAACCATTGCTATGAATACAGGATTTATCACATAACGATTAATTATGCTGAACTCAAAGCTTATTGTATTCTGTGATTATTTTATACATCATAGTCGTATGCAAAAGCCTGAAAAAAAGTCAAAGTCAAAATCTTTTATTCATTAGAATCACAAGAATCACTTTGAAACGTCAATTTTACTGTATTTTCCTTCGTGACCAAGACAGGAAAGAAAGACAAGAAAACAAGGCTGGTTGTTTTTTTTATGATCCTGTTAGAATACTTATCCATACAGGAAATAAATTACGTTTAAATAGTAACATTTGAATGAGTTGGCGCAATTTCAATTTCAATCACAAGCTTCTCTATCATCTAAATAATCCGATATTTTATAGTAGGCTTTTTTGACTTTAAAAGATTTACTAACTTTATGGAGTCTACAAGTGGCAACAGCGAGTTTATCTTTATTTCTAGTTTTGAAAGAAAGAAAGAAAGAAAACATTTTGTTCAACAACCACACAGTAATAAAGGAAAATAAAACACAACAACAATAAAATCTAACCTATCATCATCATCATCCACAGCCTGACCTCACCCACTGCTGGGTATAGGCCTTCCCAAGTTTGTGCCATCCGCCACGATCCTGCGCTAGTCTCACTCATTGACGGCCCGCGACTCTAACGATGTCGTCCACCCATCTTGCTGCCGGACGTCCAACCCTTCTACAGCCATTCCTCGGTCACCATTCAGTTTCTACCCTGCTCCACCTGTCATCACCACGTCTTGCCAAGAGTCCCGCCCAAGACTATTCGAGCTCCATAACTCGATTCCCAACATTATGAACCTTCGTTTTTCTACGAATCTCGACGTTTGGAACTCGATCTAAGAGTGTGATGCCGAGCAGGTACGCTTCCTGGCTCTGTGTGCAATTCTTAACCTGTACACAACCTCCTGCGTGAGCGTCCATGTCTCGGCACCGTAAGTCATGGTGGGCAGAACTCATTGCAAAAATAAGCGGGTCTTCAGACTCTGTAGAGTTTTAGGCGGAAGTAAGGATGTCGTCCAGCTTGCCGAACGCGGCCCATCCCAATTGGATCCTTTTAGATATCTCCTTTTGTTGATTCTTTTTACCAAAGGATAGAATGTGTCCAAGATAAATATACTAGTCAACCATCTGCAGCTTCTCATTTCCCACTGTTACCGCAAGATTTGTGATGCCAGATACATTCGACAGCACCTTCGTCTTGTACTCTTGGACACATTCATCCTCAAACTACTTTCAAAGAAGCATCATAAAGGTGTTTTAGCATTATTTGGAGATCATCACAATTTTCGGCAAATAGTACGAGATCGTCGGCGACTCTTAGATGGGCCAAATTGACACCATTAATGTTTATTCCGTGATATTCCCAGTCAAGAGTTTTTATGACATCTTAAAGGACAGCCGTAAAAAGCTTAGGAGAAATGGTGTCTCCTTGTCTCACCCCCCGCTGGATGGGTACGGGATTTGGAAGTGTGTGAGCTCGTACTTGCAGTGTAGCCGATGAATAAAGCTCCCGGAGCACTTCCACGTAGCGTGAATCAATGTGGCAGCGATGAAGAGCGTGAAACACGGCCCAATGCTCAACACTGTCGAAGGCCTTCTCGTAGTCGACGAAGGCCATAACAAGGGGCCGGTTGTATTCGTGACACTTCTCTATCAACTGTTTCACCGTGTGGATATGGTCAATGGTCGAGTATCCGCTCCAGAAGCCAGCTTGTTCGATCGGCTGGGATTCGTCAAGTTGCCGTGTAAGCCGGATTGTGACGATTTTGGAAAAAAGTTTATAAATTTGGGACAGTAAACTTATAGGGCAATGCATTAGAGGCATTATGGTTACTATGGCGTTTTTCACTGATCAGGTGTTCGGGCTTCGCACAAAAAAAATCTAACCTAAGCACTAACAAACTAACAAACTTAAAAGCTCTGTGTGGAGATGAGTAAGTACTCAGCTCAGTATGATGCTACGGTATGTTAATATGCCGCAGCGCTGGTCTTCCGCTGAGTTTTAAAATTAAGATTATCGCTATTTTTCTTAACTAATATTTTTGTGAACTTACATCAGATTTTCATAGATGTATTGACAAGGGAATGTCATAATATTTATTTCTTTAAACTTATTGCGTAATGATTCTCTGGGGCCCATATTATAAACTGCACGAACAGCACTCTTATGCAGCACAAAAACGGTGTTTATATCTGCTGCACTCCCCCACAGCAGTATACCGTATGACATAATGCTGTGGAAGTAGCTGAAGTAAACTAGTCTAGCTATGTCTACGTCTGTAAAAAGACGGATCTTTTTGACTGCGTATGCCGCAGAACAAAGTCTCTTCGACAACTTATCAATGTGAGGGTTATTATCTAGGGGTTTTCCTAAGAATATGATGGTGTCCACAAGAGCCAACTCTCGTCTTTGATTTTTATATCTGCTTAACTTGTGTAACATTAAGTAGTATAAATCTAATACACTTTGTTTTCTTTGAAAAAGAGGTATTATATTGTACTAGGAAACGTTACTGCAGAATGCATTGTAAAAGTAAGTATCAAACAGAAAATAATACTTAGGTACAAACAGTACCTAAGTGACTAAGTACCTAAGCAACTATGGGGATGCGCCAGCAACATAAACATCTCTATCATACAGAGATCTCAGAACATGATGCTTAAGACAATAGCAGATGTACCGTGGTTCATAACTAACACTGAAGTTCATGAGCACTTAGAAATCAGGATAACTAGAAAACTAGACAATAAGAAGTATCCCGTAAATTTTTTGCATCTCTCCATTCTATTATCCGTTTTAAAAACTTTCTCCCAACAAGTACTAAAATATCCCTAGTCAACTCTTTGCTCCTACCCATAATCAGTCGATTATGCGGATATATCATACCTAGACCTTAATCAGGACCTCCTTAACAAATTGGATCGACTGCTCAATTCGTGTATTAGGTTCATCTACGGTCTCCGTAAGTACGATCATGTGTCTGAGAATCGCTCCAAACTGAGTTGGCTCTCAATTCGTGACAGAAGAAAGTTAAGAATAATATGTCTTCTTTTTTCAATCCTTAGGGACCCCTTTACTCCTCATTATCTAAAATGCAAATTTTCCTTCCTCTCTGACACCCACAACCAAACCCTCAGATCCACTGATTCTCTCCTTCTTGTTACCCCGAAACACTCTACTTCCTTCCGTGGCAACTCTTTTGAGGTGGTAGCGGTCGGTCTATGGAACTCTCTCCCTACTCATATTAAAAAGACGCCTAGTAAACCAGCTTTCAGACGACTAGTCTACAGTCATTTCTTGCAGTCCTCCACTAGCTGTTAAAATATATTGAAAGTAGTATGTGTAGTATCTATATATATATATAAAATATATATATAAAACGTTTTCGTCTTTAAACAAAAAAATACTATTACATACTATACTACACATACTACTTTCTATATATATACCTAGTCAGGTCATAAGTATTGTCACACAGTAAAAACTTTTCTTTTAGAAAAAAGTTTATAGAATTCGAATTTCGAATTGTTCATGCAAATAAAAATGTATACGTTTTAGAATTTTACTCATTTTTAAATATGGAGTGGACGCTTAAAGAAGACCGTGTTGCAGTTGCTGCGTTGCATCGTTGCGGTTATGCGCCAATTCAAATTTTTGACATACTGAAAAATTTGAATATAACCAAAAGATTCGTTTATCGCACCATCAAACGATACAATGAAGACTCTAGTGTAGATGACAGGTCAAGAAGTGGTCGCCCTCGGTCTGTTAGGACTCCAGCAGTGACAAAAGCTGTGAAGGCGCGAATTCAAAGAAATCCCAAACGTAAGCAGAAACTGTTGGCCCTTCAGATGGGGTTAAGCAGAACCACGGTGAAAAGGGTGTTAAATGAAGACTTAGGGCTTCGGGCATATCAAAGAAAAACAGGACATCGTTTGAATCCTCGTCTAATGGACCTGAAACTGAAGAGATGCCGCGCTTTATTGAAGCGGTACGCGGGAAAAAATATCAGGAAATTCTTTTTTCGGATGAATAAATTTTTACCGTAGAAGAGAGCTACAACAAACAAAATGATAAGGTGTACGCACACAGTAGTGAAGAAGCGAGCAACCGTATTCCGCGTGTCCAACGAGGTAATTTTCCATCCTCGCTCATGGTATGGTTAGGAGTTTCTTATTGGGGCTTAACAGAGGTACATTTTTGTGAGAAAGGTGTAAAAACGAATGTAGTTGTGTATCAAAATACAGTCCTGACGAACCTTGTGGAACCTGTTTCTCATACCATGTTCAATAACAGGCACTGGGTATTCCAACAAGATTCGGTGCCAGCTCATAGAGCGAAGAGCACACAAGACTGGCTGGCGGCGCGTGAAATCGACTTCATCCGGCACGAAGACTGGCCCTCCTCCAGTCCAGATTTGAATCCGTTAGATTACAATATATGGCTACACTTGGAGGAAAAGGCAGCCGCCGATATTGACATGAACCTCGTTCGTGCTGCGATAGACGACTGGCCGCGCAGATTGAAGGCCTGTATTCAAAATCACGGAGGTCATTTTGAATAAACTTTAGTGTCATAAGAATCTATGTTTTGTTAAGTTCATTTTGGTTTATAAATGGTTACATAATGAATAAACTTGTTTCAATTATTTTATATTAAACATGTGACAGAATTTATGACCTGACTAGGTATATATATTTGTTATATTTGCTTCCTTCGATAACAGGCAGGACAAAGAAGTTGACCGTCGTGTCGACAACGCCTGGACTACTGGTCCATCAAGGAACTTATGAAGGGTGACCTTCCCTTATCGCTAAAACACCAACTCATTGACATGTGTATTCTGCCTGTCCTAACCTACGGTGGCCAGTCTTGGTCACTGACCGAGTCTCAAAAGTTCAAACTGGGAGTTTGCCAAAGAACGATGAAGCGCAGCATTTTGGATGTAAAGCGGATCGACCGGATTCCAAACTCATGGCTGCGCTCGAAGACCGGCATCGCTGACATGGGCATCAAGGCTGCAAAACTGAAATGTGACTGGGCGGGTCATGTCTACCGTATGCAACCCGAAAGGTGGGCCAAGAAGGCAAGCATATGGACTCCTAAAGACGGATGGCGACGTCGAGGAAGGCCTAAAAAGCGCTGGAGCGATGACTTGGACGCCTTCTAAAGAGACTGGCGGGATATGGCTCTAGACCGTGATAAGTAGAAGGGAGAGGGGGAGGCCTTTGCCCAGCAGTGGGACAGTATGGGCTAGTAAAAAAAAAATATGTTATATATTTGTCATATATTTATATATTCTATGTATTATTATTGTTATATCAAGTAGGTTTATGTATTTATTATAACTGTGATTGAGGTTTATTGTTATTTGTGTTTCTTTTGTTTTGTTAATTATCAGTAATATTGTTATAAGTTAGCACGCCAACCTTTTTTGTTACCTCTGAGGTTGGCATGTAGAAAATGCTATTAGCCTTAAGCCCACCTTTTGTACATGTAATTTATATTTTGTGCAATAAAGTATTAAAATAAATAAATAAATAACTGCTGCAAAATACATGGAGCGCTTAGCACACCATCCCAACCACCTGGCACTCATGCTTGTACAACCTGGCTATTAAAAGCGAATAAAGAGACCAAACATTCAAAAACAAGATCAGAGATACAAGCAGTAAACAAGACGAGTTGTGCGCCAAAATTGGAACTCAAGTCGCATGACAACACATCCCAGAACACATTTTCTTATAGTCAAACGACTGACCGTAGATCATCCCAAAAAAAAGGTACTAATCGTAGGTACCTAGTAGGTAGGTAGATAGGTGGCATAGGTTAATGATTGATGACAATGATGAAGACCGCGATAAACATAAAAACACAACAGTAGATGAAGTCAAACTGTGTATCACGTTGATGATAATAAAGAAACCATGTAAAAATTAAACTAGCTGTATTTGGTAGTCTGCGATATGGCCCCGGGCATCTTTACAAGCTGTCGTTAAATTTAATTGTTTTTATGACCCTCGAATATTTAATCAAGTTAACACCTGAAATATTTTGCTTTATTTTATAATAACAGGGCGGGTTACTTAATTCCCATTCCGCGTGTTGCCAAAATACCCTTACCAAATTTCAGTGGTATATGTTATGTCATGTTAAGTTGGTGGACTCCCTTTTCCGCATTTGAACTCTTACGAGTAAGTGGTCCATTATACGTGAGAGAGTTTGATTGTATGGATAGCCAGCCTAACTCCGAACAGAAGCGCAGAAGTTTCCTGGGGTCTTCGCAGGCTTCACGCAGTGACCTTGGATTGTCCAGGATTTCTGCACGTTGTGCTGTTACCCCCACGCATCCCAGGACTACGTGGGCTGCTGATTCTTCTTCGGTGAGACATCCCCTGCAGAGTGGGTTGTCTATTGTTCCCATGATGTAGAGGCGTTTGTGGAGGGGACAATGTCCTGTAAGGGTCCCCACGATGATTCGAAGGTCCAGTCTCTGAAGGTTGAGCAAATATCAGTGGTTTATGTTCACGTTTTGTCTTAAAACCCTTAATAATTTATAAATTCGAATTTTATAATTCGTCTGTCTACCCCTCTGTCTGTCTGTATGTTTGTTACGCTTTCATGACTAAAAGGTCAGAACGAATTTGTTGAAACTCAACAAGGCAATACTTTGTATCATGAGAAAGGGCATAGCATAGTTTCTATTGGGAAAATTAAGTTTATTTGTCATAAAATATTGAAAATGAATCTAGTACACTTAGACTGCAACATAGATTCAAACAAAGAAGATGATAGATCGTCACATCCACTAAGCTATAGGTAAAAAAGGTTTATATAAAAAGGTCAAACTGCGTGTGGGAGGCGCTCAGGTTTAACCAAAGAGTTCGGAAAATAATAACTTTTTGGTTTAACGATGACTATACTTACCCGAACGGGGAAATTACGTTTCCGGATGTATGCAATTTTCGATAATCTGCGCTGTTCCATGACAATATTTTATTTTCAATATATTTTTTTTATGAATTGCAGGTAAACAGGTCGTATCAATTAACTTTGTTATACATTAAATAGTATAAGTTTTTGAGAACAAATAAACGGTATACATTCCAGTTCAATAAACAATTTATGACTAATTAATACTAATTAAAATAATTTTAGTTAGATACACGTTACTAAACAACACGAGCTGTATCTTTGGCGTAACACACACACTTAGTCTTTTCGAAACAGACAAAAGGCGATGAAGATTTTAATAAAGTAATAAACTGGGGTTCTAGACTACATCAGATTTAGTACTAATGTTAGATCTTAGTTGGGACACCATAGGCACCCAATCTTTGTATTAATAATTAATCTGTACTTACCCAAACTTGACAACGCTGTGAGATGTATTTTCCTTTAGCGGGAGTACAGCAATATGTACAGAAACAGGTTAATAAACTAAATAAATAAAATAAATAGCTTGTCTGCAAAGACCGCTAATTTTTACTATGTTATGTTACCGATATCATTAATATTCTATTAATCAATGTGTTTTTATTTGAATTAATCATTAATCAATAATTAATTATTATTTTTATTAATTGTGAATTTAAAGTAAATGATTATTAATATTTTTAATAATTTTGTTGAAATAAAATTTGACTTGTTTTTACCAATAAATTGATTATTTCTGATTATTATTATTTCTGACACTTCAAACAGCGCTATCTAGCCCCAAACTAAGCAGAGCCCAAACTACTATAGGAACCAGGTAATTGAAAAAATACTTACATACTTTTCTTTTAAATACATACTTATATTATACAGAAAAATGCTTGTTAAAATGAGAAGGATATTCCTACTTACGTTACTTTTCAAATCAATGGTGCATTATCATCACAAGGATAATTTTGGAACCTCAATTATAACACCTGTTCGGGTCTGGATCAAGAAAGAAACAGGCATAAGATAACAAATTTGTCTTGTCCTGTCGTTTAAACTGTACAGAAACGCGACGTGAGTAATACCACGGTAATGTTATCTGTACGGTATTATGTCTTCATACAAATGGCTGGAACGTGAGTCATACCTACGCGCGTAGTTTTCGGTACTAACTCGGTACACAACCAGTCGCGAATGCGCTGCAGCACGGTAATGTCGTTGCCGCAGTGACGAACGCTGTGATTTTTTTTGTAAGCAGTAAGCGTGCGAGGTGTGAATATTTTATTTAAATAAGTACAAGTACTAATTTAATATGGCAAAGAGCACGATTAGACCATATTGTGCTGTTTTTGGTTGTTTGAATTCAATAACGCAGCCAGAGATAACATTTTTTAAATTACTTGCAAACTTTGAAAGGTAAGACTATAAAATATTTTTATAACCCAGTACATAATTTGTTTCTTTTTTTATTACGTAGGTATTTCACTTTTGGGATGATACGTTGCGAGTACGTTGTGTACGGATCATGGTGAGTTCTGCATCTTTTGGATATTTTTTTTATTTCAGGAAGACTGTGAAAGTGTGCTATTTGGTACATCTATCAAAATAGCTGTACGTTTTGTAAATAAGAACTATTAGTAAAGTTAAGTTAGTTCCTACAAATGTGAATAGGTGAATACCTAAGCACTAACGTGACGTGAGGACGGTTTCCGTCCTTGTATATGTTTAATATTTTAAGGTTAAGTAGAAGGTAGGGCCACTTATTTTTGCCCCTACCTGTAAATAACTACTAAAGTAGGTAAATAGGACCCTATTTGAAGTTGATCGACTGATAACTTGTAAAGTACCTACTTTAACTTCGGAAGCTGGTTGTGGCGAGTAGCCCCCCACCCACTCTAAAGTTAAGGTTGATAACCTCCTATGATGAGACGATGGCCATCTATTCCTCTATTAATATTGTGATAGGATAGATAAGAAGAGTTAAATAAGAAAAGTTACGAAAATATATGGAAAACTAAAATATTTATTTTAAAACTGAGGTACATTAAGTACCTACTACATATGTATACGAAGTAGGTACACACACTTCCTATTCACTTCCCATTTCATTTACAACGAATTTAGTTTTTTTATATATAAAATATACAATCACAAAACTAGAAATAAATTCAAGTAGGTAGATTAAATTAAAATACTGCAGGCGGGTAGCCCTATCGCGTGTTTACGTACTATGGCTATAGGTAATTATTTAAAGGACAGGGCTGAGTCACAATGCTGTATAGATAACATTACCGTAGTAATACCGTCATTCTTTCTCGCTTTTGCAAATTGATTGGCGTTTACGCAAGTCTCACCAGTGACCGGAGTCCATTATGACTACTTACTTCAAGTCCTACACTCACCGGATTCTTGCGAATTATAAGGATGTATTTCCTAATAAGGATTTCTGGCCAGTTGGCATTGTTTACAGGCGCTACAGGGAAGCGGCTACGAATAAAAATTCCCAAATAAAACAAAGTGTTAGTTTATTGTTTTATGTATGTTGTTAGTTTTTAAGGTATTTATAGATATGGGTCTTGTTATCATATTTAGTATGTGCACATTGTTGCCTGAAATAAACGGTTTATTATTATTACTTCATAGCCATTGTATGGATGGGTGATTTTAGCAACAACGTGACATGTTATCTGTAACTAGTTCATAGTTTTGATATTATTAGAACGTTGGGTATCGTATCTTCAGAATTCAATCTGGTGTTGTGTCCTCTGCTCCGATCGTCGTAATCCGAGTTCGGATCGAACCGAGTTATAAATCACTCGTTTAGACGTGTCGGTTCGATGAAAATATAAATTTAAAGCGATCGGGATTCTGCAGTCTCTTTACCATTCAATTTAAGAGATGCATTGGCTGGGTGGAACAGTTAAAAATATAGTCTTAAATTATTTATTTATAAGATTTAATTCCTGGAGGACTGGGCGGATTTGGCACTGGATCGAGATATCTGGAAACAATAGGGGGAGGGTGTGTGTGGGCCCAGCAGTGGGACAGAAAAGGCTCATAATAATAACCTAAACCCCGCAAGGCACGCTTGTGGCGAGCGTTCGGTACGTGGCGACACCGCGGAGCCCCATTACTCCCAAGGGTTGACAGAAACCCCTGACCCTTGGTTTGCCTTAGTAGGCCGGTCTGGAGGCGCAATAGCGGAACCTATGGTTCAAGTGTTGAAGTGTTAAAGGCATAAAGCCGGGAGTAGCGCTTGGTGAAACTACAGCACACCTCTCAAAACCACCCACACCAACGTTGCTCCTTACGCTGCCTTCTATTAGCGGCATTTATGGGGGCCCATTTAGTAGACGGCTAGTCACCACCTGCCTCAATCATTTTTAATATTACAGGATTGGCAGGTGCCGTATCTAATTTTTCTCTATTTGACTCTATTGATCTCTACTCTATTTGATAAACATTACTCTAACAATAGCCCGAACTCTAATCCATGTGTTGCAATAGTACTATCATCTGTCTTCCCTCCATCTTGTCATAGTGATGTTTATATGACTAAACAAGCCTCTTACTCGTTGGCTTCGGCCCCGGTAACCTTGTAAAGGTCCAGGCATATAACCTGAGTCATTAAATAAATACGTGGAATAATAATACGGAAAAAATCGCTTGCTAAAGGAATTGCCTAATACATAACGGGTTCTGATCAAATAGTCTTAACACAATTGGGTCAGGATGCGAATTAAAGTTATAGAAAATGCATGTAATGTAACTACCTACTTATCACTAACATAGCTAATTAAGTTTATATAAGTACACGCCGACCTTGCATTGTGTAAGCTTTTCGGAAAATGTTGGTAGAATGACAGGTCAGCTTATATTGGAAATGTATAGCTTGATGTGTAGCCGTGTGTACCTACTAAAACAAATGAGATTGTAAAATGTTGTTGTCTGAATCAGTAAATGAATTAGTATTATTAATATAACGTTATATTATGTCGTTCAATATCTCACCCCCATATTTTCAACGACCCAATTGTGCAAGTTGTTGAGAATAAATAATAAAATATTATTATCTGTTCAACAATTCACACAAATATTTTCTAACACACAATACCAAAATATGTAACAAGAGTTTAATATCTAGTTCTCCACAACCACCCAAAAATAATTCTCTCAACAAAGGGGAGAGTAGGTAAAAAGCGGGTTAGTTTGTCTGCGAAGGAATAAAGTTTTGGGTGTACGGTGGACGCGACCGCTGTATCGCGGGACACGCATTTGTCTTGTCGCGACGACCTGAAGTGACAGGGTCACACTGGGCGACAACTAGATACTAACTAGACTATCTACTAACAATTGTTTTCACACCACCTGCTCAATAATGCCATATTATATTAGGTTGGGGAAAAGGCTTCTTCGCATTTTTTAAGAAAATTCATAACATTTTTTAGGATAGTTTATTTATATTTAACTAAAGTATGTAGCCATTATACCATTTTGTTCGATAACTTTTTTTATCTTCCATCCATCTTGTAGGTAGGGACATGATCCCATTGCTATAGAAGTTTTGAGGCTTCTATCAAAATACCGTGACAAGTAGTTTTGGCAGTCCTATCGTGATGTTAACTTGACACTGCCTAAATAATTCTGTGTGTGGCTAAAGATGTGTGAGGTCTAGCGTTATCATGATGAAAAACCACACCCCTTCTGTTGATTAATTCCGGCCTCTTTCTCTCAACTTATTGTTTTAATCTCATCTTCATCTCATCTCATCTCTCAATCTCATCTCTTTAATCTCAGTTCGCAGTACAGTTCAGAATCGATGGTCCTGCCTGGTGGTTACAGCTCATAATGAATAATGCCCTTCCAATCCCACCACGCACACACCATCACCTTGTTGCGAGTTAACCCGGGTTTCGCCACAGTCTGTGAAGCCTGACCGGCCTTTGACCACGACTTTTTTAGCACGTTCTTGTCGTACGTGATCCACTTTTCATCACCAGTTATCAGCTTCTTCAAAAATGGTTCGGTTTCATTACGTCGTAATAAAGAATCACAAATCAGTACAACGTTCATTAGGTTTCTTTCAGTGAGCTCGTGGGGTACCCAAATATCGAGCTTTTTTGTGTACACAGTTTTTTTCAAATGCGCCAAAACCGTTTTGTGGTCAATTGCCAATTCTTTAGCTACGTCGTATCTACTGATATGCCGATCTTGCTCCACTTTTTCAAAAATGGCATCAATGTTATCTGTAATAGGGCGACCAGAGCGACGTCCATATTTGACATCAAAATTTCCTGATTGAAAACGCTTAAACCAAATTTGTGCCACTCTCACAGACTCTGCACTAGGTCCATAAACATCGCAATTTTTTTTTCGCGGTTTGCGTTGCATTTTTACCTTTTTAATAGTAAAATATTAAAATATATCGAATTTCTTCATTAGATTCACTCGTCTTTACATTACGAAAAACAAATAAACATCACACATTTTTCTAATTTGAACTTGGAATTATCTTCATTAAAATTTAAACTTTGAATGCTACCAAAACCAGCCAGATACAAATAGTATAGCCAAAGAGATTTTATTGCAAGTTCATACATACTATAATGCGAAAAGACTTTTTCCCAAACCTATTATGTCAAGTAAGTTGTACTAAATTTCATTATGCCCACTCGGGCTTAATTTGATTTGGAACCGTATCTCTATTAAAATTTTAACCAGAGACCCAAACAATAAGAACTTATACGTAAATCGAATTAACCTATGCAGATAATGCACCAACCTCAGAATAGTTAAAACACCAGATGACGCATTCAGCTGTGATTGCAAGCCGTGCGCTGTGTCCATACAACAAAACCCACGTCTTGCGCCCACATCAACGCCCACCAGCGTAATGTTGCTAGCTTAGTCATTATATACCCGTTTTGGGGTATGATTTTGGGGTAAAAAATATCGGATTATTTAGATAATAGAGAAGCTTGGGATTGAAATTGCTCCAACTCGTTTAAAATGTTACAATTTAGACGTAATTTATTTCCTGTATTGGTATGTATTCTAAAAGAATCATTAAAAAAACAACCAGCCTTGTTTTCTTGCCTTATTTTCTTGGATTGGTCGCGAAGGAACAGGCAGTAAAATTGACGTTTCAAAGTTATCCTTGCTATATTAATGAATGAAAGATTTTGACTTCGACTTTGTATGATGATTATGTTTTTGGTAAGATACAACTAATGTCACTATGGTACTATTTTATTACGTTTAGGGATATATACGTATTTAGCGACTAAACATGTTTAAATTTGACATATTTGTGTGATTTGAGAACTCCTTAAATCTTATTTAGTCAGTAAATACCTTTAGGCATAGTTGCGCGAATCGCCCTAAACCACTAGTATAATTTAAAACTACAACTAATACAAGTTTTTAATATCAGAATTCTAAAATAGGGAAAATAATAACACTCGATATATGGCAACACCGGCAAAATAAAGGATCGGTATTTACGACAATTACAAACATCTAAATGCGATACTTACGTATGAAATACGGTCCTATCCTGTTTTTTGAGCCTGGCTGAATTTTTATACTAATTAAATTGAATATTCAAAAACACTTCACGCGTGACGACGGTCACAAAGTAACCAATCGAATTCGCGCCAACGTCTACTCTTTTTAGAGTAGATGTTGGCGCTTCAGGATTAGGCGCGTTCACTGATTCTGGTGTTTTATCTATTCTGTGGTACCAACCTTATTTGGTTTTTATTTTCTCGCAGAAAGTGTAAAAAGTAGAGTATTCTCCTCGTGCATACACAGATCTCTGCATCTGGGCGTGCTTATATCCCTTTCTGCACTCAGGATTACAGTAACTCCCTCGCTCCGCTCGTGAGTTAACTCTAGAATCCTTCGTTACACTCGGGATTCAATATAGCGCCTGTGACGTAAGACACTGCTTTATCTCCTTGTTTAATAATCTACTATTATTTTTAAATATATTGTTACGGCGAGGCTGTTACAGAATAAGTAATAGTAAAGTCGGTTTCTCGGAGTTATACCTACTGTGTCACAGAATAGGTAATACTTGGTGCAGAATATACCTACTTGCTACGTTTTTACCTACAGTGGCACAGAATAAGAAATAGTCGTTAGTCGAAATACCTACCCTTTTCTGGTAACTAGTAGAAACATCGAGAAGGTGTTGGAAATAATGCGCGTTATAAATAGTGCGTAGAGACGCTCCAGGGAGGCAGTCTTGGTTTGGCGATACGTGTGAACATTTCAGTGACTTTTAGTGGTCACAGTCACAATCACAGTGGTGTGATTTAGTGTGTTGTGAATCTTTGTGATTAAGATCGTGTATTTATCACTTAAGTGTTGAATAAAAGTGTTATTTTGGTATGATTCATTTTAATTATTTTATCCCGAACCCTAAGCTCGTAACAATATTATTATTTTAGCTACAACTAACATATAATTTGTTTCTTTAATTTGTAACTTATTTTTTTCTAAATCACGTGATACGTTATTACTTTATATGCGATAAACATAGCTCTCCGTTTTCCAGAACCAAACTCAAAACTAAATAATGACTCAAGAATAGATTTTTGACAGATCTTTTATCATCATCATATCAGTCACTGGACGTCCACTTCTGAACATAGGTCTCCCCCATACATTTCCAGAGCGACCGATTTTATGCAGCCTGTACTCAACGGCTTCCAGCAACCTATATATATACTATCATCCCTCGCGCTTTATGGCGGGTTCCGATATCTGTCGGTAATATGTGGGTCGGTATAATACTGAAATATATACCTAGTCAGGTCATAAGTATTGTCACACAGTAAAAACTTTTCTTTTAGAATGCTGGCCACAAAAAAGTTTATAGAATTCGAATTTCGAATTGTTCATGAAAATAAAAATGTACACTTATTAGAATTTTACTCATTTTTAAATATGGAGTGGACGCTTAAAGAAGACCGTGTTGCAGTTATTGCGTTGCATCGTAGCGGTTACGCGCCAATTCAAATTTTTGACATACTGAAAAATTTGAATATAACCAAAAGATTCGTTTATCGCACCATCAAACGATACAATGAAGACTCTAGTGTAGATGACAGGTCAAGAAGTGGTCGCCCTCGGTCTGTTAGGACTCCAGCAGTGATAAAAGCTGTGAAGGCTCGAATTCAAAGAAATCCCAAACGTAAGCAGAAACTGTTGACCCTTCAGATGGGGTTAAGCAGAACCACGGTGAAAAGGGTGTTAAATGAAGACTTAGGGCTTCGGGCATATCCAAGAAAAACAGGACATCGTTTGAATGCTCGTCTAATGGACCTGAGACTGAAGAGATGCCGCGCTTTGTTGAAGCGGTACGCGGGAAAAAAATATCGGGAAATTCTTTTTTCGGATGAAAAAAGACTGGCTGGCGGCGCGTGAAATCGACTTCATCCGGCACGAAGACTGGCCCTCCTCAAGTCCAGATTTGAATCCGTTAGATTACAATATATGGCAACACTTGGAGGAAAAGGCGTGCTCAAAGCTTCATCTCAATTTGGAGTCACTCAAGACATCTTTGATTAAGGCAGCCGCCGATATTGACATGAACCTCGTTCGTGCTGCGATAGACGACTGGCCGCGCAGATTGAAGGCCTGTATTCAAAATCACGGAGGTCATTTTGAATAAAATTTAGTGTCATAAGAATCTATGTTTTGTTAAGTTCATTTTGGTATATAAATGTAACCATTTATATTACATAATGCATAAACTTGTTTCAATTATTTTATTTTAAACATGTGACAAAATTTATGACCTGACTAGGTATATATATTTCAGTATTATGGGCCCTAAAAGATGTAACCTCAATAGCAAGTCGAGTAGCCGACTAATGGCGGGTTCCTATATCCGATGGTAACCAGCTACGACTCGTTTCTTCTTGAAAACCTCTCAAATTTTTAACACTAGTTTGACACTTTTCAAGGAGATACGAGGCGTAGTCGGTTACCGACAGATATCGGAACCCGCCGTAAAACGCAAGGGATGATAGTAGGTTAGAATGCTAGTTGGCGCTGTAACTGAATGCTTGTAAGACCTAAAAATTACAGCTTAGGCACTTTGGACCTATAACATAGGACTGGGCTAAAACCAACGTAAAAGAACCCTGTTTAAGTCATAACTATAAAATTCACTGATTTTTCAAGATGGAGGTGAGACACTAGTAAATGCTAATACTTTATAATCATAATTTTTAGCCCTTCATGTCCCACTGCTCCCTAATATTTGCAGTCAGTTATTTGTAAATGATTAGGTACTATTTATTTAGTTTTAAAAGAGTAATCTCCCAGTGTGTACTGGCAAGGTGGTCCAGTAGTGACGGACTCCGATAAAGGTCACGTGATTGATGACGAGCTTGCTCAGTGTTTTCAACTTTTGTTGGTTTTTGGTCGAGTCGAGTCGGGTCACAACTTTACGGAGAACTGGAATAGTGTTGTTTGTTTGTAGAGATAATGTTGGTCTAACATGAGCTTTTACTAATGAATTTTCTCGTATTAAGGATCTTATTACGTGATTAAAGTCACAAGAATGAGTTAAATTCAGTTTATTCCAAGACCAGGTAAGAATGAGACAAGAAAAAAGATACCCGAACTCACCTTGACACCAAGGCTACCAAGGTTGCTACGGCACTTGTCAGTCAATCGTCAAATCGACCTTTATCTTTGAAAAATCGTTGGACGAATGTAATATGTTGGTGGACTCCCTTTTCCGCATTTGAACTCTTAAGTGGTCCATTATGCGTGTAAATAATGTGTAGATAATAATATTGTTATAGAGCATACTGTTTGTTAGCAATCAATGTTAAGTTTTTCTGTTTTTTAGTTAATAGCGGGTTCCTATATCCGTCGGTAACCGACTACGTCTCGTATCTCCTTGAAAAAGTGTCAAACTAGTGTCATACTTTTGGCAGGTTTTCAAGGAGAAACGAGTCGTAGCTGGTTACCGATGGATATATGAACCCACGATAAATAATGTATTTAATAACTAGCTGTTGCACGCGACTTCGTACACGTTACATTATTAAATGTAACCTAGGTTACCTAGAAACAAAGCTAAACTCGCTGTTGGAACTTGACTTGACACTCCATTTTTATCCCATAAGAACTGATTTATGTGATAAAAGGTAGCTTAAGTGGTAATCCAAGTTATAATCTACGTGATTGAGTAACAAACCAACAAATAAATAAACATAAATCCAAACTTTCATATGTGTGATATATGTTTACGAGAACTGCAATCCATTTAAACCACCCCTTAAGGGAGTTTTAAAGTGTTGTTCCCTATAAATTATGCAAGTTTTTGTTACTGTCTAAATGAATTATCTATCGATGAGTTCGTAATTGTCATAAAATTATTTTAGGCTACCAATTTTTAGTTTAATTATACCCATTCCAGACTCTTTCCAATTTGTGATACAATTTACCACCAGGCTCTGTAAATAATTTTTCCTACGACCTGCTCGACAATGTCAAATTATATGTCATGTAAACCTCACCGAAAGCAGGTGATTAAATCCTGAGCCGGGAGTAAAGTTGTACTAAATTGTATTATGCCCTAGCGGGCGTAATGTGATTTAAATTTGAATTCTGTATTAAAATATGAACCAAAGAGACCTACACAATGAAAAAATTTTCGTGAAACGAACTAACCTCTGCACAGAATTCACTAACCTAGATATGGTTTTTAGTGTCTCACAGAAAGTGTGAAAAATAGATTATTCTCCTCGTAAAGCGGTCTACATCTTAAGCGTGCTTATATCCCTCTCAGCACTCAGGCTTCTAGTAGAATCCTTGGTTACGTTCAGGATTCAATATAGCGCCCGTGACGCAAGACACTGCTTTATCCCCTCGTTTAATAATCTACTATTAAAAACTCAATAAAGTTATTAAAATTATCTCCAATTGATCTGTCTCAGTCAGCGAAGTCATCCAAATCTTTAACAGCAAACATAAACGGTTCAACTCCAACAGCATACAAAACTAAATTATACCGGTATTCGCACAAACGTTCACATTTATATTACAAGCAGAATATGATGAAGGATTTACATAGAAACATAGAACGATTGTGTTTTCCCTAGAGAGTATCCTACAGATTATGACTAGATCTGTGAGTTAGGAGTGTGTTAGGATGTAGGTTGTACTTTTACAGATTAATTATAATAAATAAATATTGCTGGACATTTCACACAGCGCTATCTAGCCCCAAACTAAGCAGAGCTTGTACTATAGGAACCAGATAACTAATATAATACTGATATACCATTTTTTTTGTAAATACATACTTATAATATATAGAAAAACAACCAGACCCGGAACAAATATCTGTAGATCATGCAAATATTTGTTCCGCGACGGGAATCGAACCTCCCACGTTTCAGCCGGCTGCACGCCCACTGCGCCACGGAGGTCGTCATATTATATGTTTAAACATAATATAGACAATCATTTATTTGCCACAGAGCACACATAATACAATATGACACATAAGAAAGATAAAAAAATGATTAAAATAATGATTACTATTATTTTCAGCCCTCTGTATCCCACTGCTAGGCAAAGGCATCCCCCCATTCTTTCCAGATACATCTTTCAAGCGCTAAGATGTTCCAATTCGCACGGAAATTAGTTAGTTCGTCCCTCCATCTTTTTTGATCTGCCGCGACGCCTTCGAGCTGTGCCGGGGTTCTACTCGGTGGCGAGCTTAACCCACTGATCACCTGACATACGGCATAAATGACCAGCCCAGTCCCGCTTGATTAAAATTATAGAACAAAAAAATTATATAAAAATCATTATGATAATAATTAGTTTTGATGGTGAGGTAGATATATACATATGTTGTATGCTGTGGCAACACAAGGAAGATTCAGCATTATGTCATGTAAAGGTTGTCTGGAAGAGATCGCGTTTAGCGATAAGACCGCCCATTTACCTCTATTATTGTGTATTTATTTGTATTTTTAATTTTGTCGGTGTGCAATAACGAGTATTCTATTCTATTCTATGTCAACTCTATTCTGTAAAATTAACTCACACACATACAAAGATTCATTAACCCGGAAACGAATAGTTTGTTTTTGGGCAGTTTTGGGCAGTGTGTTCATCTATATAAAATTCCCGTAAAGTACGTTTTTAAATGCAGTATTTTTAATTTGAAACCTGTCGCTTAAGACGGGTCTTAGCTAAGTTTTGTGAAAGATGGAAATGTTTGTCTTTCGGACTATTCTAAAATTAACTTTTAATTTATAAGTTGGCGCGTTTTAAAAAAGATAGAATAACACTACTGTATTTGCTACTACTGAAAGAGGTTTCTTCTAAGCGATCATTCATCAACTTAAGGCATCCAGGTGTAAAGCCCCATATACCTGTAATTTCACCGACAACCATACCCTTCAAACCGAAACACAGCAATGCTGCGTGACGACAAAAATAGGTATGTTGGTAGTACTTTCCCGGCCGAGCCCTTTCACAAGGAACTCTATTACACTTAGATACTTACATATTCTTAGGTACAATGTAATTGCTCTCAAACTTCAAGCTTCATTCGAGTTGCATCAGCCTCACCTTTGTTTCAGGTCCCAGTTCAAGTCGAAGTTGTGAATGAACTAGTATATTGTGTGAGCGCATGTAAAAGTTGCGCCGTAGCTATCGGCTGCGAGTCGCGAGCCAATCGGTGCATGGCGGGAACTTTCTGAATTAGGCGAATTGTGTGAATCACCGCACATACACACGGTACAAATACGTACAACACACACTGGTTACTCTTTCTCATTCATCTCTTGCGGTCCACTGTCACTGACTAATCTGGTCACCTCTAACTTTTATGGGTCCACTAGTGGACCCGCCGAACTTCGTATCGGCTTGACATGCATAGGTATAACGCGGGCTGTCAATATAAGTCACCCTGGTAGAATTGTCAGTTGTTGTCCCCGACCATTATTATGTATGAGAAAATAAATGACTTCCACAAATAATTCAATACCAAAATTAGCCAAATCGCTCCACCCGTTCTCGAGTTTTAGCGAGACTAACGAACAGCAATTAATTTTTATATATATAGACAATATATCTCGGGATAACTCCTACCGAAGCATCTGTTTCAAACGATATTCATTTTTTTACATCCTCTTTGACGATATTTGCAGCACACATTCTGTCAATTCTATGTCAAACGTCATAAGGTTAGATTATAAATAATTTTATATGGTGGTTAAGTATTCTTAAATTTTCTAATTTTGCGCGCAATTTCCTTATTTTTTTCTTTCATATGTACCTTCTCCTGACAATAAGAAATACAACAAAAAAAGAATTAGCGAAATTGGTCCAGGCGTTGTTGAGTTATGCGCTTACCAACACATTTTGCAATTCATTTTTATATTATAAGATAACAAGAACGTCGTTTATTTAGTATTACTGCTCTGTTAAATTTGTATGTTATATGAACCCTCATATATTAAAGCTTGCCCAATCCTAATTCATCGGGTCTCCAGTTACTTACTCAAATAGTAAGAATAAAAAATGTACTTATATAAATGTTCGATAAACACGGCAATGAAGTATTTAAACATTTTGATATTTCCGCTTGTGGAGATGATAATAAATAATCTCCTAAATAAGTTAAAACATCGAAATATTTGGAACTTTAGCAGGCAGTGTGTATAGAGAGTTAGATTTATCCTCTCTCGCACTAGTGTTTGTACCGTGTAACCAGCTCGAAACTAGTAGAATACATTATATACAAGCCCGTGCGAGCTGGAGTTATGGTGCAAATGTATATCCGCCAGTGAGGATGAGGCTTTCATTCTCTCAGCTATTGAAAGTAATGGCTCCTACTGCAAGCTGTAGGTTCTCATCATTTTACCCCCAGTTAATTTTTAGTCGCATTATAAACGCAGAATTTTTAGGTGACAGACATCGAAATTAGATCGAGACTTTAATAGTAGTAAGTCCACACGTATTTACATGCTCAATCGAGCAAGTTCGAACGTATACACCGGTAAAACTTACTTACCAACTTAATGGACTTAGCCCGGCTTACGTAGTCACCCCTAAAAGTAATTAGCGACTAAACATGTTTCAATTTGACGTATTTGTATCATTTGACAACTCTTAATCATATTTAGGCATCCATACGATTATGCATCGTTGCGCAAGTCACCTTTAATATTTAAAGTCGAACCGAAATGCTCATAAAACGATGAGCACGATTATACTTACTCGTCAAGCGTGAAATTACGTGTAGAGACACCATAAAAGGTCTACTAATCAATTTTTATTTTCCTTAAATGTTTCTAACTATTTCAAGGGAAATATGAATTTATTAGTGAAGTTGCTCTTTGTCTTTTTGGATATATTTTAAAACTACCGGGCATTAGGAAGAAAAATACGAGAAAAATATTCAAAACATGAATTTGATTAATAGTGAAGCTGTGAGGATTGATTGGTAGAGAGACTGGTGTACTTTTGTGTACAGAAAAACAGCTTTATATTACCTTTTAACATTTTTTTCGAAACAAGTTATCATTGAAACAAATTGTTGAAATTTAATGATATTTAATTGCATGAATTGAGGTTAAATCACAAGACGTCAATATTAGGTTAGGTCCTTATCACTTCACTTAAGCTATGCATGCAATTTAAATATTAAGATGTGAATACAGTATCATCAGACCGCGTTATTCAAATATTCAAAATTATCTTATATTATATAATATATATTTATTGCAATGAATTTGATTAAGCCTTTGTGTAATGATATGTTTTGATGGAAATATAATTAGTAAATTTGCTATCACAGATATCTCATTACTTTATGTAAGGCTAATATATCAAACGTTGTTTAGATTTAATTTGTAAGTGATAAATAACGAATAACCGAATATGAAACTAGGCAGTTAATAATTATGTGAACATTAAAATAACCGCAAATAAATAATGTAATTAGGTCATTCTACAAAGAGATACAATTATAATATTGTTGCAAAAGGCTTTTAATAACAGAAATAAGATAAAACGTCTTACAAGACCAAAATACAGACGAAATAGTGAATCATCAAGTGTCCCCAAGACAGCTGCATTGCCCTGCTGGATTGCAATGCTTGTGTCGTTGTGCATACTGTTAAAATATACTTAATTTCAAAATGAAATCGTATAGAACCAATTACCATTACGTAGATCGTAGGATTGAATTCGCCATATCAATGAATTAATGAAATTTCTTTGTTATACCTTACAAGCTAGACACACCATTTAAAACGAAATAAAAACATCGCTTAACAAAGCGATCTCTTCCAGACAACCTTTGGATGCAGAGAAAAATTGCTTAATGGAAGATTGGCCGAGGTGTAAAATGAATATACTTAATAAAAGAAGAAGAAAAATTACTTAACCTTAAATGCATACATATTAGGTACATACATAATTGTAAATAATTAAATACGATATCTAAAATAAATCAATATGGTAATTACAAAAAAGAACCAAAAGTTCCAAGGCCATTGCTAATCACACTTATACAATATTATAAATAATCAATCACGTTATAACGGGTGAACTAATTTCGATGAAATTTGGTGTGTCGATAGATTATGATACCTGAATTAGCAGATAGGCTAGTTATTATTGAAAAGCGTGCAAAGCCACAAACGGAAGTTAGTATTCTAATAAGTGGCGATGAGCTTGCCGTATGGAATGCAGATTACTATTCAAAATACAGGCATTTATTAACCGTAATGTTTAGATTGTCTATAACTTTCCTATAGTGTAATATATTCACAAGTCTGCATTCTGAGAAAGAGAGGCATTGAATTATAGAAGAAGCATAGACAATATTTTCAATCGTTATAAAATCCTTGCATTGTGTAAAAAACTTTTGTATGTAATCATTTTTTAAGATTCATCATGGGATGAACCTCTTCGTATCTCTTACTCATTACCATTATCTTCAACTACAAATAATCTAGCCGTGAGTTTTAGCATCATAATTATAAGCATATTAAATCGACATGTGTGCTGAACATAGCCACCTGAGTGACCTGAGTGACCCTGTTATTTAGAACTTGATTAAAATTTTTAATAACTTTGATGTTAAATATATCAAATTTTATTAAAAGCCGAGCAGGTAGATATTTCTATTGAAAAATATAATTGCAAATTTCATAAAACGTTCCACACTGAACGGAAAGATGTTGATGACACATCAAAACGAAACGTACGAACTCGGCCAAAGTTTTTAATTAAAAAGTGGTATTCAAGTCGACGGAGCCGCATAGATTACCATAGATAATACAGCTAGAAGGTACCAATCTATGGACGTTAAAGAACTATTTAATATTATATCTTTAAATATGTATTTAGCATCTTTACACGAAAAACGTACAGCGCCTGCAAAATCATTAATAATAAATAATGTAACAAATAATAATTAATAACAAAACTATGAAACTATAAATAAACAGATGGCCGATGGGGCCGGAAAGTTCTCGAATGGAGGCCACGGACCGGCAAGCGCAGCGTAGGACGTCCACCTAAAAGATGGGAAGACGACTTGGTAAGAACCGCAGGTCGGCGTTGGACGCAGGCCGCTTCCAAACGCAGTTCCTGGAGATCAATGAGGGAGGCCTTTGCCCAGCAGTGGACGTCCTACGGCTGATATGATTATGATGATATGATGAATAACAAAATAATAATTAATTATTGAGTATGAAATAATAAGTAATGAATAAATAAATAATGCTGGACATTTCACATAACTAGGCACATACCAAGCAAAGCTTGTACTATAGGAGCCAGTTTTATTTTGATTTAATTTAATAATATTGTTTATTAATAGCCAATGTGAATTTTATGTGAACCATGTTACAATCACACTAACTATACAATTATAAATGTAAAAGTTTGGAGTTTTGTTTATTTATTTGTTAGTTAATCAATCCAGTCGTAATGGTTAACTGGTTGCAAAAAAATTTAGTGTGTTGATAAATTATGACCTGTATTCGAAGAAAGGCTACTTTTTGTTCACAAACAACACATGCAAAGCTGCTGGCGGAAACTAGTGTGACATAAATTAACATTAAACCACGAGAAAAGTAATATTAGTATTTTTACGCTGTGCCTAAAAGTGAATGGTGTCTGCAATATACGTAGATACTTGTACCTTCCTGCATCGACCCACATGGGTTATTGCCCAGTGCATTGAATAAAAAATTCGTAGGTTCTGTATGTTACTGTAGTACCAGCAGCTAAATAGATATTCAGTCCCAGAGCTCGTGCATGGGTATATCGGTTCACTAGTAGAAGACACTTTTTGTTGACAGATTTTAATAATATCTAAATTTAATGAGACATTTATATTATACGAGTACACGATAAACCTGGGAGCGGTTGGGTGTAGTCCGAGCAAGATTCAGCAGTGGACGTCCTATGGACAACCTGTTTAGATAATTTTATTTTCCAGGTGTTGGTTCCTCCAAGTAATACATGGCTCCGACGATAAATCGTCCCACTTTTATTGCCAACTACTCTTTTCATTTAAAATGGAAATTCAGAAGAGTTCTAAATTAGACTTGAACAAATACTGCGGGATTTATAAAACAATCGCGAACTCACTTGAGATGTTTCGGTGATTCTTTTAGTATTGTTTTGATTTTGAAGAAATTTTAGATTTTAAATACATTTGGTTCAATACTAAGACTTAAACTATTCTTATGACATAAATAGACACGTAAAAGCAATTTCTAGTAGATTTAAGCTTTTTTATACTTGTAAACTTATTGAATGTATAATTAGGATTGATTATAACAAGGCGGATGGTTAGTACATATATTTTTTTGTAATACGTTCTGAGTCACATTAGACAAGTCTAAATAATTTTAATGTACCTACTCTTATTAAAAATGTTACTAAGGTGAAAACAAGTGAACTAAGAAAAAAAAGAAAAATGAACAATCAATTATTTACCACCAACTTGAGCACCACGCTCGTTGGGCGTTGAGCTCACGTCCAACCTGAACTTAGGCTCGCAAATCGAATCTAGGAGCAAAATTGCTGCTAAGAAGCTGGGCATCCTAGCTCAGGTTTGGCGGCACTTCTCACCGGGACAGCTGCTCAGTCTCTACAAAGCACAAGTCCGCTCATGTATGAAGTACTGCTGCCATCTCTGGGATCGCTTGTCCAAGTATCAGCTTGAAGCCTTGATTTGATTGAGCGACGTGCTGCTAGACTCATTGGTGATGACTCCCTAGCGGAAGCCAATTTACAAAGTCTAGAGCGCAGCCGCCGAGTAGCCAGAGTTTCAGTTTTTTACAAGACTCATTTTGGTGAATGTGCGCATGATCTTCATGACCTTATCCCTCCTTCCCCCTTCTACCACTGGAGAAGCAGACGCACCGAAGTAGTAGGCTAAGTACCACCTGTAACTGGCCGGAATACCACCTTGTTGTACCGAGTGATTTGATTTAACTTTTCTTGTTAGCAAATGTAAGGAGTGGAACTCACTTCCAGTGTAAGTTTTTCCAGTATAATCTCGGAGTCTTCAAGTCCAGAGTGAATAGGCTCTTTCTAGGCAAGCGTGCTCCATCCTCGATCACACCATTACATATCACTACGTGAGGTAGTGGTCAAGCGTCGACTATAATCAATATAAAAAAATATAAAAAAAACTTATATGAAATAGACAGAATAGAAAAATATAAAATGAAAATAATTAGCTAGTGTGGTGGCGAAAGATTCCTCAGACTCAGCATAGTCACCTAATAATAAAATAAAATAAAAAAAGGCCTTTATTTCTACTGCGTATTATACATTACTTACTTAATCACTTATATTTACATACTAATTAATTCTACTGTCACTATTTTGGTCTTATGTAACTATTTTTATCCGCCTCCACGGCGTAGGTCTCCCCTAAATCTCTCCATACATCCCTCTCTCTCGCTGGTCTCATCCATACCGGTTCACATCGTTTGGTAAAATTATATCTCCATCTCCTTTTTGGTCTACCCTGTCTCCTTTTTCCTTCCAGTGGGATCCACTCTGTCACCAGTTTTGTTCACCTATCGTTTTCCAATCTACAAATGTGTCCTGTCCACTGCCATTTTAACTGTCTCATGCGTTTTCTTATTTCTATGAATTTAGTTTTTTTCATTATATCTCTGTTCTTTATTTGATCAGATGTTTTTAGCCCTGACATGCTCCTCTCCATTTTTCTCTGGCTAACCGCTAACTTTTCTTCGTCTTCTTTTCTTAGTGCCCAAGTTTGACAACCGTACGTGAGACATGGGAGTATCGCTATGTCAAAAACCTTTTTCTTAACGTTTGTCTCTATAGCTTTATTTTTCATTATTTCCTTTAGTCCCCAGTACTTTTTCCACGCTATATGATGAACATCTTTTTCGGTAGAGCTTGCAAACGAAACTAATTGTCCAAGATATACATAATCCTTCACGTATTAAATTTTTCCGCCTTCTACAATTATATCTTCAAAGTCTCCGTTTGTTATATTACTTCATCTTAGATGCGTTTAGTGCCAATCCCACCTTTCTACTCTTTCTTGCTAGTTCGTTCACCATCATCTCCAATTCTGGCGCACTTCCGGCAAACACAACGATGTCATCCGCAAAGCGAAGGTGACTTAATACTTCACCACCAATTGTTATTCCCTTACTCTCCCAATTAAGTTGCCTAAAGACTAACTCGAGCACAGCTGAGAAGATTTTTGGAGATAACGGATCTCCTTGTCAAACTCTTCTTCGTATTGGAAACTCCGTACTAGCCGTACTCTAGCATATCACATCGAATAGATGATTTGGATCAGATTTATGTACTTTTTTTCGACGCCTTGGCATGTAAGTGCGGTCCATATTGCTTCATGGTCTAACGAGTCAAAGGCCTTTTTAAAGTCGATGAAGGACATGTAAAAAGTGCTGCCATATTCGTTTTTTTTTCTATTATTTGCGCGACGACCTGAATATGATCCATATTGGAATATCTTTTTCGAAAACCAGCTTTTTCGCGAGGTTGGTGTTTGTCTAGAGCTTTTGTAATTCTTTGAAGCATAATTTTCGAAAATATTTTGTACATTAAGTCACCTTATATCTAGGGTTTAATACTTTATCATCCAACCCAAATATTTTTAGCTATGATAATAAAAATTACCATAATATACGTAAACCTCAAAAATAAAACTTCTTTACGGCGTTGTCGTAAACGCGACGTGATTACACGGTGCGTCTCGTTAGCATACGATCTCGGATCAAAGCACCTGATCTAACTCCTTAACACATCAAAAAGCGTTGATGGAGTAACGAGTAAATGAGCCTTCGTTATCACAGTTTGAAAATCGTAGCAGGCTTAGCCGTCTACGAGCGAAGTGCTGTTGCAAGTGTAGAGGTGCTACGCGCGTAGAAACTTGCTACACTTGTATTAATGTAACTGAGAAAGAATATAAAATGAGTTATAAGACTATACAGAAGAAACAGTTGAACCAGAACGTTGCAAACGATCTATAGATAGTTCAAGTGCTCCAGATCACTACTATGTAAATCATACCATATAAAATGTACTATAAGCATCACAGCATAGTATTTTAGTTAATGTAAACAGTATTTTGTTTATGTTATATTTTAGAGTATTGTACTAGAAACTCCAGAAACAGAGTTAAGAAACAAAAACATCAGGCAAAGTTGATATGTCAACTTTGCTCAAGTGCAGCTGTCGCCTACTTTAATTGTTATTTTATGTACAAAATAACGATTGAAATAGTTGACGGCTGCAGAAACAGTATGCTATAAACTTGTGATGTGCCGTGCTGTGGCAAGGCGTACACAATTTCAAAGCGTTACTACAATATCATTACAAAATAAAAGCAAAAATGCAACATTATATGCACTTCTTAAAGTCAGCACACTCGTGTGCTAAAAAGCTTTTTATATGCAGGAAAACATTTACAACAGCTCGTAAGCTACTTCATTTTTAAAAATAAAAGATGAACACTTGACCTACTGTTGTACATCTATTCATTCAACTGCTGCTGTAGAGCGCCTTAAGCTTGATTAAGCCATAAACCACTATACCTTGACCCTCCTCGCTCATACATAAATCCTCCTTTCCTTGGTTTTCGGGAGTACAGTGGATAATCGGGAGATCTACTTACGATAGCACACGCGAGTTTATTACTTTTGCATGTAATCTCGTTAATGGGTTATTTTGCGGTGAAACATAGTCTTCGTTGAAGAGAGTGGATGATCGTTCATTGTCTCTGCTGAATCTGTCTACAATTAAAAAATACCAAGGTTTTATCTGAAACTTACAGTGAGTTCAATAAAAATCTTTCACTAGTCTACGAAGCTTTGAATAGCGCGTGAACTCTTGGAAGCGTGAAAATAAAACGTTATATGACAAGTTACTTCTTAAAAATACCCTAGCAATTCAAGGCGAATGAATGAATTGAAATCTTTTATTGTACCTTACAAGCTAGATGCAACAAAAATAAGTAACCAGTAAATGTATAATGGTTGGTCTTATCGCTAAAAAAATCCATATTTTTCAGATTCCCTTTCACCAGGTAAAGTGGTCTCTTCTTTATATTAGATGACCAAGAAATAATCCAAGTGGAGATCACGATAGCTTCGCCTACACTAGAAGGTAACACGATCTAACGAAGGTTACAGAGAATTACTGGGTAGAAGCCGCATAAGCTCGGTTGCTCTGGTAATCTATGGAAAGGATGTTTTTACTGGTACTGGTAGAGCTTTTGTGAACGAGCTCGAGGAACTGGGCACCACCGCCTTACCTTTATCTGCCACCAAATAGCAGTACTTGTGCTGCTGTGTTCCGGTTAGATGGTAATGGTATGTTCCTGTAATTAATGGTACATATGTAGGCATAACAGCTAAGTCCTATAGTATGGCAACGTATCCACATAGAGATCAAGACAATATAATAGCTTGTTTTGAATTCTATGTGGATATCCATGGGCTGCAGTAGCCACTTAACATCTGGTTTGCCATACAAGAAGTATAAAAAAAAACCTACAAAACAAACTGCCTTACAATGCAACACAGTCGGAACAATCTATCTTACCTGGTAAAGTAGACATTATGTAAGCGGCAATAAGAGTGTAATATCTGCAGCAGGCACGTAGCGCTGCAATAGTCGCTGATTGGAACGACAGAGGCGGGCTATGGAACTAGCGTGAACATTTTACATTTTACGAATAGTATATCCACGTATTTCCCGGAAATAGAATGATCTATCCAAGATAACACATAATTACATCTGAAATTTTAAAGTAGTTAACTAACCTACCTACTGGCTGATCACTAATCTGCAAAATTCTAAGTTATTCCACAGTTAGGGCATCTTTAACCAGTTACTGGTTGTAACTTAACTTGTTGCAGATTATATGAACAAAATACGAATTCTAATAAAGTGTGAATCTAATATCAAGGCGTGTCAAGTTGTGTAAGTTACAAGTGTAAAGAGTTTCGAAACAACACTTGGTATATACTCGTACATACAATGTTGACATAATATAAAATTGTTGCTGTCTATAAAGATTGTGATGTAAAAATGAACTGAGAATTGAATAATTATAAAATAGGGTGAACAGTTCTGCTGGCCCTACCGCGGTGATTCGAAACGATTTGCTTCTAAAGCAGAGTCACGGCTTGAATACCATCCGAGGTGTCTATAAACTGCAGCTTTCAATAGATATTCTACGAATTGCTTTGAATTTCTTCGTTAAGTTAAACTTCTAGGACTTGGTGTTTTTATTGTACTTTGAAAGGATCTTCATATTAGCCATGAGACGCCCGCTGCGGACCTCTCCTTAAATTTCCATATACTCGTAGTAGAAGACCGTTCTACGTTGCGTTTTTCTCGAGCATAAGATGGCTTTCTCGAGAACCTTGTGATTAACTAGTATGCTCAAAACATTATAATACCACTGCAAGCTCTCCGCCCACTATCTTAGAAACAGTTGAGCTCTAAAATGTTTAAATCAAAATTTGTCGCAAATTGTATGTTTTACAATATTAAAATAGATGTTAACTACATTAGAACTATATAAATCGAGATAATAAAAAACAATTATTGTGACATTTGACTTTGAATAACTTACGACGCAGACAAGAGATTTCATGAGACTTTTATGACAAATTTTAGAATGCCAAAATTAAGTTATATACGAGTCACCAGCTTATTATCTCTCATTCCGAGGTTGACCCCGTTTTTGCTTAATTGACTGGACTATAATGACAATTAAGAAAAATGAATCGTTGCAATAGCCAATCTTACCTCATATGACAGCTTGACCACGTACAAAATATAACGATATCGGCGAAAACTAACCATTAACAACTTCTAGTACAATGGTTGCGACAAATTGACAATACATTTCCAATAATCCTTCCGAGAGACTTTGCAGCTGAAACATTGCGCGGACACTCGATTCCACGCATGTAAGTAACAACTGCTTTATTGATAAAGGTGCTTTTACAATGGTGATTGATATTATGCCTGTGGATGCAGTAGCCACAATGCCCAGCATCGGTGACTTTAGAAGACCTACGTTTTTGCAGAGGCAAGCTGCCTTAGCACATGTTGAATGATGGTCATTTTGTCACTTTGTATCGTACAGCCTTCGCCTAGTTTTATTATTTCATTTCATTGGGGTGTACATCGGTGACAACATAAAAGTTTTTATATTTATATTGCTTGCCTACCTTTTAAATTTAATGGATATACATTGTCTCCGAGGGTGATTCTCACAATAATTACACGCGATGATGTCAAATCCCGCTTGAAACCATAATTACACACGATGATGTCAAATCCCGCTTGAAACCATAATTACACACGATGATGTCAAATCCCGCTTGAAACCATAATTACACACGATGATGTCAAATCCCGCTTGAAACCATAATTACACACGATGATGTCAAATCCCGCTTGAAACCATAATTTTGTTATTTAGAAGATGCATAGTCGTATTGTAGTACTGCTAGAACATCATCATTATATTGATTCCACTTATAACTTTAACACCTTTATACTCACATCACATGCCGCGTTCTTGTGAATAAATGTTTTCATTTAATTTCTAGATGTCATTTCGTAAACGAAGTTCATCCGGGATTACGGATTTGGGGAATAACGATTGCTAAAATAAATAAATGTATATTGCTGAATATTTCACACAGTGCTATCTAGCCCCAAACTCAGCAGAGCTTGAGCAATTGACCTTATAACATATAAAATTACTTATATACTTTTTTTTTAAACTTATGATATATAGAAAAACATCCAGATCACAAATATCTGTAGATATTGAAAACATTTGTTTCGTGGCGGAAATCAAACCCGCTACCGTCAAATAATTGCAAACAAAAGTTTTACAAGTAGTTGAACTTATGGTCGCACTCTTAGATCGTTCCGTTGTTTTATTTAGCTGGCGTTTAATAATTGGTCGATAATTGCTCTTGTGAAAACACATAACGATTTAAAGGAAACTCAGCTAGATCTATTTGTACTAAAAACGGGAAATTTACCATGTTTTGTGAGTTTTTGAGTATCGGGATATTTTGACACAGTTGCATGCGCCATGATCACGGATAAACTAAAGTCTGCGAGTGGGTAGTTATTGGCAGATGTAATGATCTAAGCTAGCAGTTATATTTATATAGAACATTGTGAAATGATGAATAAATCGACCACTCTTTTAATCGTATTTAAAAGGCTTCTGTACAAAACAATAATTTTGTGAAGCTAACTATTTTCTTGGCTTATTTTTTGTGTAAGAAATGTTATAAAGGTCCTTCGAATAACGTAAGTGTCTTATTTCTCAACAGCAGCCATGGATCAGCGGCCATTTGAGGCCAGCAAAAACCACATAAGTTCAGTTCAGTCTGAAATCTTTCTTCGGATTTCATACAAATACAACCGCTGCGTGCACGCTCACGTATGATTTTGTTTGCACTGGCCTTTAATAGTAGATAGGCGTTGTAATGTTCACGTAATTAAATTGGAAACCTCAAACCGCCGGATAGACGTCAAATTTTCCATTATTACCATTGAGGTTGCATATGAAATTATTGATTTCACATCATATTGAATATATTGCTCTCTAATTGTGCTTAATAAATTGTTTGGATTCGTGTTACTGGCGGGGATAAAGATCAAATTAGTTTCTGATGCTTGTTTGTTTTTAT
Organism: Philereme vetulata; assembly: GCA_918857605.2. Taxonomy (NCBI): domain Eukaryota; kingdom Metazoa; phylum Arthropoda; class Insecta; order Lepidoptera; family Geometridae; genus Philereme; species Philereme vetulata. The sequence goes on from OU975442.1 coordinate 730,052, forward strand.
CAGAATTATTTCTAAAGCATACTCAAATAATACAGGAAGTAAACGTAACGTGTGTGTGTGGACTGAGTGACCATATTGCTTTTTGTAGTTTTTTTAACTAAAAAGTTTAGTAAAAGTTCTAAAACATTTGTAAAACGAGTATTGGAGTTTGTAAAGAATTTAATAAAAAGATATACTACCTAATGTGTGGTCTCTGAGTTCATACACTTAGCCTTCCAAATCGGGGTAAGTATAACGATTACAGGCACGTTTTGTACCCAAATATTTAGTAAAACATGTATAAACGTATTTATAAAATAATAAAACATAATGAGGCTGTGATATATGGAATTACAAATTAATTTATGTGGTCACTCAGAGAACACATATAAATCACATGTAACTTATTAGTTATATCATAAAAACTGTAGTGTTTCTCTGGTAATATTAAAAAAAATATTAAAACTACAAAAGAACCATGTGGTCACTCAGTCCACACACACACAACGTAACGTTAAATTGCAATGATCATTTCATTGCAAACATTTTAAGTTACTCGAAGGTAACACTGCCTCTATAACAACTAAAACACTTACTAACTAATAAAACCTCTACAATTGACGAATATTTTAATTACAAAAATTAAGATATCTACTAATTTGACAAAAGCAATTGAAAGTTTTCAAAATTAATATACCTACCTAACGAGAACAATGACGTCCACTTTTCTCGTTAATACTGTTATATCGAACAGGGTCCATAATGATAATGTACCTATCAATTACCACCTATATTATTACATTGTGGAAATACATTTAATTATTCTTATAAAGTATCAAATAATGCAGTAAAGTGTAATTTATGAACGGGCTTGTCCGGGCAAGTATTAGTACCATATCTGTTTCTGCCACCAAACAGCATTACTAATAAATAAATAAATGTTGAACAGATCGCCGATGGGGCCGAAAGGTTCTCGAGTGGAGGCCACGGACCGGCAAGCGCAGCGTAGGACGTTCACCCACAAGATGGGCAGACGACTTGGTAAGAACCGCAGGTCGGCGTTGGCTGCAGGCCGCTTCCAACCGCAGTTCCTGGAGATCAATGAGGGAGACCTTTGTCCAGCAGTGGACGTCCTACGGCTGATATGATGATGATGAAATAAATGTAAACAATAAATAAATAAATATTGTTGAACATTTCACACAGCGCTACTAAGCTTGTACTATGGGAACCAGATAACTGATAGAGTACTCATATAATTTTTTTTTTTGTAAATACATCCTTATAATATAATAGAAAAACAACCAGACCAAAACTAGTTCGTGGAAACATTTGTTCCGCGGTGGAAATCGAACCCTCTTGCGTCTCAGCCGGCTATTCACAAACTGCGCCACGGAGGTCGTCATTACTCAATGCAATATTTCATCCTTCGACAAAATACATGTTTTACATCATTAGATATGATAAACAGACAGAGATATGACAAATAAAAAGGTGTTTGGTAATATACTGACGATATTCAAGTGACGGTTTCTCAAAACACAAAAAAGACTTCTCGAAAAAAAAACGACTAGTTATATGACCAAATTTGAAAGAAAATCGACTAAGTTTAGGTGATCAATTTGATATAAAACATACTGTCTACTCTTGCAATCGACATCCAGACAAACAGACATATGTAGGCTTATCATAAACCCCTCGTTATTGCGTCGCGGGTTGAAAGAGCTAGATCAGCAGTGATTTTTTTATTTTATTTTTTTATTATTAAACGTTATGTAAAATATGTTGAACATAATTTGATAACACTTGTCCACCAAAGTGCTTTCCAATAGGATGGCACCGTCATCACTATTTTAAAACAGCGGTCGTTACAAAGGCAACGTAAAAAACATGTATGAATGTTTTTCTGAACCAGTATAATCTCAGAGTCTTCAAATCCAGAGTGAATAGGTGCTTTTTAGGCAAGCGTGCTCCATCTTCGATCTCACCATCACTTACCATTAGGTGAGGAAGTGGTCAAGCGCTTGACTATCATCAATAAAGAAAAACAACAATTTAACTATTGCTATTTCAGAAGCAAAATATCAAAAAAAAATATTTAATAATATGAACTAGTGAATGAATGAATGAATGAATGAAATACTCTTTATTGCACACCAAACAAAAATGCAGTAACAATGGAAATAAACAATAAATAAAGGTACAATGGGCGGTCTTATCGCACATAAATTTCCACACTTTAGATGCATCATTGTTAACTACGGAGTCATGAATGTATCAGCGTTGCGCGTCCCTACACAACCTGTTGCAGTGATTTTGGCGATCGAAGTATTTGGCTTTATTGTTCTCAGAAGGGCTACACCTTATCTTACCCTTCGCCATAGCCATCTTGTGCATCGCCAGCGGAAGTGTTAACCTGTTTATGCAAATCCGGCTCTTAACTAGAGTTGCTAAATTCTAATTATGGGAAGATTATGACCTGTACATAGCTCTCTGCATTGTGCTGTATTGTGCTTATAAATCACCTGTAGTATGTTATTGTTACGAATTTTAATAATATGATCATGAAAATCATATATTTAATTGTATGTATCGTCGAGTTATTGTAATCAGGCACCTCTACATTTAAACTTCTCGCTTGTGTATACCTGCCAACATCAAGACTAATTTATATAATTTCGCGAAATTGGCGACCATTTATTATAGCTTTTTAATTAGCAATCGTCCCCAACCTTGCTAAGTAATTAAGAATAACATTAATTATGCCCTTTCTTAATTAGCGTGCTCAGTCAAAATGTAAACGGGACATTAATATTTAAATTATTTGGTACATACGTACCCTGTTTATAAGGTGTTTGTATTTTGATTATAGCGGCCTAGTGAAATATACCCCGGTCTCCGATTCAGAGGCTGTGGGTTCTAATCTCGGCCGTGCATCAATGGAAAATATGGGCACCTTTACAAGTGTTCAAAACGCCGAAGGAAAACATCCAGAGGAAACCGGCCATAGACATTTTCAAAACGAAAGTCCTTTAAATGCGAAGTTTTTTGATATTAGAACAATAAGTGATATATTTGAGAAAAACGTTTTTAAATTGATCTTTGATGGTTTATTTAGTCTTATGTGATTTATTATGAACGGTAGCGTGAATTAGTGTTGTAAGAGTATGTTTAAGTTTTGTGTTGTCGTGATTTAAATTTAGTATTTTTATTTTATTTTATTTATTTTCAATAATTTGGGAATATAACTCGTTCGCAGTGAGTGCTTAAAAAGAATAAAAATGCGAACGTCAAGAACTCTATGATACTGCTTAAGAAAAGCGGGTGGTAAATTGTCAGGCCCACCACCCTTATCAACTCAGAAGTTTAAAATATTTCCTAACAATGGGAACTGACAGTTCGATTTCATTTTAAATAGTTGCTAAGTTACTGAAATTAACGTTGTGTGAATGTTTGATGGGAGGCTTAATCATATATTAAAACTACTCATTAAACATTTCACGAATATCATTACCGTTTGAGCTTGTAAAGTTATTAAAAGTCATATTATCGGGAAGATCATCAGTCTTTTTCTTTCACTTAACAAAGTCAGATCATTTATTCACGCATTTTATTTTTATTTATTTCTTTTATTTTATAAGGCACACATTACAAGCAAAAAATATGAATTAACTAAAATAAAAATTTTGTCTGGCTTGAAACGTAACTTATGTGCGCACAGAAAAATAGAAATATAATCATCGAGGAAACAAAAGGAAAAGCATCTTTAAGAACATAACTACTACTAAATAATTAAAATAAATAGACACTAAACTAAGAATCAGAAGAAAACAACTAATAAACAATAATTAAAATAAGAAAACAAACATGTAATATATACAAAATACCTAAATATCTATCAACCGACTAGGAAGCCCACGACGCTATTATGAGCGTCTGTATCCCGGTTGAAATGGAGGATGTCTTTGAGTTGTGTGACAAATTTATATAGCTTAAGGTTAAAGATATCCAGCTCTATATTCGCCTTTGCTAACTCATTGTACTGGCGAGATATTATTGTTAATGGATTATAATAAGATATATTGTTTTATAAGCAAGTTAAGCAAAAACATTAGTTCGATTACATCTACGAGCACTACACTTAGTATTGAAGGAGATTTGCGACAATAATGCGTGGGAATCGATTAGGGAGTGTAATATTTTATACAGATACTCGTATATCAAATCAAAGTATGTGCGACGAATTTCCAAAGTTTGAACATTAAATTTAACCAAACTCTCTTCATAACTCAGACCAGAACGACCAGGCTGATGACATTTCCTTTGAGTTCTTTCAATTGAATCAACATGTACTTTATAGTTTGGGGACCATATAGGACTACCATATTCCAAGACACTTCTTACCAAGACAAAAAACAGGTAACAGGTTACGAGGGTTTTAAAACCCTTTGTAGATCTCAAAACAAAGCTAAAAAGTTGATTAGCCTTGGTTGTAATATATTGATAGTGTGCTCTAAACGAAAGTTGGTCGTCGAAAAAAATGCCCAAGTATTTAGCGATGTAAGACCGATTTAGTACATGCCCATCAATGGTATAGGTATTCAAAATCGTATGTCGTTTGTTAGTAAAAAATATTATAGAGCACTTATCTATGTTTAAATACATTCGATTGGTTTTACACCAGTCAGATACAGTATTTAAATCTTTTTGTAAAGCCAGGCAATTAGATTCATTGGAAATTACATTATACATTTTTAAATCATCGGCGTACAACAGACAGTTACAAGACAAATTTCGAACCAAGTCGTTAACAAAAATGAAAAAGAGAAGAGGACCTAGGTGGGATCCATGAGAGACTCCAGAAGAAATCGCTACCGGAGAAGAAACGAAACCTGTTAATGCCACCAACTGACTACTATTGTCAAGGTACTAGCATAGCCAGCGATGCAAACTCCCATGAAAACCATATGACAAAAGCTTATGACAAAGCAGTTGATGACTAACTTTGTCGAATGCTTTGGAAAAGTCGGTATAAATAAAATCGACCTGACCACCCTTGGCAAAGCATTTAATCATGCATTTGTTCAAAATTCGTGAATAAATGCGTTAGTTTGATTAAATTTTTTTTACTTATTATATCCCAAACCCCTTCTAATATCAGTATAGTGCCTGATGTCAATAAATATAAGGAAACAAATTTAATTACTTTATACTACGTGTTTTGTTATGTACGACATTAATTAGAAACACGGGTAAGGCTAATGGCTAGTATTATTGTAAAATAGGTTTTATCAAATTAATATAGAAAATATTAAATTTTCAAACAACCTTATTATCAAGTCCTAAAATATCAATGAAAAACTTGTATAAAATATGAAACAAACCATATTTATTCAACATGTAAGTAGGTATGTGTTAAAGTGCCGCCGATTTAGGTTAAAAATTGTATTGATTACGGTATAAATACTCATGCTACCGGTTAAACCCAGCTTGAAAATCAGTTCGGAATTCAAATTGATTCAGAACGTATGTTTTAAATTAATGTCTTTCTTAACAAAACAGTTTGTATAAATTGTTTTATTTAACTGTCGGATAGCATATTTAAAAATCATCAATTTTAGTAATAAAATAGTAAACTTTAGAAAAGTGCTCAGTGAGCGGCAACCAAATTTAATTAATATAACAATGTTACCCAATAAATGAGTTCAAAAATGTAATGTAAAGAATCATCTTCAACTTAGAAAATTAATATCCAGCAATCTCGCTAATCATGACTCGATGTGATTTCCTAACAAGCGGAGGTTGACATGTAACGGCCGTAAGAAAGGGTTGTCGAGATATACAACGTTTACTGCTATTTTTTTCTAATGTCAAAACTTGGGTGTGTAGCTGTACAAGATGCTTAAGAGTAATGGTTGTTTGTCTTTACTAACATGCTAAATCGAAGATCCTATAAGAATTTCAATAGAATTGACGTTTCAAAGTGATATTTGTGATTTTAATAAATTTTGACTTGACTTTGACTTTGACATATTCCGAAGCCCCCTGTGTTAAAGCTACCGATAAGAAGAATACCGCAAATCAAACTTTAAAGTTTCAAAAATAAATTCAAAATTGAAAAGTTTATGAATAATATTTAGACTAATATTCAATTTACAGTTTAAGGCGTATAGTAGCCGTGTTAATATTTGTCAATACTTTGTAATGTCAATAGTTTTTAACGACTTTAATTTGTATTTTAATTCAATAATTTGTATTACCGACCTACGAGCCAAAACCGGCATAGCCCGCATTAAGACCGTCCGCTTAAAATGGGATTGGGCAGACCATGTGATGCGAATGCATCAAGAACGATGGGCGAATCTAGTTACTCAGTGAATACCGAACGACTGGATGTATTTAAACCAGATTGGTCCGATTTGGCTGTGGACCGTGATGGATGGAGGGAACCTTTGCCCAGCAGTGGGACAACATAGGTTAGTACAAACGAATTGTATTACAATTTGTATAAAACTAATAAAAACAATTATTTAATCATTTAAGTATGATGGGAACAGTCCAAAACTCTGTTCCAAAACATTTTGAATGTTATGTTTATCAGAAACCTTACTTTTACTGCATATTATTGAAGGTAGATGTACGTAGGTTCTCTTGAAAATACTCGAAACGCTTGGTTCTAATCGAGGACCTATTAATTACAATTTATATTACGTGCGAGAGGTATTTTAAATTTAAAAATGGTAATATGATCTCCCCACCCGATCTTAGCCCTAGAGGCAAGCGAAGAGTATGGCAGTACAAGTCAGCTGATTGGGATGAAATGCGTGCATTCTTCGCATCATATCCTTGGCAGCAAGTCTGCTTCTCCTTGGATGATCCTTCAGATTGCGCGGATGCCGTGACAGATGTGCTGCGTCAGGGGATGGAATGTTTTATCCCATTCTCTGACGTAACAATGTCAGGCAAAGCTCAACCTCGGTTTGGGGCCGAATGTAGACGCGTTGAAATGCAGAAACATGAGGCATACCTGGCATGGGTTGATGCTCGAAACCGCAAAACCAAGGACATATCTAAGAATAAAACAGCTTATAACAAAGCTGCCAAGTCCTACAAGAAGGCTTTACGGAAGGCTTGATTTGACCACATAGGCCGAATAAGGAACAAATTGGCATCGCACCCATCGGGCAGTAAGGCGTTTTGGTCCCTGGCTAAAGCGGTTTAGTCGAACTTCTGTCGCCCCTCACTACCTCCACTGCTGAAACCTGACGGTACTCTGGCCCATACCGCTGAAGAGAAAGCGAATCTGTTTGCCAATCTTTTTGCGGAATCTTCTAGTCTAGATGGTGCAAGCGGGACACCTCCGAGTCTATACCTCCGGGTGGTGGGGTATATATGCCGGAAATCCACATACATCAGACCAAGGTTCGAAAAATGATGCAGAATCTGAACGTGAACAAAGCCAGTGGCCCTGACGGTATTCCGGCAGTTGTTCTTAAATTCTGCGCGCCTGAGCTTGCTCCTGTACTGTCATGCCTCTTTCGCCGCTCTGTGAACTCTGGACAAGTGCCGAAATCCTGGAAGCTTGTAAACGTGCAGCCCGTGCCTAAAAAAGGTAGTCGTGCCGACCCCTCTAACTACAGGCCCATCTCGGTCCGTCATCTGTAAAATTATGGAACGTCAGGCTCCTGGCAGATGGCTTTGTATGTATCTCAAAGAAATTCACTACCTACATTTTATTGATCGATAATCAATTTTAATTATTAGAAACATTTTTATATACTTGAATTAAATAATCCTTTGCCTCTTATAAATATAATAAAATAAAAATCTTTAAAAATAAAATTCAATCAGTGTCTTTGACTGATGCAAAAACTGATGTGAGAAACATCGTTATCTTGAGTGACGCCGGATGTGTCAAATTTTCCTTTATGGCTACACCAAAAGTATTGCATCATTTTCATTCTAGGATGTCGAGGAACATTCGATTTTAATAATTATAAAAAGACGGTGGAAGTTCTCGGGTATAAAAAGGCAGAGTCGTCTGTCCTCGCTCTCTTTTCCACGCCTGGACTCATCAGTGAGAACTTCTAATAAACGAGCTACAGTATTAAACTCTGGACAGTGTAATCCCTGTACTTTTTATTGTGAATTCGTGCGCAAGATTTCCAAGTCGGGAAGTCGTTCACGGTCTTTGCTCCTGATCTTTCTAGTTTCTTCTTACTTCTCCATATCTACACCTGACAACCGTCAAACCTATCATTTGAGCCGTCGAGAAGCGTGGTTGTTCTTCAGCCATCCTGCTGGCTACCTCGAAGCCTAACGCTACCACGCCTTCCCACGAAGCCTACCGCCACGAGGTCGTTCATCGGTCAACCTGCTAGCTGCCTTGGCGCACGCCGCGACCACGCCTGCCCACGAAGCCTACCGCCGCAGCTCAAGCCCGTTTTATCTGTCCGAGCAGACGCCAGGGACGGTCGACGAAAATAACACGAGGTGTATCTCTTCCATTATTTTTATCCGGGTTGAACCCCAAAATCATTTCTCTCTTTTCTGACGCTCTCGTCAGATGGCGCCTACTCTATTATACTAGATAAATTTATGCTGGTAGGTGTGCTCAACACATTCTGTAGTTGTTGCACCATAGGCCAAAAGCCTTAAGAATTCTGTGCTCTTAAAGCCAAACTCTGTTTGTACTACCTTCACTGTAAAATACCATAACTGTAATTTGTAATCCAAGTGTATACCATCGTTAAACCAAGTCATTTGTGATCAGCTTCTCTTGATCTTGCCACATGTATAAGTAATTGAATGTAACGAACCTACTCGCTCTACCGACTCCTCTTATTTTGATAATTATATGTATTTAAACACATACATCGTCTTATTTAATCTCTCCTATTGATCAAAAGCGTTACACAGTGATCGACAATATGGCTTTCGCCGAAATCGGTCTACTGACCTTCTAGCGTATGCCACGCATATATGGAGCGAGGCCGTTTAGAAACACGGAGAAGCGCTAGCTGTTTCTCTTGACATCTCGAAGGCCTTTGATAGGGTCTGGAATGATAGTCTTATTAGCAAGCTTCCATTATACGGTCTGCCCACTGGTTTGTGTGTCTGGATATCGGACTTCTTGAGGGACCGTTCGATACGAGTTGTCGTTGAAGGCTGCTCCTTCGATCAATTGGCGATTAACGCCGGGGTCCCACAAGGGTCAGTACTTCCCGCAACTCAGTTCTTGCCGCATATCAACGATCTGCTAAAACCCGGTACCTTTGGGTATTCAGACGATAGCACAGTTGTGGAAAGCTATACATCTAGTGCACGAGCCAGTAGAGCGCAGATTCAGTCTCTCAGCTACCATGGTCGAGCGCTTAAACTTGTCCTTGAAGGCATTCTCCGACTGGTGTGATGCCAATCTGGTCAAGTTCAATACGAATAAGACACAAGCGTGTCTGTTCTCCGCAAAACGAAGTCAAAATAATCTGACTCCTACTTTACGAAATGTATGCGTGCCGATATCTGACCACCTCGAGCTTCTTGGTATCACATTAACTCCGACTATCAATATCGGCTCCTACATTGAGTTTAAAGCCCAGTTGGCTGCTAAAAATGGTATACTCGCAAAGGTGAGGCACTACTTCACACCGTAACAGTTCCTCAACTTGTACCAAGCACAAGTCCGTTCGTGTTTGGAGTACTGTTCTCACCTCTGGGATGGATCAGCGAAGACCCAATTTGAAGCTCTGGAATCAATTGAGAGAAGAGCCAAGAAGCTCATAGGCAACGATGAGCTAGTTGATGCAAGGCTCCTCAGCCTGGAGCATCGACTAAATGTTGCTAGCCTCTCAGTTTTTTATCGAGTACATTTCTGGGAGTGTGCGGTGGAACTTTTCAACCTGCTCCCACCATCTCCATTCTTCAACGGACAACCAGACGCTCTGCAGTGCGCCACCGCTATATGGTAGAAATACCTCCCATTCGCGCAAAGCGATTCTCTTTGACCTTTATTATGCGCACCTCCAAAGAGTGGAACGACTTGCCAGAGTCTGTGTTTCCAGATATATCATCATCATCATCATCATATCAGCCGTAGGACGTCCTTTGCTGAACAAAGGCCTCCCTCATTGATCTCCAGGAACTGCGGTTGGAAGCGGCCTGCATCCAACGCCGACCTGCGCTTCTTACCAAGTAGTCTGCCCATCTTGTAGGTGGACGTCCTACGCTGCGCTTGCCGGTCCGTGGCCGCCATTCGATAACTTTCCGGCCCCATCGGCCATCTGTTCATCGCGCGCTATATGGCCTGACCATATTGCGCGCTATATTGCCACTTCAACGTGCTAATCCGTCGGGCTATGTCGGTGACTTGAGTTCTCCTACGTATCTCCTCATTTCTGATTCGATCTCGTAGTTTCTCTATCCCGAGCATAGCCCTTTCCATAGCTCGTTGAGCGAATCTGAGCTTATTCATAAGGCCAATAGTAAAGGTTCACGTTTCGGTTCCATATGTCATCACTGGTAACACACACTGATTGAAAACTTTTGTCTTAAGGCACTGAGGTATGTTGGACGAAAAGACGTTGCGTAGTTTCCCAAACGCTGCCCATCCGAATTGGATTCGACGATTGACCTCTTTCTCGAAGTTGAACCTACCTAATTGGACTGTTTGTCCTAGGTATACATACGCGTCGACAACTTAAAGAGCTGAGTTCTCAACCATAACTGGGGCAGGGACGACATGGACAGTCGACATGATTTTCGTCTTGTCCATGTTCATTTTAAGTAACGGTGTACCAACGGGTAGGTTGGGAGACTCGATTGAGGCCTTCGAGCATCGTGCTGAGCTCTTCCATCGACTTTGCCATGACCACAATATCGTCAGCAAACCGAAGGTGAGTGATGTATTCGCCGTTAATATTGATGCCCAGTCCTTTCCATTCCAGAAGCTTGAAGGCATCTTCCAATGCGGTCGTAAACAGTTTCGGAGAGATGACATCTCCCTATCTTCCGCCTCTTTTTAAGGAAATCGCCTTCGAGCTCTGTTCGTGTACTCGGACTGATATAGTGGCGTTTTTATACAAACACTTCAACACTTCGATGTACCGATAGTCAATACGGCATCGTTGGAGAGACTCAAGCACTGCCCATGTTTCGATCGAATCGAAGGCTTTCTCATAGTCCACAAACGCGAGACATAGCGGCAAGTTATACTCTTCAGTCTTCTGTATGACTTGCCGCAGCGTATGTATGTGGTCTATGGTACTGTAGCCTTTACGGAACCCGGCTTGTTCGGGAGGCTGGAAGTCATCAAACCTGCATTCGAGCGATGACCCTCGAAAACAGCTTATAAACATGGCTCAAAAGCGAGATGAGTCTGCAAGAAAGGTGAAAACACCTTGCTTGAAGAACAGAACCACCATGCCCTCGTTCCATGCTTTTGGCGTCGTACCTTCAAGCAAGGCGGAATTAAAGAGCTTCTGAAGGACTTTAAGTACCGGTGATCCACCCGCTTTCAGAAGCTCTGAAGTGATTCCGTCCTCACTCGGCGCCTTGTCGTTCTTAAGCTGCTTCAAGGCCATCCTGATCTCATACAGGCTGATGTCCGGAATATGTTCGGTATAATGTCGGGTCAGTTTGGCTCTTGAGTCGTTGGCCGCACTGCAAACAGGTTTAGTGACCGAATCGTAGAGCCGTCTATAGAACCTTTCGACTTCCCTTAACACTTTCGCTTTAATTGACCTTATGCTGCCATCTTTCCTCTTTAGCTTCGTCATGCGGCTCTGCCCAATAGAATTATCTCTCGCAAACGCTTTGGAGCTTTTATTCCGCTCTATCGTATCTTTAGTACGAGATGTATTAAAGGTACGAATATCGTGCCGCAATGATTTCCAAATCTTTCTATTGAGCTGCCTATGTGACTGAGCATCATCAAGAGACTGCAGTCGCAAAGAACGTCGTTTAGCCATGAGGTTAAGGGTGTCATCAGAGAGTGTCTGAGGTCTATTGGTACGGGGGGTCTTAAAGAACTGGGATCCCACCGTATAGACGGTTTCTACGAACCTGTTATTGATCTCGTCCACTGATGCATCTACTTCTAGACAGTCAAAGCGATTTGCAAGTTCGAGTTGAAAGCTCTCGAGGTTTTGGATAAGTGCGCGAGTGGGTCGGAGCGTAGATTTCATCAAACGGGACCTTTAAAGTTTAACGTTCATATTCAATGTGGCTCTAACAATTCGGTGATTACTGCTGGTTTTCACCCTGTGAATCACAAGGACATCATTGAATATCCGTTTCTTATTGGCCAAGGTGAAATCAATCTCATTTCTCGTGGAACCGTTGGGACTCATCCAGGTCCATTTCCTGTGAGGCGGCTTCTGGAAAAAAGAATTCATCATAAAGAGTCCTTCTTTCTCCAGAAAATTGGCCAGCCTCTGTCCCCTGGGGTTCCGTTGCCCATATCCAAATTGCCCCACTCTCAACTCATCATCGCTTTTCATGCCTAGCTTTGCATTGAAGTCCCCCATTACAACAATAAAGTGAGTTTTGTTCGTATATATCGCTCTACTGATGTCCTCATACATAGACTCTACTTCTTCATCTGGGTGTGAAGAGATCGGCGCATAAACCTGAACGACCTTCAGCAAATATCGCTTAGATATTCTGAGTGTCAGGTACGCGACCCTGCTCGACACACTGTCGATGGTGATAATGTTGTTGATGAGTGACTTGTGAACGAGAAACCCAACACCACCTTGGGACTGTTGGTCGCCCTCCCAGTAGTATAACAGGTTACCAGACTTAAGGGATATCGTGTCCTTGCCCTCTCTATGGACTTCTGATTATCCCAAAATGTCCCAGTGTAATCTACTAATTTCTTCTTCCAGCTCAACAATCTTTTCGTCTGTCCTCAAAGTGCGGATGTTGTGTGTTACCAGGGCCAGTGGTCGTCGTAGGGTTTGGTAGCCGATCGTCTCCTGGGGATTTTTAGCACCCCTGGCCCCGCCGTTACCGTGACTGCTACCGTAGCCAGGATTAGCGGGGCCGCCGGGGACTCGGGGCCTGGTTTTATGTTGTAAATCCATGAGGGGGTTGTTGCCATACTCGCCACGCTTGGCAGGCGGGTTGGCAAACACAGTATAGGTATTGAAAAGACGCTGCTGCCCATCTTTCAAAGGTATCCCTTAACAGACTCCTACTGCATCCACGGGCAAGAGCGGAGGGGCAACATTCTATTGCCAGCGCCCCACGGCCTGGGTGAGATAGATACAACCTGGGTATCTTTAAGTCGCGAGTGAATAGGTTTCTTCTAGGCAAGCGTGTACCATCGTAGGCTGCATCATCGCTTACCATCAGGCGAGATCGTGGTCAAACGCAAGCCTATAATATATATATAAAAAAATAAGAATTATGTGAGGTCATGATTATAATCAATGAACACGCAATCGCAACTGAAAAATATTTTATGTGTTTTCTAATATTTAATTCTTTAGGCTCTAAACTACTACAATAAAATACTGTATGTGAATTCTAATATTTAATTCTTTATTCGCTAAACTACTATATTTTTTTTTTCATTGTTTCATTACCCTAAAATTATCACATAATTTCGTTTTTTGTTGTGTTGGTTGAGCTGACTTTTTCATTTGTAAATCTTCTTGACACTCATTCATTGGCATTATTACCTGTCACTGTCAAGTCTATGAAACACCACAGATTCATATTTTTTTTTGTTCATCTTTATTTCCTTGTGTGGTTACGACTTGAATGGCTATTCGCCAAACTTTACATTATTTTAGTATTCTCGACTCTCGCTAACCTTGTAGTGTTTATGTGGATTTCTATACCAAACACTTGGCAGGAACGCTTAATACGTTTTAGGCAGGTACAAAAGTATTTAGATAAGAAGTTTTAGTTAAGTATAATTTTGTTGTTTATTTAGATAAGTTTTTACTTTATGTCATCTTCAAGTGGTGATAAGAATTTTTATCATTTTTGTCTCGTGCTAATGATGATGATTCAAGCAGCGACGACAGTTTTCGCAGTATTCCAACTCTTTTCCATACTCTTGAGACACAGTTTAGAGATGTCTCAATAAATTTTAATGTCTTACACATTAACGCGCAGAGCATCGCGGCTCATTACCCAGATATGTTGGCGTCTTTTGATCTAATTAACATTCATGCACAACATTAACATAAACAACATTTACTCTAAAAGTTTTGGTTAAAACCCTGTTTGCCGACTACTTCATATTCGTTGCCAGGTTTTATCCTAATAAGAAATAACTGCTCAGTTGGACGTGGTGGAGGTGTAGCTATATACTTACGCGCGCACATATCCCCTACTCCGTGATTCACATGTCTCCACAACCACCATCTTCCGGCGCAGGCGAACACTTCTTTGCTGAAGTTCATCTCTCTCGCACCAAAATTCTACTCGGGGTCTATTATAGCAGTCACCTTCGTAACAACTATTTTCTGTCTCTTGAAAGGCTTCTCGAAGACCTTACTCCTTCTTATAACCACACCATTATTATGGGTAACTTTAACACTTGCCTGCTAAAGCAGGACTTTCGCTCTTGCTCACTTCAAAATCTCGCTAAGACTAGCAACTTGACCATACTTCCTCTAACAGCTACTCACTTCTTTCCGGATTGTTATCCTTCTCTTCTTGACTTAATTTTCGTATGTGGCTAAGCATGGTCAAACTTCGGCGGCTGCTTTCTCTTGTCACGATCTGATCTACTTGTCATACAAAGTTCGTCCGCCGAAAGCAAAGCCTAAAATCCACATGCAGCGTAACTTTGGTAGAATGAACCTTGAGAACGTTCGTGAGGATGCCCGAAATATTGATTGGTCAGAAGTCATGAGTGCTTGTAACGTCGATGACATGGTAGTTTCTTTTAATAGTCAACTCAACAAGCTTTACGACATACAAGCACCCATACGTGCTATTAAAGTTAAACACCTCCCTGCGCCATGGGTTACGGACGAAATCCGCATAAAAAATGCAATGCACAAAAAGGCTATGGCATAAGTAAGAATGGCATGCAAGCTTACAGAGGTCAATAAGGTCAAATATCACGATCGCGGCAATCACTGCAACAGGTTGTGTAGGGATGCACAATGCCGATTCATTCACGATCCTGTTGATAAAAGTAATGATTCATCCAAAGTATGGAAAATTCTTAGAACACTGGGTGTTGGTAAATCAAAACAAGAATCTATTCCTAAAAACTTAGACATTGATCTCCTCAATTAGCACTTTTCATATTCCTCAAATATTGATGGATTTACAAAGCTCAATACACTAAAATATCTTTCTTCTCAGCCAACCCCAGACTTCCCTCAGTTTCAGTTTAGTCAATTCGACGATTGTGATTTTTAAAGGAGCATTGCATCTATTATTTCAAATGCTATGAGAAATGACAGTATCAGTCGAAATATGATTGTTCCCATTCTTGATGAAATTATCCACGTTATTACGCATATCCTAAATTCCTCTATCAATTCTGGCTCATTTCCCGATGCCTGGAAAGAAGCTCAGATTATTCCCTTACCTAAAAAATCCAACCCTTCTTCTTTTGCTGATTACCGTCCAATATCAATCCTTCCTTACTTATCTAAAATCCTTGAACGCCTTATTCATCAACAGTTAAGTACCTTCCTTTCCAAAAACTCCCTGTTAAATTCTTTTCAATCTGGTTTCCGTCCAGGTCATAGCACCGTAACAGCTCTGGTTAAAATAACAGACGACATTCGGTCTGGGATGGACAGTCAGAAGCTGACAGCAATGATACTCCTTGACTTCAGCAGCGCTTTCAATAATGTTGACTTCGACCTACTTCTGGATATTTTATGCTCCTTTAACATATCTCCAATGTCAATTGACTGGTTTCATAGTTACTTGTTTGGGCGCCGTCAGCGCATCCGTGTTGAAGAGTCTTACTCTTCGTGGTGCAATCTTTCTGCCGGTGTTCCACAAGGTGGCGTTTTATTACCTCTCCCATCCATGTTCATATGTTCATTCATTCTATCTCACAAAATTTAACTTCTTCCTACCACCTGTACGCAGATGACTTGCAAATTTATACTCAAGCTACAGTTGAAAATATTGACGGAGCCATTAGGTTACTAAATACTGACCTTGACCGGATATGTGACTGGAGTAAATCTTTTGGCCTTACAGTCAACCCAAACAAAACACAGGCCATTATAATTGGTAGCTCCATACAGATCTCCAAAATCAATTTTGTACAACTACCATCCATAGTTTTTAACGGAACCCCTATAGACATCATCCAGTCAGTGAAAAATCTAGGGATACAAATTGATACTTGTTTAATCTGGGTTCCCTGTATCAATAAGATTAGACGCAGGGTATTTGCATCATCTGGATCTTTACGGAGACTTCGTAACTTCTTGCCGACTGCTACCAAGGTTACGCTTGCACAGACCCTTTTACTTCCAATCCTGGACTATGCTGACGCCTGCTATCTTGACATCACTGAAGCCCAACTGAGCAAACTTGAGCGCCTTCAAATACTCTGTATTCGCTTTATATTTGGCTTGCGCAAGTATGACCATATTTCTGATTTTCGCGCAAAGCTCAAGTGGCTCCCCATCCGTATTCGCCAGAATGCACACTTACTGTCCCTTTTGTATAACATCCTTTTTAACCCTTCTTCTCCCTTCTATCTTAAGGAGCGTTTTGAGTTTCTCCACCAGGCTAATGATCGCAATTTGCATTTTTCAGATTCCCTCCAACTTAAAACTCCTATCCATACGACAGTTTTATAGTCGATCCTTCACTGTAACAGCCGTACGATTGTGGAACGCTTTGCCCCTCTATATAAACCTAAAAGTCCCAAATATTTATCCTATGCATTTACATTATATTACTTATATATATTTAAATATATTATATACATATTTATATACAATACTATATATTTCAAACATTACTAATTTAATTTATTAGTCCGAGGTGTAAACAACTGAATAATCTATATAAGAATTTCAAGGTCTTCACGATACAGGCTTGGCCTAGTGTGAAGATCACCGACTAAACCTTTTAGTTATTAAGCTCTCTCAACAATAAGTTCATATACAAATTATCTGTTTTAAACATATTAGTCATAAGGTGTGCTTTTTGTTGCTAAATAAAATATTTTTCATATTCATTTATAAGAACATCCAAGTCTATTAGTAATTTTAAAACACAGTGCACTCCATTATCTGTCCTTGTATTGAAGTTGTAGCTGCTTGTTGATTCATCATAACCATTTTTAGAGTTGCCTTATTAAATTAAATTTGTGTTATTTAGGTGTTATTGGTAATTTAGGTTTATAGTATGTAGATATGTTTTTAAATTAATATAGATGCGCCGCGATCATGTGTTACATTTTGATCCTGTCCATACAAAGGTTGTCTGGAAGAGATCGCTTTTAGCGATAAGACCGCCCATTGTACTAAATCTATTTGTAAGAATTATGTTCTGTATTTTACTTTGATGTACAATAAAGAGTGTAAGAACACTCTTTATTGTACATTATTCTTATAATAAAATACTGTATGTGAAATCTAATATTTAATTATTTAGGCGCTAAACTACTATAATAAAATGCTTATGTGAATTCTAATACTTAATTCTTTAGGCGCTAAACTACTTTAATAAAATACTGTATGTAAATTCGAATATTTAATTATTTAGACGCTAAACTACTATAATAAAATGCTTATGTGAATTCTAATACTTAATTCTTTAGGCACTAAACTACTTTAATAAAATACTGTATGTAAATTCGAATATTTAATTATTTAGACGCTAAACTACTATAATAAAATGCTTATGTGAATTCTAATACTTAATTCTTTAGGCGCTAAACTACTTTAATAAAATACTGTATGTAAATTCGAATATTTAATTATTTAGACGCTAAACTACTATAATAAAATGCTTGTGTGAATTCTAATACTTAATTCTTTAGGCGCTAAACTACTTTAATAAAATACTGTATGTAAATTCGAATATTTAATTATTTAGACCCTAAACTACTATAATAAAATGCTGTATGTGAATTTTAATACTTAATTCTTTAGGTGCTAAACTACTATAATAAAATGCTGTATGTGAATTTTAATACTTAATTCTTTAGGCGCTAAACTACTATAATAAAATGCTGTATGTGAATTTTAATACTTATTTCTTTAGGCGCTAAACTAATATAATAAAATGCTGTATGTGAATTTTAATACTTAATTCTTTAGGCGCTAAACTACTATAATAAAATGCTGTATGTGAATTTTAATACTTAATTCTTTAGGTGCTAAACTACTATAATAAAATACTGTATGTGAATTTTAATACTTAATTCTTTAGGCGCTAAACTACTATAATAAAATGCTGTATGTGAATTTTAATACTTAATTATTTAGGCGCTAAACTACTATAATAAAATGCTGTATGTGAATTTTAATACTTAATTCTTTAGGCGCTAAACTACTATAATAAAATACTGTATGTGAATTTTAATACTTAATTCTTTAGGCGCTAAACTACTATAATAAAATACTGTATGTGAATTTTAATACTTAATTCTTTAGGCGCTAAACTACTATAATAAAATGCTGTTTGTGAATTTTAATACTTAATTCTTTAGGCGCTA
Source organism: Philereme vetulata (assembly GCA_918857605.2). Classification (NCBI taxonomy): domain Eukaryota; kingdom Metazoa; phylum Arthropoda; class Insecta; order Lepidoptera; family Geometridae; genus Philereme; species Philereme vetulata. The sequence continues at coordinate 748,698 of OU975442.1, forward strand.
AACTACTATAATAAAATACTGTATGTGAATTTTAATACTTAGTTCTTTAGGCGCTAAACTACTATAATAAAATGCTGTATGTGAATTTTAATACTTAATTCTTTAGGCGCTAAACTACTATAATAAAATGCTGTTTGTGAATTTTAATACTTAATTCTTTAGGCGCTAAACTACTATAATAAAATACTGTATGTGAATTTTAATACTTAGTTCTTTAGGCGCTAAACTACTATAATAAAATGCTGTATGTGAATTTTAATACTTAATTCTTTAGGCGCTAAACTACTATAATAAAATACTGTATGTGAATGCTAATATTTAATTCTTTAGGCGATACCCAACTATAATAAAATACATAAAAGTGTTAGGGTCTTACCACAAAAATATTAGGCATTGTTTAGCTCGTATTTATAAAAATCCTATACAAAAATTGGTCAGGATTCATCTCTCTCTCTCTCTCTCTCTGTCCTCAAAGGTTTGCTGTAAGAAAACTCTTCTTAGGGTTAAGCTCGCCTTTGTACGTGATCTCTATTTCTGTATTTTTATACGTATTTTCTTGTTTCCAATAAAGAATGCTTAATTCATGTTTAAAAAAATCCTGTTTTTAAACATGAATTAAGCAGCTGGTTATCTATTTTGTGGTAACAAAGATAGTAGTAGGTTATTAGAATTAAACCGAAACATTGTCGGTCGAAACACCGCTAAGACAGTATGTGATAAATCCCGTATTTATAATAATGAACAAAGATAGTATTTAAGTTTGTTGTTTTATGCATAAAACGTTTTATTTTTAATATTAGTCTTAAAGTGTTTATAGATATGGGCCTTCTTATCTGCTTCTCTTCTAATTTCTAATCTACTGATTTTAATTTCGGCAAATGCTGCCTGAAATTTAAATCAGTATGTTAAGTTGTGATACAATGATTGCGATAGGTGGAAGGAGTTGTGGGAGAACTTTGCCTAGCAGTGGGCAAAGTACGCTAGAAAATAAAATAAATGTACGAGCATAGTGCCGTAAACTATACAGGCTGTTTGGTAATATACTGGCGATATTCAAGTGACGCTTTCTCAAAATATAAAAAAAGACTTCTCAAAAAAACTACTAGTTATATTATCAAATTTTAAAGAAAATTGTTTACGTTTAGGTGATTAATTCGATATAAAAGTTAATGCCGTACGTCTCTGCGTATAGTACTGAGCAGTGTGCTTGAGACTCAGACTAGCAGTTTCAGTTGAGAGTTGCTTCCTGAAGCCAAATTGGGCATCATGTATATTAAGGTGTTTCTTTAATTCAGAGTCAAGCACACTGTCCAGCACCTTTACCACCACAGTAGCCAACGAAATTGGGCGATAGTTACATTTATCGGACAAGTCGCCAGTTTTATTTTCCACAAGGAGTTTAGCATTAGAATAAAAACTGTTTTCTCGTAGTCATAATTTCATATATTATGTTTAGGTATGTAGCCTAATAATTTATTTAGGTCTATTTATTTTTTATTTAGGTATTAGTTGCACTTCCTTCATCCATATCTTAAGTGCACCCCCGACCTTCTTTGACATTACTATATCGTCTCCATCCAAAGGTTGTCTGGAAGAAATCGCTTCAAAGCAATAAGACCGCCCATTGTACTATTTGCGTTGTGTCTGTAATTTCTATTTTTTTAATGTGTACAATAAAGTGTTTTCATTCATTCATTCATTCATGGTATAAAGTATAGCATGCAATTCTTGAATGAAACGGTTTTTATCGAGGGCCATGAATCAATCGCGTCGCTCAGGATTCTAACATGTTAGAATCCTTCACTTGCTCGTGATTCATCTATGGCTCTCGCTTTAAATCCGTTCTTTATTCACTAATTCCATAATATACTAATTTTGTTAATCTCACTATTCTTCATTAAAGTATTTTATTGAAAATTATTTTCTACTTTTAAGTAATTCGGTTATCTACAAAAGCGTGTGTTTTCGTTTTTTTGAATATTATTTATTTTCTATTTTTTAGTTCGGTTCATCACATAGCATTTTTTTATTTTATCGAATTATACTATTGCAATTTCAAAAGTCAAAAATTGCAATTTAATTGGACGTTTTGAAGTGGTTGAAAATCAAGTTCACAGATTCCGTTACATACATACATACATAACAAGCTAATAACAGCGTGTTGAAAAGGATATAATATGACACAAGTTCTTACAAAATATGCTGATAATCTTACTGCTTCATCTCAAATCCGTTACCCTTATGCCAGTACCACAGATACTTGATGGATGGAGTATTCAATAAAGTCTCCGAGTTCGAGTCAAGTACCTTGCATGAACCCGGCGACGTCATCGTTTAGTGATCGCGGCGTCACACGTGCCAGTGATGAATGAACTGACACGAACACCAAGAGACAGCGTTTGAACGAGCTCTTTGCAAATTTCGCATTATTTATAGAACGTGCTACGTACCATAGTTTAATAACAATCATCTAGCAACTGCAGTAAGTATATAAGTTTTTAAATATATTACTTTTGAACAGATCAAACAGCGTCGCTAGCTGGTAACCCCGTGCATGTTTGAAGACTGAAATAAAAACTTGTAGAAGGATCATTTCTAAAAAGTTTTTATAACACGTCGTGTCCCTCGTGTATATTACTCGTCGTAACACGATGCTCCCTGGATGGTTCTTAGCTATACTTCAAAACATTAAAACAAAACTGGATCTCAACAACAACGCTACCTACCTAACTATAGCTAACAACCACCCAAGAGACCGCATAACTACAAAAACTTAATTATATCAAAATCAGTCACGCCGTTTAGGAGAATTACGGCCGCACGCATACCGAAATATAAAATACCGACAGATAAATACACAACTCTACGTTCATTAGGATATTATAGGACATCATGTTTAAAAAAAAAAATACTAGCGCTATCTATTATTGACTTAAAAATCAAAGCAAATTACAACCTAAAATAAGAATGTCATCTATTTTAGTTGAGCTGCCTGATATGTGGTATGCTATAACTTACCCATGAAAGTGCTTAGTCAGTGGAATTAGCCGCCTCAGTGCCGAGCGACTGACAGCTGACGGTGACGTCATTACTCTATGCCCATGGAAACTGAAGCTTCTCATGATCCTAGTCTATTCTAGAAACCTGTCAGAACAATATTGCAATTCCATCACGTTAATTCAACTGCTGGGCTAGCATGACCTAGAGAAATTATCTGTACGAAAGATTAGTGTAGAGAATAGTACTTACGCTCTCGTTTCTACTTCGTAGCGATAACTAACATGTAATTTCACTCTATTCCTGGAGATAATTTTTTTATAAATTATTAACTATTTATTGTAACCTGTACCTTTATTGACGGTTAGTTATTCTCTTACCACTCAATGATTTAAACGCAAGCATCAGTCATTTTGAACTGGCTGATGCATTGCCAAGTTCCAATCTCCTTCTTCCTGCCCTTTTCCCATATTACGCGGGTTCGTCAAATTTATTCCTCCTCCACATCTCTCTATCAGCCGTTATCTCCGTCGTCACTTCCTTCCTAACCATATCATTCTTAACACAGTCCATCCATCTCTTCTTTGGCCTTCCTCTACTTCTATATCCATCCACACTCATATCTTACATACATATCTTTTATATGACGTCCTTTATTTGAAGCGTCACGAATTGGAATAGGAACTAACCAATTAACTTAAATCTTTTTTCGACTTAATCAGGGTGGTTCGCAGTAGATAGGCAAGTGAACGGGTTTATTAGTCTAGTACTTCCTTTCGAGAGATCACACAATTTTCCACCAGTTAGTTAGGTACCTATGTAAGTTATTTGTTTTTTCTTTCTGTTTGCACTGTTCATTCTTCTATTTATAAAGCGCGGGCGCAGTCGCACTGAGAACTATGGTGCCGGCACCCGTTTACGTGATGCAGTTGATTGACTGAGTGATCTAAATTTCCTGCCATCCTCCTCCTTGTTAACAATATTTTTAGGGTCTCATAGTAAGTTTTGGCACTAAGCGCACTAATTAATTTTAATTATGTTACTTTTACATTTGTTTGTATGTAATATGCTAGTTGGATTTTCAAAGTCAGAGTCAAAGTAAAAATCTTTTATTTATTAAAATGACAAGGATCACTTTGAAACGTCAATTTTACTGCTTGTTCCTTCGCGATCAAGCCAGGAAAGAAAGTCAAGGAAACCAGGCTGGTTGTTTTTTTAATGATCCTTTTAGAATACATAACAAAACAGGTAATAAATTACGTCTAAATTGTAACATTTTGAACGAGTTGGAGCAATTTCAATCCCAAGCTTCTCTATCATCTAAATAATCCGATGTTTTATAGTTGACTTTTTATAAAGATTTTGTTTAATTGCGTTTTTAAATTTGTTAATTGTCAATTTTTTTACATCACTTGGGAGTTTGTTATAAAAGCGAACACCTTGCTCTTTCAATGATTTACTAACTTTATGAAGTCTACAAGGGGCAACAGCGAGTTTATCTTTATTTCTAGTATTAAAAATATGATTATCGCTATTTTTCTTAAACAAATTAAATTTTTTGTGAACATACATAAGATTTTCATAGATGTATTGACAAGGGAATGTCATAATATTTATTTTTTTAAACTTATTGCATAATGATTCTCTGGGGCCCATATTATAAATTGCACGAACAGCCCTCTTCTGCAGCACATAAACGGTGTTTATATCTGCAGCACTCCCCCACAGCAGTATGCCGTATGACATAATGTTGTGGAAGTAGCTGAATTAAACTAGTCTAGCTGTGTATTTTATTAATGTGAGGGCCCCATTGAAGCTTATTACCTAGGGTTATACCTAAGAATACGGTAGTGTCTACAAGAGCCAACTCCTCGTCTTTGATTTTTGTATCTGCTTTAACTTGTGTAACATTAGGTAATATAAATCTAATATACTTTGTTTTCTTTTCATTAAGAAGTAGATTGTTTACATTGAACCATTTTACGACTTTAGAGATTGCATTGTTTACATCGTCAAAATCGGTTTGTCGTCGCTTTAATTTAAATAAAAGTGACGTGTCATCTGCAAACAATACAACCTCATGATCGTCCTTTATAAGATGGGGAAGATCATTAATATATACTAAAAACAAAAATGGTCCCAGAATGGATCCCTGTGGTACACCCATTTTAACCAGATACCCTGGAGAACGCTTCCCGTTCACGTCAACTCTTTGCACTCTGCCACTTAAATTAGAAGTGATAAAGTCTAGAGCAACGTTCCTAATGCCATAATGGTATAGTTTCCTGATCAATGCGTCATGGTCTACGCGAACAAATGCCATGGACAAATCACAAAAAACACCTAAAGCGTCATGAGACTCATAATATAAGTACATTTTTAGTACAATTATATTTTAATGTAAGTACTTGTTTATATACTTAGATTTTTGGATTTTGATTTATTTATTTCACCTTAATTATAAACATTGGTTGTAACAGGCATGTCAATTTTTACATTTTAAAACTTATAATAATTAAATTAAAATAATATAATTAAAGATCATGTCAACAAAAATTATAATGTTATTGCCTATAATTAAATAAAGTCATAACAAAATATTAGGAACAAAACAGATAGGTAGGTAAGTCGATTTAGAGATACACAAAACAAAATTGTAAGATCCTAAATAAACGGTATGTCAAAACTAAATTAAATTACTCAAGGTAACAATGCTAAGTTCCAATGCGGGTCCGAATTCCACTTTTTTGGGTTGCTAATTAAATTAGCCGTACTTTTGCGTCTTAGTTGGATACTTTCCTATACTCGTCAAAGAGTTGATAGTCAGTGATGATAGTGATGCATGCCAACACTATGGGAGACCGTTGGCGCAACCTCCACCACTGCGCCCGTTTACTCGTGCGCAGGGCTGTGGCGCGTATTGCGAGGCGAGATGCAGTGCGGAACGGACCGCACTCGCCCTGATTCACGAATTGAACCTAAACATTGTCGGTGGAAACACTGATATATCATGTATTTATAATATTGATTCAATAATAATAATCACGTCTTTTTTCTAAATATTTTTTTTAATTATATTTGTTTTTATTTTATTTATTAAGTCTACCAACGATTGTTACAATATTTCATGCTTAACTATAGAATAATTTAAGTAGGTACTAATTGCACAACCAATTATAGGTAAACACCGCATGCACTAAAAATTATGTAGGTAGTAACAATAACAAAGTAACACTAGTAAATTATGAGAAACAATGGAATTAGTGAAGTAAAGAAAGAAAAAAACACAAAATTATAAAAATACACACTACTGATAGCAATAAATCTATTAGTTTGGCAAGTTCTTAGATAAGAACTGCTGGAATTTGAAAATGTTTATATTAAAAACATCAACCTGAGTACAGTAATTGTTAAAGCCGTTGCTAATCCTGGGAATGGGCGAGTTGGAGCCGAGAATAGTGGTACGGAGTGGTGGTGCAAGGGGTAGGATTGGTTTACGAGGGATTCTGCGAGGGACTCTATTCATCTATTCATAAGCTTTGGTCAGTCCTCTGATTTAACAAAGGCAAAATTGTTGCTTATAAATGTCATTCAGGTGACAAAACTTACTCATTTTCTTAACTTTATTTTCAACAAAGCCACACGTTTCTGTCGTAATCTTCATGACGATGTTTGGGCGCAGCTGCTTAACTGAGAAATATTTACAAAATAAAACTTCACACGAAAACCTTTTAAAACTTCTAAAACCATGATTGATAGCCTGAACTTAAAGTTTCAGTCTCCTGTAAATAGAATCGCGTCATCTATTAGACCGGGTGAGAGGCCCAGTCGAGAAAATAGTACTAAAGCAAACAAGTTTCACTGAAGAACTTAACTTTTTTTACGATCTTTACGTGGTTTCTTTTCGCGCTGTTGCGATTGCCTTTAATAATAATAAAACGTATATTTGAGGCAACAATGCGTTTGAACCAAAATACGATAATATGGCCCTATATCTACATATACATAAAAAAGTTCCTATCCAAAACATTATATTTAAAACAAACACTATGTTATAACGCTATATAGGTATTATTAATTGTTGGTACTAAGTAGTAATAATTACCTATGAAGCCGGCAAACTCCGAGCGCAACTTCAATTCGGTCGCATCAAAAACTTCAGCCTGAATATCGCTATCCCTGTTTAGTGACGAAGTTAAGCCACGCAAAGCGACAGTGATAGCAATAAAACGATTCTAAATTTGATTAGATTTTGATCGTGTTCCGTTATACCAAAAATAATGACTGAAAACTTGTTGTATTTTTCTCATTGAAAACTGTTGTTATTCTGTAACTAGACGATATAATCTATGTTCCCATGACTGGGATATGTAAGATGTTGTTGTTTTTAATACGAAACCATTAGGTTGAAAACATGTCTTTTATGTCGTAAAAACATGCGGAATGCGATATGCTTCTATTTCATTTTAGGTAAGTATTTTGACCTAGTATATGGTTGGGAACCTAGATAAATACTATTCAAATTAAAATAATACCTTATCAAGGTAGAAATATGCTCCAATTAGAAATTATCTTGGTAGTACGTGTTGTATGGGCGATTCCCCTCCGGTCTCCCCTTAAGCATTTTAGCTATTATATGTATGAAATAATAATGAATTTAACTTTAATTGTGGTAATTTTACTTTGTGTTAGTATCTCAGAAATAATTATTTTATGTAATCAATAAACTATCTGACATATCTACGTGCATGTAAAATGTGTAAAGAGGAAATGAATGACAATTATGACTATTTGATTTATAGCCGCTTCCCTGTAGCGCCTGTAAACGATGCTGGCTGGCCAGAGATCTGAAATTCTTTTCTATTTAATAAAATTACTTATAAACAAGGTGACATGCAATCTGTTAGTAAGGTTGGGACGCATAATATACCCATTTAATAACTATAAATTGGAATCTGGTGGACTGTCAGTCAGAAGTCGCTGTTCACTGAGAACGAGCAATTCTACTGTAAAAGTAGTTTATGCTTGCGATGACCCAGATTAGCGTAACCCTGAGTAGAAGGACCAGCATTGCGCGATGTTACATGCACTGACCTTGTGCTGTCTGTGGCTCACACACTTACAATGTTGTATCAGTCGGCGCAGTGCATATTGAATCTAAGACCAATGCAACAAAGCTCATTTTACAATTATATCAGATTCATAGTAGCACAGGTCTGCTCAAAAGCTTAGCCGCGGAGACAGTGTCATGAATAAATAAAAAATCACTTAGCGCCACTATCAGGCCCTAGCTGAGACTGTCAATTACTGACGTCGATAAGCCACTAAACTGACTGCCTTTCAGAAAACTAACTTTATTTTTGCACCACAAAAAGCTAAAGGTGTCGTTTTTACCATTTTTATAATAAAGTTGTTATTTTACGTCCAAATTATTAATTTATTTCATCATATTGGACAAATTTCAGTCCTAAGTTTTTATTTTCTAAATAATTCGATATTGTTTTGTAGGCTTTTTTATGGGTTACGACATCTGTCATTTATTTTAATATATCTCAGGTCTCAACATTAACGTAATGTTATAGCAAAAACCTCATGACCAAGCTCAAGGTCGCTCAACGAGCTATGGAGAGGGCTATACTCGGGGTTTCTTTGCGTGACAAAATCCGCAATGAGGAAATCCACAGAAGAACTAAAGTTGCCGACATAGCTCTCAAAATTAGCAAGTTGAAGTGGCAATTGGCGGGCCACATCGCTCGTAGAACCAATAACCGTTGGGTAAGAAAGGTTCTCGAGTGGAGACCACGGACTAGAAGACGCAGCGTAGGCTGGCCCCCCAAAGTGGACCGACGATCTAGTAAGAACCGCGGGAAGCCGTTGGGCGCAAACGGCTACCAACCGCTCGTTGTGGCGATCTAAGGGGGAGGCCTATGTTCAGCAGTGGACGTCTTCTGGCTGATGATGATGATGATGATAGCAAAAGCTTTCAAATCAAATTATTGTTATTCTATTGCAGACATAAATTGAATAACTCCAATATATAATGAGGACTGATACGGGAACCACATTATGTTAAAAATAAACGTCATGCACGATTACTGTTCATTAGTTATAGGACAACTGAAAAGCACAGTTCCGTTTAGGTTGGCCAACGTTAAGATTAGAGATCAATAGCTTGCTTAATTGAACACTGATAGACACCTTAAACCTGTCGCGAATTCGCGATGCCATTTTGAAGATCTCTCTATGTTCTCCATTTAAGCATGGTTTCTAGCCTATATTTATTTCTGACTTGATCGTCAAGAATCAAGCGTTTTAAAAACTGTAGAGACACACTACATATAGTATAGCAGATATGTGTAAGTCGTACCTAAGTACAATACGGTCGACGGATCTTGGCTTCCGTGAAGTTAGCCGTTAGACAGCGCGGTAGACAAATTACCACCATAGGCAGTGACATATAATCATTTTTGCGCTCCCATGACTAACTTCACGATCCGCTGACTGTATTGTAGAGGCTTAATATTATAGTGTGGCCACACCAGTTGTCTCTTCCCGCTCATTAGATATAGACATGTAGCGAATGATTGCGTTGAGTTCGGTGTTTCCGTTGTGAAAATATAAATTGGTAATAGAGAGATGCATCTGCATTCCAACCTCCGCCTGGAGAAGAAAGTAGTTGAATATATTATTGGTTGTATGATCATCTAAAATCACTAAATAACCATCACAATTAGCCACTAAATAACAACGAACTTGCCTTCTTACATTTACTCCTTTAGATTACCAAAATCCCGGATTGAAAAGTAATCAATATTCACATCTTGTAATAAACAGAGCTCACACAACTCATTTACACGGTACTCGGTGCAATGAATATTTTTACAGCTGATTGCCACGTTCAATATATTCAATAATACTGAGGGCACCGCCTTTGCCCTTAGTGTATTTGAACTCTGAGCTAAGTGTACTTATTTTTTAAAGTTGAAGGGTTGCAAAAACCTTTACAAAGGGTTAAACCCAAAATCTAAAAAAAATCTAAATCTAAAACACGTAATAGATTTCTAGACATGAACAACTTATTTCTTAGTTTACTTCACACAAAAACGTGGTTTGACGTTAAAACTTTCATTGTATTTTTTATACTGAAATATGGGACAAAATGATATTATCACACAATATTGTATGATTGATTACATTATTATTTAGAGGAGACCCAAAAAAACCAAGGTCACAGACATAGCCAAGAGGATTAACAAGCTGGAGTGGCAGTAGTACACATAGCTCAAAAACCTGTCGGCCGTTGGGGCAGAAAGGTTCTAGAGTAGAGACCGCGCACTAGAAAGCGCAGCGTAGGACGGCCCCCCAGATGGAAAGACGACCTGATAAAGGTTGCAGGGAGCTGTTGTGTACAGGCCAGACAGGATCGGTTGCCCTGAAAATAGATGGGGGTGGCTTGTGTTTAGCAATAGACGTCCTATGGCTAACGTGATGATGATAGTATGTTACGTTACGCCGTGTCTTAGCGTGGGCAGTGTACCCCCGTATTAATCAAAATGTTCAGTCACCTTGTAATGTTTTTATATGTGGGATGTTATCTGTCAAAGTCAGGTGACAGGTGTAACTGGCTCGTGTCACGCGCCACGTGGTTATTGGAGCGTATACTACGTATCTGATGATAACAGATTAATGTATTATTGAAACTGGCACTTGCCAATTCGTCTTTATACGATTTAATTTCGTTTTTTTGTATTTTGTATGAATGATTATATTCTGTAAACCTTATGACTTTCCAAGTGTACACACGGCTACTCATCAAGCTATACGAATTCAGTATAAACTGACCTGTCATGCTACAAAAAGCCTTCACAATGCGAGGTCAGCTTATTTTGGAAATGTATAGCTTGATGTGTAGCTGTGTGTACATAAACTAAATCTTTATGGAATAAAACTATTTTGATTTGGTTTGATTCACCCAGAATAATGTTATATATAATGGTTTACTGAATCAAAAATACTGCAACACTTGCTCATAATCGAGCTTAACATGATATTTTGTCTTTAACTTTAAGTCACCCACGTGCTAATTTTCCCTTGCCAAATACAGGGATACTTACCTGTAAAAAATTCGTTAAGAAGCCCTCGTATTAGGCCTTTAAAAATATGAAATACCTACTTACCTACAACTATAGGTCTTTTGTAGATAGTACAAGCAAATGAAGATTATTTTTACTAATATCATCATCATCATAGTCAGCCCTATTCTCATTGCTGGGGAAATTTCTCCTCCAATATACAAATACTCTTTATTCTGAGCGGACCGCATACAAGTTTTTCCTACGTTCGTTTCGTTGCCACCGGGGTATTAAAATGTGAGTAAAAACTTCGATAAAAGTAGCAAAACGAATTCTAGGTCTTATTATTAGCTAAATGTATAACTTCAAGTGATTTTGGCTACTTATACAGGGATGTTAGAAAAGTACTTCTTACATTATATTTAGACGACCTCCGTGACGCAGTGGGCGTATAGCCGGCTGACGCGCAGGAAGTAGCGGGTTCGATTCCTGCCACGGAAAAAATGTTTGGATGATCTACATATATATTTGTTTCGGGTCTGGATGTTTTTCTTTGTATTGTAAGTATGTATTTACAAAAAAATACGCATATAAGTATTCCATCAATTACATATCTGGTTCACACAGTGCAAGCTTGCTTAGTTTGGGGCTACGAGTAGATAGCGCTGTGTGAAATGTCCTACAATGTGTATTATTATTAATATTTATTTTTAGAGATTAGAGAGATGAGAGGGAGATATAAGTTAGTGAAGATAGAAAGAGATATACGTTTCGTATATTACTGTAAAACACTCCTTCATGCTGTATAATAGAGTTCAGTTTGATTTAGATAAAAAAAAGCATTTACGACGTTTTGTATTTTGAATGTACCAGCTTCGATTTACGAAAACGTTCAGCTATTCCACAACATATAGCAGGCAGCATCAGAAAATAACTTATGTACTTACTGTATGCGCCTCGAAATAAGGTTGACATTTCCTTAAAACATTATTTTACCGCTACTCAGCCAGTGCGGTGAAACAAAATATTGTCATTAACGATAGATTGGATCCGATTTTGGGTTAGAATAAAATGTTAAAGGATACAAAAGGGTATTGTTAACTATAATCTAAGGATAATGTAGCTCAATATTTGACTAAACTTAGATCAATATTATTTACCTACAGAAATGGAACTATTTTATGCGAAGATCATGATGTAAATGCGCATGAATAAATATATGTGTCGTTGTTGAACCAGTTGAAAATTAAAATATGTCAGTTATATTTCATAGTTTTTAACACTTAGGGCCCGTTTCACAGGTTCCTGATAAAGTTTCAGATAGCTACCTATCTGACAAATAACGCCGTACAAAAGTTATTACTTTTGGAAGTAAAACTTCTTTACGCACGCTTCACTTGGGGAGTAAGCTGGTGAATGTGTTACGAAAAGTGCGAACGGAAGTTGAGAGGGAGATATAAGTTAGTGAAGATAGAAAGAAAAAGAGTTGAAAAGAAAAAAGAGAAAAAAAGTTTTGTATATTACTGTAGGGGTAAAAGAGAGGTGCGAGCACACATTTTCTTTCTCTCTTTCTCTCGTAGCCAGTTGATTTGTCGCATATCTCTTATACTAAATAAGTCTAAATTACACAACCTGCTAATATATATAAACATGTATATATTTATACATACCTATAGATGGAGCTAAAGAAGTTTTACTTCAGTCGTGTGCTCTAAAGCGCACTCATTTTTTTTGTCAATACTTACTCTTAATACTTATAAACAAATGTAAACCATGTTTTGGCTTAAATTTTTTATAAGTGTTGTCTTAGTTCATTAATTTTAATCCCTCTTTTTGTAGAGTACTTTTGTAGCTATTTAATTAAATCCGTTTAAACAATAAACAAATGAAATCAGAACCACGCGCAAACAGCTGCCTATCAACTTTATCACAACTGATCAAAGTTGAACGCGGTTTTCATTAACATGTTCAAACCTAGAAGCTAAAGATGGCATCAAAAGCAGGTTTACTAACAAACTAAATTAAACGAAACCCAAGACCACAAACTCGAAAGTATCATTCACAAATTCCCAATTTAATATGATCTAGTGGCAACATGGTTCCACTTCGGAATTTAATAAGATTCTTAAGTCTCAACTTTATTTTCTATCGTCAATTTTCGAAAGCACTTTCGTCAATTTCGTCCGCAAATTGTCCCCGGGGACGTCTTGAACACTATTAATGTAATAAGGTTTTTCAGCTGGCGAAGGTTCAGAAACTATTGGGAGATAAGATTGGGTGCTTGTTTTTACCTTAAATCATCATTTTAAATCAAAAGCAGACAGAGGTTTCAGGAACGTTAAGTAAGCAAGTTGAGTCCAAAGGTCGAATAATAAAACTTTTTTCAAGTGAAACGTTCTTTAGGCGCGTTGGGCATTTTTTGAGATGGGAAAAAACCATTGAACTCGCGACAATGTTACCGTTACCGCCACCTCTGTATATAAGTATCTCGTAATTGTTCAAGTTTTCACTTGTGTCAGCACTCCCGGAGTGCCACTTTTTTATCATAATCGATTACTATTTTGATGGGTTACAGTATAATAGTGATATTTACATCAGCCCTTCTACGCTTCAAACAAACGTTATAATGTCGGTATCTGCTATACAAGTCAACAAGCCAGGTTTTCAGGCGGATTAAATATTCCGACACTTCGCTACGTAGAAACACTGTAGGAGCAAGAGAGACGAATGCGCGCGCACATTTTCTTTCTCTCTTCCTCTCATAGCCAGTGCATGAAAAATATATATATATATATAGTCAGTATTTCTGAGTCAGTAGTTTGTTTGCGAGTTTGCTACCGTAACGCGAACGGTGATTTCTGTATTATTTTTAGTAATTTAATTTCGTTCTTGAACAGTTTTATAAATTAATATATAGAAAAAGAAGTTTTACTTCAGTCGTGTGCTCTAAAGCACACTCGTTTTTTATATTAATTATAGGCTTGCGTTTGACCACGATCTCGCCTGATGGTAAGCGATGATGCAGTCTACGATGGTACACGCTTGCCTAGAAGAAACCTGAGGGTTTAGCCAAGTTACATTCGATTAGAGATGAGGCCAGTTGATAAGTCTGAAAATGTGTGGGATTTGACACATGCTATGGAAATATCACGTGATATATCGACAACAAACCTATGTAGAAATAAAATTGATTCAAAGCGAATGTAACTAGGGTCTGTGAGATGTATGAAACACAATGAAACAACCTCCTTAGTTGAGTACTAGTTTATTACTGGCCTGTCGCACCGCAAAAGGCTTGCATATATATCATTCGGGCCTTATCCACTCGCGAATTGTAGGCTCCTAGGTTGTAGATATCAGGAAACACAGACTCAGACACAGAGTCTGTTATAGACAACTGTATTGTTATTGACCTTGTAAATAAAGTAGTGTCGCTAGAGTGTAAGATAACGGAGCAATCTGATATTATAATGAAGCTAAGTTCATCAAGTGACAATACTGCTGGTACTGCTACCCTCAAATCCCTAAGTGTGCCGGCCCAAACTACGAATACCACGGCATCCGTCGTGCAACGACCACACTGCGCGCGTACAAGCCTGCGCCGCTATCGCTGAGCAGTTTAAAGTGGCTAGCAAACGCTAGCACGAAAAGTTTTGGAATAATTCCCAAAACGTCGAATCGCTCTGAGATTATGCCAAGTGCTGAGGGCAAAAATATTATATCTCAGCAAAGTACAGCTGATAAAATTCATAAAGTGACTAAGCCTGTCCTGGAACCCGGTGGTTGCTAGGTATGCGCGTCGTGATCGGTGGTCTCAGTGGTAGATACGGTTAGTGTAGTGTATCATAATATGAACGAGGACATTTCTAATTCTGAAGAATACATGAGGGTAGCTGCTGCAGCTGCCTACACTTCTCGACGGTAGCTCCTAGTACTCCAGACAGCCCCTGACAACGACTGGTGCATCACAGCCGAAACGTTGAAACCACAAATAAAATAGGTACATACGCGATAAATACCTGTTAATTTTATCAAGTTTTTATAATAGCTAGTAACTTAAAAAATAAAAATTTTAAACTAAAAATAACTAGTGGTTCGCGAGATCTCAGTTCGGGACTGAGATCTACAAAAAAACAAAGAAATTCGTAATCTTCGACTATCAAAATAGTGCCACGAAATGCATAACCAAACTACTTGACCTACAGTTTCATTCAAATTACAGGTAACGGCAGTTCATGAAATGTGGTTATTCTTTTTTGTGGTACAAATGGCAGTTATTCTGGATTTCAAACAAAATATTTTTGTCATTTAATCTACACGCATACCAAACTACAGCACTGTGTAGTACTGGTGTACTTTGTGAGTTTTGTGAAAGTTCCGTTTTTATTATGGTCAATAACTCAAAAACTATAAAGACATTCATCATCATCATCATATCAGCCGTAGGACGTCCACTGCTGGACAAAGGCATTACTAAAAATAAAAACGGAGTCTAAATTTACTAATAAATACCTTTCATGTGACATCCTATTTGACCTAATGGTCTTATTTTAATTAGTTTTACCCCTATTTTAGTCTCTTTTAGATTATTTAGTCACACCAAACTTGTGCCATCACTATGTATACAATTTCACGATGATGGGATCAACGCTTTGAAAGTGATTCTCGGACCAACACGCATACATACATACATACAACGCCGATTTGTCCATGTTGATTTAGAGACATAATATGAAAAACACGAATTAAAATTATATAAAAGAGTTAAACCATATACACCAATATAACAGCTTTCAAAAATTACAAGCATTTAGTTACTACCTACCAAAAAAAAAGAATTAGAATTTTGAATATTATTCTAAAATATTAAATTTAAATTTGGAATAAGTATTAAGTAAGAAAACCTAGGATAATTAATGTAACCAAGTATTCAACTGTTTCTCAGAAGCTTAAACAAATAAGTAAAAGTATCTTATCCTAAAATAGAACTTGTTTAGCTTAGAACCCACTGAGGAATTTGAAGAAAAGATCCAAAGTTCTTCAGGATTCATCATTAATTTTGGCATTCAATATCTGTCTACTTCGGCTCAATCAAACAAACCGCTTGAGAAATTCTCAGAAACGAACGAAGACTCTCATTACGAAGAAATCTTCTTATATTATAATTATATTATGGTATTTGCCCTCCCGGAAACAGCATAATACATGAGTGAAGGACTATATAAATAATAACTTAAAAAACACAGTTATTACCGGACCAATTCTCGAAATTTTGACTTCGTTCCAGCCACAATACAATTTATTACAAATGATTATCTTTATACATAAATTTCGGTGTGCGTGTGTCCGTAATTATTCTCCTCCTGAACGGCTTCATCATCATCATCATATCAGCCATAGGACGTCCATTGCTGGACAAAGGCCTCCCTCATTGATCTCCAGGAACTGCGGTTGGAAGCGGCCTGCATCCAACGCCGACCTGCGGTTCTTACCAAGTCGTCTGCCCATCTTGTCCTACACTGACGTCCTACGCTGCGCTTGCCGGTCCGTGGCCTCCATTTAAGAACTTTCGGCCCCATCAGCCATCTATTCTGCGCGCTATATGTCCTGCCCATTGCCACTTCAACGTGCTAATCCGTCGGGCTATGTCGGTGACTTGAGGTCCTCATTTCTGATTCGATCCCGTAGAGAAACCCCGAGCATAGCCCTCTCCATAGCTCGTTGAGCGACTCTGAGCTTATTCAGAGTCAGACCTGAACAGAGAGTATCTCAGAGTATATCAGACCTCAACGGCTTAACCGATTTTTTTTTTTTTTACTTTGTGGCCATCCTGGATGGTTGAATGTACAAGAGATAGGGATTAGATTAATATTAGATATTTTATTTGTTGCACACTAACATAAACAGACAAAAGATAATAAATAGTTAAACCAAAGGTACAATAGGCGGCCTTATCGGTAAAAGTAATATCTTCTTTGAAACAGTTGAATAGTCTAAAAACCGTAGCGACCGATCTATAGACAGCTCAACAACTCTTAACTCAAATTATATATTAGATCAGAACTAGCAAAGTTTTCATTCACACACCAGGACCGGCCAGGAGGAATATACAGGAAGCGAGCAAAGAGAAATCGTGTAAAAAGCTTTTGTAATATTATATTTTACAGTGGTACTTAATGTATAGGGTTACTTTTGAATCCACTTGTATATAAAGCTCGTTTTATTTCTCGAAACCAATGAAAAATGTAAGCCCATCCAGCAAATACATAAATAAACTCCGCAAGTTCCTCTAAAGTTCACAAGATACGACCTGCTCCAAAAGCCTTAATTTTCTAAGTGGCGGAAGATTCGCATCAATCCTCAGGACTTTGAGAACCATTAAAGAAATTAGGAAAATTACCACAAGTCATCCCTTAGTGTAAATACCTCAACGCACGCCGGTCTACCCTTGGTAAAGTTTTTGCTACGATGGAAGTTAAGAAGGGCTGAGTGACAAACAAAATAAGACGTCAAACTTTCAACATGCTGGTTTTATACTTTGTGTTATACCAAAGAAAACCGATACCTACAGACTTCTGATGTTTTATTGTTTACTCTGTAAGTAAATTCTTACGAACTAGTAGCTGATTTTACTCCGTTAGATAACAATTCAATAGCCAAAGTAATGAGTGAAGAAATTACTATTTAACATACATAACATATTTAGTATTGTAGCTTTAGTTAAATGAATGAATAATAAATAAATATTGCTGGTCATTTCACACAACACTGTCTAGCCCCAAACTAAGCAGATCTTGTACTATGGGAACCAGATAACTGATAGAATACTTATTTACAATTTTTTTGTAAATACATACGTATAACAGACCCAGAACAAATATCTGTAGATCGTTCAAACATTTGTTCCGCGGCGGGAATCGAACTCGCTACTACGTGCGTCTCAGCTAACTAACGACGAATAGCAGACGAACTATTCGTCCACTGCACTACGGAAGTTGTCAGACCTCCGTGGCCTCCGTGTCAGAGTTAAATTACATTTATATAAGGATTTCTAATGAGTACTTAACACAGAAAATAAAATACAATAGACGCGCTCGCTGTGCTCACTCTGTGAAGGTACCACAGCTAACATAATACAGTAAATTATACATGACATGGCTGAAGGCTTATGCATTGATGATATTAAATATTTTGGCTCATTTCCAACTCATTACAATTATTGGAATAACGTTAAAATACATACTGAATGTAGCGGTAGGAAAACTGCTCTAAAACTTTCAGTTTATCGGATAGTTTTTGGAAAAGTTACCGAAATGTTCTGCAATTTTGTCCACTAACGCTAAAGCCAATGAAGCCGACAATAACCGCTACCCGTTATTTGAAATAACTGTTATGACAGATAAAATAAGGTTGCCCTATTGCAGCCATCCTGTCCTAGTGGTTATTCCTGTTTAATCGGCCGGAAGGAAACAGCGCTTATAAAATTCAATTACATCCTGTCCTTTAAATGTCAAGATTTCAGTATGTAAGAAATCTTTTGAAAAATAAAGTAAGAAAGAAAGAAAAACGACATATGTATTCACATAAACTGTACACAAGAAGCAGACGCAACACTTAAACGGACATAATTAAACACAATACAAGTACATTTTTATTTATTTATTCTATTTATTTAAATTTTACACAGCCAATACAGTAACACCAAAGCGACAGTGCAAAACCTTAATATCTAGTACTTATAAACTACTTATTTACACTTGAACTAGATAGGTCCTAATTAGGAAATGCAAGACCATATCTGTGAACTTCGCCAAGATAATATTGAACACATAAACACAGGAGGAAAATAATAAATATTATGGCAATTAAAGTGTATGCATGAAGAAATGCTGCCATGTACAGGATCATGCGAAAAGCAATGAGCTCAGCATGTGCTGTAAACTAGTTTACAACGCTTCAAATAGAACTACAAGGTCCGTTACCGCTAGAAGCCTGGCGGTAATGGACCTTGGAGTTCTATTTGACCCTAAGCTTGAGTTCCACGAGCATATGCGAAAGCTCACGGCTGATTGTTTCAAACAGTTGGGGTTCGTTACTCGTAATTGTCGAGAGTTTAATAATTTGGGTGCAGTGAGAACAAAGATTGAATATGGTTCGTGCATTTGGAAACCACACAAATCTACATTTTACTCAGAAACGACGATTTTACGAATATACATTATTCTCTTATGCTTGAGAAAGTTCAAAAGCGGTTCCTTCACTTAATGTATAAGAAGAGTTATAATTATTATCCATTCATGTACCCCACGAAATATCTACAGGGTACACTAGGTTTCAACTCTCTTGAAACGCGTAGAATAAATGACCAAACTATGACTTTGTGTCATCTATTGCGTGGTGTGGTTGACTGCTCTGATTTGGTTAGCGAGGCAAGTTGGCTGTGCGTGCGTGAGTAATGCTCTGGATTTCATCCTGGGAGAGTCCTGCTGTTCGAGCCAAGCCCTGCGCACACTGTGGCACGTCAAAACTTGCCTATCTGCCGTGCGCAGCGCACTGCTCAAGTTGTACCCTGAAGCCGATGTATTTGCGGATCTTATACCGAAGTTGGCGCAAGTATGCTTAGAATACTGCGAGAGATTAGATTAGGACTCCATTATTTGATCCTCGATCTAATTAATTCTAATATATAAGAATCGTTGTCCTGACTGACTGGCATATAGACAATGCACAGCCCAAACTGCTGGTCCTAGAGACTAGAAATTTGTAAGGTATATTCTTTGTGGTGAGAAAGTGAACACTAAGAACGGATTTTTGGAAATTCATCCTCCAAGGGGGTATAAAAATGTTTTTACGGTTGTATGAAAAACCGTGGTTCTTGAGTTTATAAATTTGAAACTTGGCGAACATATTTTTCAACAAAAATAAGAGAATTGGTATTTTTTTAATTTTCAAAATTCATGCCCTGGGTGTGTGAAAACGGGTGTTGAACTTTGTATGGCAAAACATTATTTCTAGGGTTAATAGACTTAAAACTTTATTTAAATACTAAGCAAGGTGCATAATAAAACATGGGATAGTAATTCTATCTGAAAACCACCCCCATAGGGTTGAAAAGGGATGTTGTTGTTTGTTCTAAAACGATCTCATTTGTATTTACGAACGTATAACTTTGCATAAATGCTTTCTAAAGATAAATAATGAAACATTTTATAATGGTAAAACCACCAGAGTCTGACGATGGATCCAGGAACGAATATACAGAACTCTTTGATCGATAACAGTAGATGTATCGTGATTTAGTTCTTTAGAATTGTTTCTGCGAGACGTTTTACGATACAATTGATTACCAGCGTCTGAAGACGGGGAAAAGACCGCTCTTAACAATCATTATCATCATCAGTATATTAAATAATCGTTACGAGACTGACAGACTGACTGAAAATCAACGCACAGCCTAAACCGCTGATCCTAGAGACTTGAAATACAGAGGGTGTGTTCTTTTTAGGGTGTACGGGTGGACTAAGAAAGAATTTTTTTGACATTCGCACCCCAAGGGGTCCAAAATAAGAGTATAAAATAAAACAAAAATAGTCTGTTTTTCAGGTATCGTTAGTAGTAGACCGATCAAATTTTAAATGTTGATTTCCCTAATAAAATAAACTAATAGATATTTCAGCGCTTTCAGATTTTTTTCTGAAAAAAGGCACAAGACCACTTTCTTTGACAACTTAATCTCATTTTTCGTTTTAGCCAGATTTAAGAGTATTTTGAAATAGTTAAAATAAGTTTTAAATTTAAATATTTTCAGGTACCCCTAGATCAAAATAAGACCTCTTATATGAAAAATTTTAGTGTGGTGTCGTTTTAAATGTCGTCAAAAATAAAATGAAGCCAACAGGTGATAAACAAAATTCCTTAATGGATAAGAGTAGAACGGTCATATTCATATTTCTTTTAAATTATTTGTGTGAGATGTAAGTATGTTGGTAAATGTGTGATGATGGAGCCAGGGGGGAATCAACATAAGTATTTAATGGATAACAGTACAACGGTCGTGTAATGTTCCTTTTAAGTTGTTTGTGTGAGATTTATAACGTTATTACATATAATACTATAATGTCATACATATAATAATACATATAATATAGACATATAATGTCTGCCGGAGCTGATGATGGAGCCAAGAGGAAATCAAAAGAACTCCTTAATGGATACTAGAATGGTCATGTGTGTGTTCTTTTAAATTGTTTTTGTGAGATGTTTGACGATATCGTCTACCAGGGTCTGATGATGGAGCCAGCAGAGATTCAACATAACTCTTTAATGTATAACATTAGATTTATCGTGTTTGGGTTCTATTAAATTGTTTTTCCGAGACTATAATGACTACCAGGGTCTGATCATGAAGCCAGGAGTGAATCACACTAATGGTATAAATTTGAAAGGTTGTATATTCGTTTATTTGTCTAAGCACACGAGGATCCCTCAGAGGCGTGTTTAATAAAATTACAATATTAACCGCTCCTTCTTTTTTATATATACGAAAATATCATGTGTGTACGTAAAAACATACATCACTTTGAAAAACGTTCTGACGTGTTCATAATATGAACACTAGAAATAAGGACAAATTGGTTAATTCGGCTTTAAGACTACAAAAAACCAATAAAAGCTTTATGGGTAACTCAGTGCGTTTCTACAATAACATTCCGAAAGACATTTTAGCTCTAAACGAAAACAAATTTACAAGATATATTAAAAATAACTTAACCCAAAAATGATTCTACTCCACAGATGAGTTCCTAAATGATTTGCGTTTGACCACGATCTCGCCTGAATCTACGCATAAATCTGTGACTTCCTTTATTGACAAAGCCCCTGTACAGCTGCAACCACTTGACATGTTATAGTTTTAAGTTTAGATTTATTTATTGACAAGGCCTCTTTACAGCCGCTTTAATGAACTAATGTTATTTTATTTTATTGTTTTATTAAAATATTAGTTAGGTCAATGTTTTCCTAACATTTTTTTATGTAATGAAGCTGACGTAACTAAGTGTTCTTTATGTCCCTATGGTTTGAAATAAATAAATATGAAATATGAATGAATGAAAGAATATAATAAACACTTTAGTTTACACCATATAAACAAAAAAAAAACAACGTAGAAAATACATAGACAAATAATTACTATTTGGCTGTGTGCTTTCTATGGGCGGTGATGATTGTGCCTAAGGTTCAGTTTAGCTTGCGGGACTTTATTTAATAACACCACTGATAAACGTGTGCGCTTGATGATGTTTAAAAACTACATTTAACAGGCGGTCTTATCGCTTATCGTTTGTTAGTTACTCAATTACGACGTAATGACTGAACCGATTTCAATGAAATTTAGTATTTACGTAGATTATAACCTGGATTAGTCCTGACGACCTCCATCGCGCAGTGGGCGAATAGCCAGCTTAGACGCAGGAGGTAGCGGGTTTGATTTTCGCCAGGAAAAAAATGTGTGCATGATCTACAAATATTTGTTCCGGGTCTGGATGTTTTTCTATATACGAGTATTATAAGTGTGTATTAACAAAAAAGTATATAAGCATTCATCAGTTATCTGGTTCCCATAGTACAAGCTCTGCTTAGTTTGGGGCTAGATAGGGCAGTGTGAAATGTCCTGCAATATTTATTTATTATTTATTTTTTAACAAACAGGTTACTTTATATCTTATAAATCAGGTCCCATGAAATAAAAATGGGGTGACAAAGTTTCTATAGGAAAATTATTTTGGTCTTTGTTACCCCTTCACGACCAAACTACTGAACGGATTGAGTTCAAACTTTGCAAAAGTTTAGCTGACGACCGCCGTGGTGCAATGGATGAATAGCTGGCTAAAACTCAGGAGGTAGTGGGTTCGGTTCCCGCTGCGTAACAAATGTTTGCATGATTTACAGATCAGGGTCTGGATGTTCTTCGATATAGTAGATATGTTGTATGTATTTACAAAAAAAGCATATAAGTATTTTATCAGTTATGTGGATCCCATAGTACCATAGTTCTGCTTAGTTTGGGGCTAAATAGCGCTGTGTGGAATGTACCGCATTAAATATAGTTTTAAACCTAAACCTAATAAACCTAAAATAACATAAATGTTTTATTTATCTCATAAATCAGTTTTCATACTCTATGGTTCCCCTACACGCCAAGCTTAGCATTATAGATATAAATACGTAGAAATAGAGACATCTTCTCAAAAAAAACGGTTAGGTAAATTTACAAAAAAAAATTTAGCTACATAAGCGTCCTGTAGTTAAATTTAGTATAGTCGCAATGGTGAGCCATACAAAATTCAGCCATCGATCGTAGTGACCCTAGTCCACTGTCTGCATGTTAGATATAGGCGGAATTATGAGTCATAAAAAAACCAGCTACCGCAGCATCTGCCAGCACACTCTTCAATGAATCTAACCAACTCACTACAAGTCAGATAGGGCCGCAACAGTGAACCATAAAAATAATCCAGCTACCGCAGCTAGAGGTTACTGCAGCAGCTGGATTATTTTTATGATTTTAACCCCAATCATTTTAAGATTTATAATGTTGTAATGATTAGTCATAAAATAAAGAGTTACCTCAGCATCGCCCAGTATACCCTCTTATATATAAATAGGGTCTCAAGTATGAACAATAAAAATAAACCCAGCTATTGCAGCGTCTTGCTATCCACTTCCTTTAAGTGTCGCAGTGATGAGTGATAAGAAATTTTCAGCTACCTCAGCTTTTCCGAGCCCATACTCTTCGAGTTATATAGGTACAATGATATCAATAAAAATGTAGTTAATGTAGAGTCCCTTAGCCCACTTCCTTAAGTTAGAAAGAGTCGCAATGTTAAGTCAAAAAAAACGACTACCGCGGTGTCTCACTTTCTTATAAGGTAACTATAAATAAGGTATTTTTAATTAGGGTCTTTTTAAAATGAATAGGGTTATGAACAGTCAAACAAATTTCTTCTACCGCAGCATCCCCGAGCCCACCCTCTTTAAGATAAGTAGGGTCACAATGATGAGTAGTAAAAATTTGGAGCTACGCAGCGTCACCTACATCTATCTAACTACAATTCACAAGGGGCAGCAACGTTGAGTCATAAAAATTCAGCTACCGCAGCATCCACCAGCCCAATCTGTATAAGAAAAATAGGGTCGTAAAAACTATTAGTCATAAAAATTAATCGGCTGGCGCAGCATTCCCTAGGCCACCCTCATTAAGATAACTAGTCATAAAAAACGCATCGTGCAAACACTCAACTCACTACAAATTAGGTAAGGCTACAAAATTTGGATATACCACAGCGTCCCGCAGCCCATTGCCTTTAAGTTTGATGGCATCGCAATGATAAGTGATACAAGTTTGCAGTCAAGACAGCGTCCCCACTCCCCAGGGCCATAGAAGATTGTAAAAACTGCAGCGTCCCCTGACCAAGTCACATCAATAACAATAACATATCAATAACAATAACATAGGGTTGAAATGATGAGTTAAAAAAATTTGAGAAAGCACAGCATCTCCCAGCCCACTCTCTTTAAGATAAGGGATAAGGATAACGGTCACAAGGATGAGTGATAACAAATTTTTAGCTACCGCTGAGTTTTTCAGCCTGCTTTTTTTAGGTAGAGTATCACTAGAGTCTCTTAAAATTAGCTGTAGGTATGTATTTTTACACCATAGAATAAAGTGCGCGAAGCATAGAATAAGATTTTTTTATGACTCATTATTGAATCTACATAAAAAGGTAAATTAATAAAAAAAAATAGCTACATAAGCGTCCTGCAGTCCACTCCCTGTAAATTTAATATTGACGCAACGGTGAGCCATACAAAATTCAGCCATCGTAGTGACCCCAGCCCACGGTCTGCAAATTAGATATAGGTGCAATAATGAGTCATAAAAAATCCAGCCACCGCAGCATCTGCCAGCACACTCTCTTCAATGAAAAAAGGTCACTCCCACTACAACTCTCTACAAATCACCTCTTATCAACTCATCAAATCTCACCAACTCTTTACAAGTCAGATAGGGCCGCAACAATGAGTCATAAAAAATAATCCAGCTACCGCAGCATACTCCAACCCAATAATTTTAAGATTTATAATGTTTAGTAATAAAAAAAACTTTTAACGCAGCATTCCCCAGTAAATACTGTGTTAAAAGTTTTTAAATAGGATAATAAATAAAAAAAACTGCTACTGCTGCATCCTGGTATCCATTTTATTTAAGTTTGTTAGTGTCGCAGTGATAAGTCAAAATAAATTTACAGCTACCGCAGCTTTTCCGGGCCCATAATCTTCAAGTTAAATAGGATCACAATGATAGCAATAAAATGTAGCAAACGTAGCGTCCCCCAGCCTACTCCCTTAAATTAGATAGGGTGGCAAAATTGAGTCAAAAACCAGTTACGTTCTAAAGCGTTTTCTATTCTATTCTATTATAGGGCTACAAAATTTGCAGCTACGATAGCGTCCCGCAGCCCATTGCCTTTAAGTTTGATGGAACCGCAATGATAAGTGATAAAAGTTTGCAGCCAACACAGCGTCCCTACTCCCCAGAGTCCCAAGGATGAGCCATAAAACTTTTTAAAAACTTCAGCGTCCCCTAACCATTATCACAACTATAACAATAACATATCAAACGATAGGGCTAAATGACAAGTGCAGAACAAAAAAAGAAGCAAGCGCAGTATCCCCAGCCTACCCTTTTTAAGATAAATAAGGTCGCAATGATAAGTGACAACAAATTTTTCAGCTAGCGCCAAGTTTTTAGCCTGCTCTTTCTGGGTAGAGTCTCTCTAGAGTCTCTTAAAATTAGCTGTATGTATTTTTATACTATATAAGTAGAACAACGTGCGCGAAGACGCTGGTAACAGGTAAGATTTTTTTATGACTTATTATTGCGCCTATATCTAAAATGCAGAGGGTGGTCTGGTGTCACTACGGCTAGCATTTTGTAGGGCTCACTATTGCGACAATATTAAACGTTAAGAGAGTGGACTGCACGACGACGTTTATGTAGCTGCAATTTTTTTATTTATTTTATTGATTTATGGAATAAAAAGTAGCAGAATAATATTAGTAAGTTAATTCAGGTTAAAATCTATGTACATACCAAATTTCATCGAAATCGATTTAGCCATTACGACGTGATTGAGTAACAAATAAACAAACATCCTCACTGAACCACACATAAGTTGGTGTGATATACCTAATGTTGTGATAAATTAGTACTCATTTAGTAGTGTAACGCGTACGAAGTCGCGGGCAAAAGCTAGTCTAATATATAAGAATCGTTGTCCTGACTGACTGACATATAGACAACGCACAGCCCAAACCGCTGGTCCTAGAGACTTGAAATTTGGGTAGTATGTTTTTTGTGGTGTGAAAGTAAACACTTAGAACGGATTTTTGGAAAATCATTCCCTAAGGGGATCAAAAGAGGTTTTTACGGTTGTATGAAAAACCGTGGTTCTTGGGTTTATAAACTTGAAACTTGGCGAACATATTTCTCAACAAAAATTAGAGAAATGGTATTTTTTTATTTTTCAAAATACATCCCCTGGACGGGTGAAAAAGGGTGTTGAACTTTGTATGGAAAAACCTTATTTTTAGGGATAATAGACTTAAAACTTTACATAATTATTAAGCAAGGCAACATGGGATAGTAATTCTATCTGAAAATCACTCCATAGGGTTGAAAAGCGATGTTGTAGTTTGTTCTAAAACAATGTCATTTGCATTGAACGAACGTATAACTTTGCATAAATGCTTTTTATAGGTAAATAATGAAACATTTTATCATGGTAAAACCACTAGTGTCTGATGATGGAGCCCAGAGGGAATCTACAGAAATCTTTAATGGATCCTGGACGTAAATATATCGTGTTTGGATTCCACAAAATTGTTTTTGCGAGACGTTTCACGATACAATTAACTACCAGCGTCTGAAGACGGGGAAATAGACTGCTCTTAACCATCAATATATTAAAAAATCTCTACGGGACTCACATACTAACTGAAAATCAACGCACAGCCTAAACTTCTGATCTTACAGTCTTGAAATATAGAGGTTGTGTTCTTTTTAGGGTGTGCGGGTGGACTATGAAAGGGTTTTTTGACATTCGCACCCCAAGGGGTCCAAAATAAGAGTTTAAAATAAAACAGAAATAGTCTGTTTTTCAGGTACCGTTAGTATGAATGAATGAATGAAATACTCTTTTTTGCACACCAAATAAAAATACAATAATGGAAATAAACAATAAATAAAGGTACAATGGGCGGTCTTATCGCTAAAAGCGATCTCTTCCAGACAACCTTTGGATGGACAGGATAAACAAAATCAAAAGACGGCGGTGTAAGAGTACCTACAGACATAAACAGAACCCACAAAATAAAATATACCTATTAATTATACTAATAAACATAAACTTAATTACATACAAATAATATAAGAATAAATTAACTACACTACATAAAGAGGATAAATAACATAAACACTAACTAGCAGTTACGAGACAACGAAAGGAAATGGTTGTATACCTTGACTTTGAAAATAGGAAGAGATTGGGACGACCTTACAGACAAAGGTAAGGCGTTCCACATTCGCACAGCTTGTACTGTAAAGGAGTCACCATAAAATTGTGAACTATGGATGGGAGTTCGAAGCTGTAGAGCTTCGGAAGAACGAAGGGTTTGAGAGTGTCCCTGATACAGAAACTCAAAACGCTCCTTTAGATAAGAAGGTGAAGTGGGATTATAGATAATGTTATAAAGAAGTGATACAATATGTGCATTCCGGCGAAGACGTATAGGGAGCCACTTGAGTTTTGCGTGGAATTCTGAGACATGGTCATACTTGCGCAAGCCGAATAAGAACCGAATACAAAGGTTTTGAAGGCGCTCAAGTTTACTCATTTGGACTTCGGAAATGTCGAGGTAGCTGGCGTCGGCGTAATCTAAGATAGGGAGTAGAAGGGATTGTGCAAGCGTAATTTGTAGTAGACCGATCATAATATTATAAATTTAGATTCCTGTAATAACATAAACAAATAGATATTTCAGCGCTTTCAGAAATTTTCCTAAAAAGAAGGCACAGGACCATTTTGTTTACCAACTAAATCTAATTTTTTTATTTAGCCAGATTTTAGAGTATTTCGAAATAGGTAGTAAAAGTTAGTTTCTGTAGTAGTTGCTAAATTATAATTATTTTTAGGAACCCAAGGTCAAAATAAGACATCTTATATGAAAAACTTGAGTGTGGTATCATTTTAAGTGTCATCAAAAATAAAATTATTATGGTATTTATTATGTTTATTTTGAGGATCAGGGATAATGGAGCCAACAGGTGATCAACCAAATTCCTTAATGAATAAGAGTAGAACGGTTAGGTTTGGATTCTTTTAAATTATTTGTTTGAGATGTAAGACGGCAAACGTATACCATGGTCTGATAATGACTACCAGGGTCTGATCATGAAGCCAGGAGTGCATCACACTAATATTATAAATGTGAAAGTTTGAATATTCGTTTATTTGTTTGTTACTCAGTAGCGTTGTACGGCTGAACCAATTTTGATGAAATTTGTTATGTACGTAAATTATAACTTAAAATAACACATAAGAAAGCTACATTTTATTCCATAAATCAGGTCCCATGGGATAAAAATAGTGTGTCAAAATTTTCTATAGAAAAATGGTTTTAGTCTTAATGTTTTAACCATTGCAAAATTGTCAAGCCTAGACGGGACTTGAACCCGAAACTTTACTCTTGATATGAGGATGCACTATTCAATTATGCTACTGGGCTCTGTAACGTCAGGGTCAAAACTAGTGGGATGATTCCGATTACGACTAAATCGCTGTTAGTTTGTTACCCCTTCACGACGAAATTATTAAACGGATTGAGTTCAAACTTTGCAAAAGTTTAGTTTATTAATTACTAAATTAAAGTAAATTTTACTTTTTATCTCATAAATCAATTTTCATAATCTTTGGTACGCCTTCAGGCCGTGGTTAGTGTAGATATAGCTATGTAGAAATAGAGATATATTATCTCTCCTCATTATCATCATCAAAAAATCAGCTACATAAGCGTCCTGCAACCCAATCCCTTTAAATTTAATATTGATGCAATGGTGAGCCATACAAAATTCAGCCATCGTAGTGACCCCAGCCGTCGTATTGTCTGCATGGTTGATATAGGCGCAATGATGAGTTATAAAAATAATCCAGCTACCGCAGCATCTGCCAGCACACTCTCGAATGAAAATAGGGTCGCAGTGATGAATCAAACACAATTTCAGCTACCGCAGCGTCTTCCAACCAACTTACTACAAGTCAGATAGGGCCTCAACAATAAGTCTTAAAAAATAATCCATCTACCGCAGCATCCTCCAACCCAATCATTTTAAGATTTATAATGTTGCAATGATTAGTCATTAAAAAATTTTTAACGCAACATCCACAAGTGTTATACTGGGGGATGCTGCGTTAAAAGTTTTTAAATAGAGTCTCAAGGATAAATAAAAAAAAAGCTACTGCAGCGTTCCGCTAGCCACTTTCTTTAAGTTTGTTAGTGTCGCAGTGATAAGTCAAAAGAAATATAATAGATTTAAAAATGCAGCTAACGTAGCGTCGCCCAGCCCACTACGTTAAATTAGATAGAGTGGCAAAATTGAGTCAGTAACCAGTTACCGCAGTTTACCAGCTAAAGCAGATCTTTAACTAAAATGGGGTATTTTTAAGATGAATAGAGTAATGATCCAAAAATATCAGCTACCGCAGAATCCCCGAGCCCGCCTTCTTTCAGATAAGTAGAGTCGCAATGATCAATAGTTAAAATTTGCAGCTACGTAGCGTCACCCCCAACCAACTTACTACAACAAACTACAAGACATATGAAGCCAGACATTGAGTCATAAAAAATAGGATATCGCAGAATCCACCAGCCCAATCTGTGTAAGAAAATTGGGTCGCAATTATTAGTCATAAAAATAAATCAGCTAGCGCAGTCACCCTCATTTTGATAAATTGGCATAAAAAAACGCATGCGTGCCCCACTCAACCCACTACCAAATAGTAAGGGCTATAAAATATTCAGCTAGCGCAGCGTCCCGCAGCCCATTGCATTTAAGTTTGATAGGGTCGTAATGATAGTGATAGACGTTTTTAGACAACACAGCGTCCCAACTCCCCAGGCAACCCTCATTAAGATAAAAGGTCATTAAAAACGCATATTATTCCACTACAAGTAAGGTAGGGCCAGGTCGAAAGGTTGTCTGGAAGAAATCGTTTTTATCGATAAGACTGTTAGCAGTCTTATCGATAAAAACGATTTCTATTTTCGATTGTACTATCGCGAATCTATATGTCTAAGTATTTTAAAGATTTTTTAATTCAAGTGTGGTATACGATAAAGCGTTTTCTATTCTATTATATTCTAGGTCTACAAAATTTGCAACTACGATAGCGTCCCGCAGCCTATTGCTTGTTTGCTGGGGCTACAATGATAAGTGATAAAAGTTTGCAGCCAACACAGCATCCTTACTCCACAGAGTCCCAATGATGAGCCATAAAGCATTTGAAAAACTGCAGCGTCTCTTAACCAAATCACAACAATAACATTAACCTATCTAACGATAGGGCTAAATGATATGTCAAAAAAAGAAGCAAGCGCAGCATCTCCAGCCCACCCTCTTTAAGATAAATAGGGTTGCAATGATAAATGACAATACATATTTTTTAGGCTACAGCCGAGTTTTTCAGCCTACCTTTTCTAGGTAGAGTCTCTCTAGAGTCTTTTAAATTAGCTTTATGTATTTTCATACTATAGAACAACGTGCGCGAAGACGCTGGTAACAGCTAAGATTTTTTATGACTCATCATTGCGCCTATATCTAACAGGGTGGGTTAATGTCACTACGGTTAGCATTTTGTACGGCTCACCATTGCGACAAACGTAAAGGGAGTGGACTGCACGACGACGTTTATGTAGCTGAATTTTTTTTACGTGATTTATGGGATAAAAAGTAGCAGGTTAATAGTAGTAAGTTAATTCAGGTTAAAATCTACGAACCTCCCAAATTTAAATGATTAAGTAGGGTCGCAATTAAGAGTAGTAAAAATTTGCAGCTACGCAGCGTAACAGCTAAGATTGTTTTATGACTCATCGTTGCGTCTATTTCTAACATGCAGAGAGTGGGCTGGTGTCACAGCCGCTAGCATTTTGTATGGCTCATCATTGCGACAATATAAGTTTAAAGGGAGTGGACTGCAGGACGCTTAATATAGCTTAATTTTTTTTATCTGATTTATGGGATAAAAAGTAGCAATTTGTGTTAATCTAGCTTAAAATTTACATACATTCCAAATTACATTAAAATCCGTTCAGTCGTTACGACGTGATTGAGTAACAAATAAACAAACATCCTCACTGAACATCATCACATAAATTAGTGTGATATACCTAATGTTGTGATAAATTAGTATACATAGTGTAACGCGTACGAAGTTGCGGGCAACAGCTAGTTTTATATAAAACTTATGTTTTATTTCTGTTGTGTGCTTTTATAACTTTAATTTTAATATTTTGTAATTTCGTTCTTAGGGTTTTATATACGAGTAATAACGCTTTGGTTTTTGTAAACTGTTATGTTATATCGGGAGTATAAACGAATTTGAATTTGAACGCTGATTTTCAGTACAAGGCTTGATAGTGTTGATTGATACATGTATTCGTATCTCATAATTTTTCTGTACATATTTACGTTTTTTTAGAGTTTTTCTTCCATATCCCACTAGCAGCAGTTAACTAAGAACGCACTGCTTTCTTACCCATAGATTGGTATATTTGCAATATAACTATTATGTGATGAGTTGAGTCTTCGTAGGTGAGATAATAAAATAGTTGCTGGACGAGCTTACTCCATCTAAGTTTTGTTAATGAAGTTGTTTAATAGTAATTTGTTTAATGTTTAAATTAATGAAGTTGCGGTGATGCCGATATGTAATTTGATAATTTGTAACATGATTTTTCCAATGCTCTTTTCTTACACATAAGTTTATTTTCTAGCAACATGCCTATTTTGAAATCCCAGTAGCGATCACAACATTATATGTACCGGTTAATTTTATTCTGCCACGGTTTAATTAACCCAAGCTTATTAATATTCACAGCAACGGCGTAATCGAGTAAAGTCGAACGTTAGACGTTTTTGCTTTGCGTTCGTTAAAATAACCTAGTTACGACAAAATAACCCGGTTACGTTATAAGATAACCGAGTTAGGCGCGGTTGGTATTTGGAAAAATAACAGGCTAATACGAAAGGGGATGGACGTGGGAAACGAGAGGTTTTGTTTATGTGATACATAAAGTTAATTCATGACGTACATACTCGAACTATAACTCGAAGTTCGAAAAAACTTATTGTTCTTGACGGTTTAGAATAATGTTAATCTATTGCGTGTACTTCGTAGCGCTTGAATAGTTTAGTAGATTTTGTGGTGGGGTCATGATTTGGAGATAGGAATGTTTTAATATTGATAAATAAATAAAAATATTTTTCACACAGCGCTATCTATCCCCAAACTAAGCAGAGTTTGTACTATGGGAACCAGATAACTGATAGATTACTTAGAGGTATGACTTTTATAAAATACATAGGTACTTATATTAAACTAGCTGACCCGGCAAACGTTGTTTTGCCATATAAATAATTGCTATTAAAAAATAAGGGTTGATTGTAGAAGGGTGAAAATTGAGGATTGTATGTATTTTAGTATGTTGTATCATAAAAAAATAGAAATTAAAAGTTTTGTCTAAAAAATAAAAAAATAAATTTAGGGGTGGACTACCCCTAACATTTAGGGGGATGAAAAATAGATGTTGGCCGATTCTCATAGATACCGGATAAGCACAAAAAATTTCATCAAAATCGGTCAAGCCGTTTCGGAGGAGTATGGCAACGAAAACTGTGACACGAGAATTTTATATATTAGATTGTCTAAAAAATAAAAAATAAAATTTAGGGGTGGACTACCCCTAACATTTAGGGGGATGAAAAATAGATGTTGGCCGATTCTCATAGATACCGGATAAGCACAAAAAATTCCATCAAAATCGGTCAAGCCGTTTCGGAGGAGTATGGCAACGAAAACTGTGACACGAGAATTTTATATATTAGATAGAAATACATCTCAACAATTTACAAGCCTAGACGTGTCTAGAACCCTCAACCTTCCTCTTGATACGAGGATGCACTATCTTCAGATTACGACTACTACTTAAGCGTCGTTAACTCTTTTTTTAACCTATTTTTTCCCACTGCTGGGCAAAGGTCTCCCCCCTGTTCCTCCACATCTCACGATCACTCACCACGTCCAACCAGCAATCTTGAAATGCATCGAGGTCATCACGCCAACTCTTCCTCGGCCTGCCCCGGTTTCAACGCCCATCTGCAGGCACTCATTGTGTGACTCCTTTTTTCGTTAACTTAACATCTGCAGGAAAAATCTAAAACGTCCTATCTAGGCTTAAACATTTTTGAGATGGTTTTAAAATCTTGGAATTTTCCGTAAGTGTTCGGATAACACTGTAAAAATAAAATACTATTTGAAATAAGCAACGCGACATAAAAAAACTAGACAATAATATACCTATGACAATAAATGGGTCTCATGTTTTGGACTAATTTTTTTTGTAAAATATATGACTATGAATGGAACTCAACAGGCACTGTACAGTCGAGCGCGAGTAAAGGCGGTCAGATCCTGTAAGCCTCCACGACGGCGGCGCCACTGTCGCCGTAATCCGGCGGACAGATGGCGCGACTGTAATGCTGATTAATTGCGCCTCGCGAGCGCATTATTGCCGACTAGGTGATACATTTGTGCGACAAATTGAAAACAAGGATCCGAGAGAAATATTCCTTAATTAATATCTGTAGCCATGTCATATCTTTATACATTTCATATCTTTAGACGACCTCCGTGGTGCAGTGGGCGAATAGCCGGCTGAAACGCAGGAGGTAGCGGGTTCGATTCCCGCCGTGGAACAAATGTTTGTATGATCTACAGATATTTTTTCTGGGTCTGGATGTTTTTCTATAATATTATAAGTATGTATTTACAAAAAAAATGTATATAAGTATTCTATCAGTTATCTGGTTCCCATTATACAAGCTCTGCTTAGTTTGAGCCTAGATAGCGCTGTGTGAAATGTCCAGCAATATTTATTTATTGGAACGAAGTTCTTTATCGCGCGTTGCGAAAGGGGGCTAGACGGAAAAAATTAAGACCAAAAGTTGTAACGACACTTTTTGCTATAGTTGTAAGCCGTGCGGCGTGCGCGTGGTTCTCTGTCTGTCTCTCTCTCTTTCTCATAGAAAGCAAGCCTGTTATTTTCGTTTCGTCTTTATATTTCGCATTGAACAGTGTGGTGTCGCGACGATTATTTTTGTTGAGTGTATACAGGTTTTTTGTAAGTAATAAACAATCAACAACAAAATATAATACTACTATCGATGCAGCTTTTTCAAGCCATTTAAATAAAATAGAATCCCAAACATATTATGTTTCCTACTTCAGTTACCACAAGCCCATTATTACTAAAATTGAGCCAACTGATTAAGTTAATATTACATTATTTGTAAATAATAAAAAAAAAATTATTTTAACTTAAAAATAATAACATTTTATTACAATTCCTTCACTAATTAATCGAAAGGAACTTCGTTTCATCCGGGTGTCCCTTGACACCTCTCAAGTTTTTTTTTATTTATTTATTCAGTACA
The DNA here is from genome assembly GCA_918857605.2 of Philereme vetulata. Taxonomy (NCBI): domain Eukaryota; kingdom Metazoa; phylum Arthropoda; class Insecta; order Lepidoptera; family Geometridae; genus Philereme; species Philereme vetulata. The sequence continues at coordinate 783,597 of OU975442.1, forward strand.
TGATACAAAAATAACTATACTTTATCTAAGCTTTATCCGTTTTCTTAGGTATAACCCTAGATGAGAGAGCTTTAATGGGGCCCTCACATTGATAGGTCGTCAAAGAGACTTAGTTCTCCAGCATATGCAGTCAAAAAGATCCCTCTTTTTATAGACGTGAACACAAAAAAAATAAAGAAAAATATTTTATTTAGCAACAAAAAGCACACCTTATGACTAATATATTTAAAACAGATAATTTTTAAATGAACTTATTGTTGAGAGAGCTTAATAACTAAACGGTTTAGTCGGTGGTCTTCACACTAGGCCAAGCCTGTATCGTGAAGACCTTGAAATTCTTATATAGATTATTCAGTTGTTTACACCTCGGACTAATAAATTATATTAATAATGTTTGAAATATATATATAAAACAGATTAAAATACCAATTAAAAACTTATATACTAATATAACCTAAATGTATAATGCATAAGTAAATATATATACAACTTCTAATAAAGTATTGAATATAAATATGTATATAATATATTTCAATATATATAAGTAATATAATGTAAATGCATAGGATAAATATTTGGGACTTTTAAGTTGTAACACTCAGAATAGTATCAGTATCATCGTACGTCAGAGTAGTTAGCCACTTTTGTATTATTTGTTTTGCTTGTCTTACAGATTTATTTTTTAGATCGCAAAATTTTAAAACATTATTATAAATACATGCTCTTACATTCTGACCAAAACGTTGCGCAAAGGATGTATTGATTGGCGGGGTAGGAATTTTAAAGACACGTTTGCTTATCAGCTCCAAGTAATTTTCTGATGAAAGTAAACGCTTATGCGCTGATACCGATGATTTTAAGATAAAAAGATGCCGGACACTTAGAACACCACTTTCTTTGTACAATTCTGTAGTTGGATATCTATAAGGTTTCATAAGCATGACTTTGAGTACGGAGCGTTGCGCTCGTTCGACTTGAATAAGGCAAGTTTTAGCGGCACTTCCCCAACACGTGATGCACAGCTAGACTAGTTTACTTCAGCTACTTCCACAGCATTAAATCATATAGTATACTGCTGTGCGGGAGTGCTGCAGATATAAACACCGTTTTTGTGCTGCAGAAGAAGGCTGTTCGTGCAATTTATAATATAGGCCCCAGAGAATCATTATGCCATAAGTTTAAAGAAATAAATATTACGACATTCCCTTGTCAATACATCTATAAAAATCTGATGTATGTTCACAAAAATATTAATTTGTTTAAGAAAAATAGCGATGATCATAATCTTATTACTAGAAATAAAAATAAACTCGCTGTTGCCACTTGTAGACTCCATAAAGTTTGTAACACGTTTAAAGGGCAAGGTGTACGCTTTTATAACATACTCCCAAGTGATGTACAAAAATTAACAATTAACAAATTCAAAAACGTAATTAAACGAAATCTTTATATGAAAGTCTACTATAATATTTCGTATTATTTAGATTATAGAAAAACTTTGGATTGAAATTGTTCCAGCTCGTTCAAACATGTTTTCAATTTATTAATTTTAATTCTAAATTATTTTCTTTACTTTTATGTATTCTAAAAAAATCATTAAAAAGAACAATCAGCCTTGTTTCTTGCCTTTATTACCTGGATTGGTCGCGAAGGAACAGGCAGTAAAATTGACGTTTCAAAGTGATATTTGTGACTTTAATGAATAAAAAGTATTTAGTTTTGTCGGGAGTCGTTGAGGTCACTTGGGGTACAAACCCATCGACCTACAAATCAACATGTGACCGACAAGATTGGTATCGAACAGTTAAGAAATCTAACAGGGAAGCCTATATTTAGGGCGACTTGTGCCTAAACGATACCTAAACGTAATACAAAACATACAAATTTGTCAAATTTAAAAATATTTAGTCGCATAATACGTTTAAGAGTCATTTTGCAAGCTGGGTTTAGTAGTGCACAACATACTTAGACGCTATGACAGATTTCAGATTCCTCGTTACAAAATAAAATTATTAAAATATAAAACAAGATTATATCATATAAAAATATATATAAAGTCAAAAGGATGTAACAATATATAAAAGTTCGTCAATTAAAAAAATTGTTATATGGATGTACCTTGGAAGAAGGGTAGGCCTTTGGTGTGGGACGCCACGTGCGTTGATACCCTTGCGCCATCTCATCTGGCTGGTACAGCAGTTGGGACCGGTGCGGCGGCCAATTCAGCCAAAAACCTCAAGCGGCGCAAATATAGAAGTCTCGACAGAACTTACGTGTTTGAGCCATTTGGGGTCGATTTGGTATCCATGGGGTACCGGAGCCCATCGCGTTTTCAAAATTCTTTCTGGGCGTCTGGTCGCAACGACGTGTGATCCGAGAGCTGGCGCTTATCTGGTTCAACGCATAAGCATTGCAATTCAGCGGGGCAATGCAGCCAGTGTCTTGGGTGCAATTCTGCCTGGTAGTGATCTAGAGCAGTTGAGCTATCTATAGATCGTTTGCAACGGTATTTAGATGATTTAACTATATTTTAGTCATGTTAACATTTATTGTTATTAAAAATCTTATTTATCAATAATTATTTATTGTTAAACTTAGCAGATTTGTTAACAAATACGTCAGTAAATACGGCTCATCATCATCATGTCGGGTGTATAACATCCACCGCTGACCTACGACTGATATGATGGTAATACCTACTACCTAGATTATCTTTCACTGCCGCATAATTATTCATGTAATAAACGCACAACGTAAACAGAAAACAGGCCGAATAATAGCGTACTCCATGAAAGCTCCATAAATCAGTTCATTCACGTCAAATACTTATTATTATCGTAGCGAGGCTCTATTCGCCTCATGAAGTTCTGTAATGGGTTCTCTGCTTGTTTTCTACGATCGAGAATGTCGTTTCTGATTTGTCATTGTTATCTTTATCGCTGATATTAGAGATCAGAGATTACATGAAACGAAATCGTTTTCATCGAAAGCTTTTCTCAAACAAAAATAATAAGTTTGTTTTTATTGAAGTACTTAATAAAGATACATATTTGTTATATATTAAAACAACTCCATATAGGGCAGAAAGCTTAAAAAAAGTTTTTTTGTATTATCAAAAATGTATATAACGTGTCATTGTGCCCAATTTCAGCTTAATAGCACATGTATACGAGAATAACGGCTGTAACTAAATAAATAAATATTGCTGGACATTTCACACAGCGCCATCTAGTCCCAAACTAAGCAGAGCTTGTTCTATGGGAACCAGATAACTAATTGAATACATAATTTTGTATATACTTTTTCTTTTAAATACATACTTTTATATATATAATATACCTATATATAAAAAAATACATCCATACCCGGAATAAATATCTGTAAATCTTTCAAACATTTGTTCCGTAGCGGGAATTGAACCCGCTACCCCCTGCGTTTCAGCTGGCTATTTGGCCTTCCGATACTACTTAGAGGCATAAAACCTCGTAAAACTTTAGATACTAGATACTTATTTTTATATTATCGTAAAGATTTGACTGTCAGCAAAATTGAATATTCAATAAAGTTCCCTCAAATTCGCAACCCCTTATCAAAATAAATAGCTTAAAAAGCATATTAGCTTTTAAGCTGGCGAAAATGTATAAACCTTTTTATATTAGGTACTCAAATGATCTCTATAAAGAATAACGTCTGCATCCTGAACTTGCAGGTTCAAAGCTCTATCTAAATGTCAAATCCAAAGATTTAACGATACTCTATAAAATATTGTTACGAGCTGAGGGTTTGGAGTAAAATAATAAATGATGATTTGAATTGAGATGATTTTTAAAATCTTAAAATTTTCCGTATGTGTTCGGATAACACTATAAAAATACTATTTAATACAATGAAGACCAATTTAACCAAAAAAACGCCTTTACTAGTTAAACTTAATCAGACAACATGATTTCACGTGGTCGATTACAATAAAACACTTTGAAACCACTTAAAAGTATAGGAGACGACCAAGCTCATGTCTTACCTCAGTGAGGCGGCGGACGCCGGCCAACAAGAGTACCCATCTGCTCAATTGGTGCTGTTGGGGGACTTCAATGCTCACCACCAAGAGTGGCTCTTCCCATACCAAAGCACTGACCACGCAGGGAGAGAAGCGCAAAAACTAGCTTTATCGTTTAATCTCACCCAGCTGGTCCAAGGAGCAACGCGTGTTCCTGATGTTGACGGCCAAACAGCCAATTGCTTCTACTGACCTTCTACTGACAACTGATCCAGACCACTACTCCGTGTCGGTTTCATCACCTTTGGGTAGTTCCGACCATTGTCTGGTAAAATCTGTATCTGTCTACTCCCCGCCCGATCTTAGCCCTAGAGGCAAGCGAAGAGTATGGCAGTACAAGTCAGCTAATTGGGATGAAATGCGTGCATTCTTCGCATCATATCCTTGGCAGCAAGTCTGCTTCTCCTCGGATGATCCTTCAGATTGCGCGGATGCCGTGACAGATGTGCTGCGTCAGGGGATGGAATGTTTTATCCTATTCTCTGACGTAACAGTGTCAGGCAAAGCTCAACCTCGGTTTGGGGCCGAATGTAGACGCGCTAAAATGCAGAAACATGAGGCATACCTGGCTTGGGTTGACGCTCGAAACTGCAAAACGAAGGACCTAGCTAGGAAGAAGACAGCTTATAACAAAGCTGCCAAGTCCTGCAAGAAGGCTTTACGGAAGGCTCGATTTGACCACATAGGCCGAATAGGGAACAAATTGGCGTCGTACCCATCGGGTAGTAAGGCGTTTTGGTCCCTGGCTAAAGCGGTTCAGTCGAACTTCTGTCGCCCCTCACTACCTCCACTGCTGAAACCTGACGGTACTCTGGCCCATACCGCTACAGAGAAAGCGAATTTGTTCGCCAATCTTTTTGCGGAATCTTCTCATCTAGATGCTGCAAACGCGATACCTCAGAGTCTACCGGATGGTGGAGTATTTATGCCGGAAATCCGCATACATCAGACCGAGGTTCAAAAAACGATGCAGGATCTGGACGTGAACAAAGACAGTGGGCCTGACGGTATTCCGGCAGTTGTTCTTAAATTCTGCGCGCCTGAGCTCGCTCCTGTACTGACACGCCTCTTTCGCCGCTCTGTGAAGTCTGGACAAGTGCCGAAATCCTGAAAGCTTGCAAACGTGCAGACCGTGCCCAAAAAAAGGTAGTCGTGCCGACCCCTCTTACTACAGGCCCATCTCGGTCACGTCTGTCATCTGTAAGATTATGGAACGTGTACTGAACAACAGGCTCCTGGCACACCTAGAAACGCATAACCTCCTCAGTGATCGACAATATGGCTTTCGCCGAAATCGGTCTACAGGGGACCTTCTAGCGTATGCTACGCACATATGGAGCGAGGCCGTTGAGAAACACTGAGAAACACTGGTTGTTTCTCTTGACATCTCAAAGGCCTTTGATAGGGCATGATAGTCTTATTAGCAAGCTTCCATCATACGGTTTGCCCACTGGTCTATGTGTCTGGATATCGGACTTCTTGAGAGACCGTTCGATACGAGTTGTCGTTGAAGGCTGCTCGTCCGATCAATTGGCGATTAACGCCGGGGTCTCACAAGGCTCAGTACTTTCCGCAAATTTTTTCTTGCTGCATATCAACGATCTGCTAAAACCCGGTACCATTGGGTATGCAGATGATAGCACAGTTGTAGAAAGCTATACATCTAGTGCACGAGCCAGTAGAGCGCAGATTCATTCACTCAGGGAGGCCATGTTCGAGTGCTTAAACTTGTCCTTGAAGGCAATCTCCGACTGGGGTGATGCCAATCTGGTCAATTTCAATGCGAATAAGGCCCAGGCTTGTCTGTTCCCCGCAAAACGAAGTCAATTTAATCTGATTCCTACTTTACGAAATGTATTCGTGCCGATATCTGACCACCTCGAGCTTCTTGGTATCACATTAACTCCGACTCTCAATTTCGGCTCCTACATTGAGTCGAAAGCCCAGTTGGCTGCTAACAAGCTTGGTATACTCGCAAAGGTGAGGCACAACTTCACACCGGGACAGTTGCTCAACTTGTTCAAAGCACAAGTCCGATCGTGTTTGGAGTACTGTTCTCACCTCTGGGACGGATCAGCGAAGTACCAATTTGAAGCTCTGGAATCAATTGAGAAAAGAGCCAAGAAGCTCATAGGCAGCGATGAGCTAGTTGATGCAAGGCTCCTCAGCCTGGAGCATCGACGAAAGGGGTTGCTAGCCTCTCGGTTTTTTATCGAGTACATTTCGGAGAGTGTGCGGCGGAACTTTCCAACCTGATCCCACCATCTCCATTCTTCAACGGACAACTAGTCTGCCACCGCTATATGGTAGAAATACCTCCCATTCGCACAAAGCGGTTCTCTTTGACCTTTATTATGCGCACCGCCAAAGAGTGGAACGCCTTGCCAGAGTCTGTGTTTTCAAATAGCTACAGCCTGGGTATCTTTAAGTCGCGAGTGAATAGGTTTCTTCTAGGCAAGCGTGTACCAACGTAGACTGCATTATCGGTTACCATCAGGCGAGATCGTGGTCAAACGCAAGCCTTTAATGTATAAAAAAAAATTGAATGTACCTCCCTCTAAGCTTAGTAAATAAAGACTCACTCATAGCTGTTAAGCTAAGTGACGACTCAGACCTCGCACATACACATCTACATAATTCCAGTAGGTACATATGCGACTATTCCGGTCAATGTCTGACGCGTGTGCCTACTATTACCTATTCTGTGACTAAGTAGGTGTAACCTACGAAGTGTCTACTCTTGCTTATTCTATGACACGATAGGTATTAGACCAACCTGTTATTGCTTATTCTGTGACATGCTTCGGTGTAACAATCATAATACATAAAATTGATGATCTTTGATTTGTTGGATTTGTCTCTGCCTCGAATAGCAGAATAACTATTAAAATATAGTATTTTTCAAACTTTCGCGATCACTGTAAATAATTATTGATTAAAACGGGTATTTATCGGGGTGACTCAGCCCGTGACCATGACTGTTGCAACACAGCCGAAACGTCGGGATTACAAATAAAAAGGTACATACGCGATAAATACCCGTTTTAATCAACAATTATTAAAATAAAGGAAAAATTCACGCAAATAGAAATTATGATAAAAATTCATTTCGTCATGCATAATTATGGCAGTTTTTCAATTCTACCAGGGTGACGAATATTGTCAGCTCGCGTCATTATGCATGTCAAGGCGGTTTGTAGTTCACCGGGTCAACTAGTAATATAATCTTTGAAAAAATCGTACGTTTGCAAATTTTTGATTGCGCCTATTTTAGAACGAATTATGCTTAACTGTTATTTGTGCCCTACGTACGATACGATAAACCTACCATAAATGCAATATTTTTTTTTTCGAATGGACTTATCTCGCTGTTGTCCTCTGAGGCCGTTGCAGCTTAACCGAGCTTTTGGCGAGCGCAGAAGGCGCTCAGCTCTATAATTTTATTTTTGATGAGGCAACTAGCGCAAGGGCACCACTTAGGTACGAACCTCGACTTGGGCTTTTGCCGGGACGGGGATAGGAGAGAAACGCCCGGGTACGTGCTTGTACCTTGTGTAGGCGGCGACTAAAGGGACTCGTCGACCTCGCTGGCGAGGTCGGTGTATTTGTGGAGTGTTTGCTCTGTCTAATGTGGATGACTCACCCCCATTAGCGGAAGTGATTTCATCATCCGGGTCTCCGAGAACGTGTCTCGGACGACGGAGGGTTTCATAAATGCAATAGACGTGGCCAGATTCTGTTTAATACCTGACATAATTGCGTATTTTTAATATTTGGTAAGACATTGAGACGAATGAAGATAGAAAGCTAATCATATAGTTCAAGATGTCTGACTTTCGATTATGCTCCTGAAATTCATCTTACTTATCAGCTAGATTCTTTGAATCTCTAATAAAAAGAGCTGAAAAGCGTAGACAATAATTATTGGGTCGCGCAATGACCCCGATTCAAGTAAAGATACATTGAGTATGTATAGAAAAAACTAAGAACTTTATTTTTTTTTCTTTTTTTTTTTAAAAACATACATATAAAATATTACACTTATAAAACCTTAGTAGGTTTGTCCTAAGTGAAAATTTGACATTCCTCGTTAGTATATTTATACCTATTTTTACATGTACGAAATTGTTTATAAATATGTTTTGTTCTGTACGTCGTACATGGCCATCCGTGCGCCGGCTCACATTCCATCGTTATCTGCACAAACATACAGGTTGCTCTAAAATGGCAAATTTTATGGAACAATTATTCAAATAGCAGTTCAGTGCTTATGAATGCATAAAATATTATATGACACCATATTATAAATATACTTACTTCAATATGATATTATGTTATATTTTATATATTTGTAAATGGTACAATAGTCACAGAGTTATATACCTACTTAAATAATATGTAATGTTATATATATATATTTGTTTATGATAAAGTATAGTACTTACAATATTTTAGTCTTTTTTTTTGTTATCTTATTTTTTAATAAGTTTATTGAGTATGTTTTTTTATATTTTTATAGTTAATTTTATCTCTCAGTTATATTGAAATGCTATTTTTTTGTCTAGGTATAAGGACATAGAACTTTGTTCATGTCAATCAGGTAAATTACCATATTTGCGTTAACACATATATATTATAACCGAGGCAACTTACTTAGAAGGGAAAACATTTGCAATACATTAATCTCCTATCAAAAACATAAATGTGAAATGAGGGCCAAGTTCAACAACAACATATGCTTTGGTTGTTGACTTCAACGACAAAAGAAGTGAGATCTAAATGGGTGCCATGTTCAATGATCAGTCCTGAAATTTATTTATAACATCATAAAATATTTTAAAGCAACTTAAAATATAATTTCTTCTTATAACTAAGGACTATTAAAGGTATTGTAAAATAAATTACGTGTTTTTAGTGAGTCGATAGAATATAAACTTACGCTGTCGTATACTACAATAACTACTGTGTTCAATTTATATACTCCTGCAGTACCATACCACTTTTATGTGTCAAGCTGTACTCAAAAATGAGTCGTATGTACATGGGACGAGAATCCTTACCTTGCCGTAACACAGTTGTAAACTAGCGTGGAAGGTAAAGTTTTCTAACTGTATACCTACCTACTTACCTACCCTCATTGTTTCGTAGATTTACTTACGATTGTTACAATATTTTTAGATCACTTATTATGATAATCAAGTAGGCACGTACTATTTTATAAGAAGACAAATATAATTATTCTTATTTTTATAATATAATATATATTGAATCCTAAAGTCGGACTTGGCTAGTTCTCATATACGAATTGAAACAGTCATGGAAGAGCAGTTCGATGGCTAGTTTATACCAGCAAGCCAAATTTTCGGAAGAATAAAATGAGAGCTTTAGAACTTGAGAAGGCAATAATATAATTCGTATTTGAAAACTAGCCAGGCCAGACCTTAAGCTTTAATAAATTATCCTATGTTATAAGAAGAAATGATATTTTAAGTTGTTATAAAAATGTGTATGTTGTTATAAGTAAATATCAGAACTGACTATTGAACTTGGCACCCATTTAGATCTCACTTCTTTTGTCTTTTGTCGTGGTTTTGTCAACCACCAAGGCATATATTGTAGGCATATATTGAACTTGGCTCTCGTTTCACATTTATGTTTTTTATGGGATATCATTTCTTTTTGTACATCTTTTTGTACATAAATTATTAGTAGATACTTATTCCTATTAAAATTAATACCAAATGGTTTTCGGTACTGTATTTTCCTACGTTTACGTGGTATAATTGTCTTTTTTGTATTGTTTTCTGTCAGCAATCAATTAAGATTGCTAATTCTTACATTACAGGCACTAAAGTCAAAGTCAAAATCTTTTATTCATTAAAATCACAAGGATCACTTTGAAACGTCAATTTTACTGCCTGTTCCTTTGCGACCAAGCCAGGAAAGAAAGGCAAGAAAACAAGGCTGGTTGTATTTTTTTAATTATCCTTTTAGAATACATAACATTACAAATAATAAATTACGTCTAAATTGTAACATTTTGAACGAGTTGGAGCAACTTCAATCCCAAGCTTCTCTATCATCTAAATAATCCGATATTTTATAGTAGGCTTTTTTATAAAGATTTTGTTTAATTGCGTTTTTAAATTTGTTAATTCTCAATTTTTGTACATCACTTGGGAGTTTGTTATAAAAGCGAACACCTTGCCCTTTAAACGATTTACTAACTTTATGGAGTCTACAAGAGGCAACAGCGAGTTTATCTTTATTTCTAGTATTAAAATTATGATTATCGCTATTTTTCTTAATCAAATTAATATTTTTGTGAACATACATCAGATTTTCATAGATGTATTGACAAGGGAATGTCATAATATTTATTACTTTAAACTTATCGCGTAACTTTCTCTGGGGCCCATATTATAAATTGCACGAACAGCCCACTTCTGCAGCACAAATACGGTGTTTATATCTGCAGCACTCCCCCACAGCAGTATACCGTATGACATAATGCTGTAGAAGTAGCTGAAATAAAGTAGTCTAGCTGTGTCTACGTCTGTAAAAAGACGGATCTTTTTGACTGCGTATGCCGCAGAACTAAGTCTCTTGGACAACTTATCAATGTGAGGGCCCCATTGAAGCTTATTATCTAGGGTTAGACTTAAGAATACGGTGGTGTCCACAAGAGCCAACTCCTCGTCTTTGATTTTTATATCTGCTTTAACTTGTGTAACAGTAGGTAGTATAAATCTAATACACTTTGTTTTCTTTTCATTTAGAAGTAGATGGTTTATATTAACCATTTTACGGCCTTAGAGATTGCATTGTTTACATTGTCAAAATCGGTTTGTCGTCGCTTTAATTTAAATAAAAGTGACGTGTCATCTGCAAACAGTACAACCTCATGATCGTCCCTTACAAGATGGGGAAGATCATTAATATATACCAAAAACAAAAATGGTCCCAGAATTGATCCCTGTAGTATACCCATTTTAAGTATAACTATAAGTAAATGCTTCTAATAGAATCAATTAATTAAACAATTATAATAAAATGACAAAAATTTATTAGTTTCTGATTTATTCTTTTGTATGCACCCAACTACCTATCTGGATGCCAAATTTGAACTTTCTAGGTTATCTAGAACTGAGTTAGAGTTTTGATCTTTCTATAGGTCAGGCAGTCAATCAGTGATAAAAATGTCGATATTTGAACGTTAGTATATAAATAACCGTTTGAGGTGTGTTTATGAAGTTTGGAGCACATATGTATCTCGCAAGTCTCAATATATGGCTGACTGGTAAAAAATAATATAAGCATTAAGTCCTCCATTGGTACATTTTTCTTTTTGTGCAATAAATAATTAAAACAAACAAAATAATATATGCGTCAAATTTGAAATGTTTATATGAAATAGTTTTTGAGTTACGATGTGGTCAAAAGTGTCTCCAAATGGTTCGTGTAATATTACACACGGTGCTGCTCTCCAGTTCTGTTAGCTTAAACTTGGCATGGCACGCTACTTCGTGTCTAGATAACATAGCATTTCTTTTTCCAAACCGATCAGGTGAGGAATACCACGCTTTGTTCATCAACTGGCATTACCGATATGGGAGACATAAGTGCTCAAGTGGGATTAACCGGGCTTCCGAGTCAACGTTTCCAAGTGATCCTTTTGATTTTAATGAATAAAAGATTTTGACTTTGACTTTAGTGTAAGTCAAATGCTTTCGGAGAAATGGGCCAACATCGTAACACTGGAACATGGACAGCGACGTCGGGGTCGGCCGCGAAAGCGTTGGCGCGACGACATCAGTGGATTCGAGAAGGAATGGTGGGAATCTGCCAAGCATCGCGTTATGTGGAATAGTAAGGGAGCTGGCGAGCAAAATTTTTATATGATCAGCACACAAGGCAGACGTTTTTAATAGTGATAATTATACCCTAAAAAACATCAAGGACCTCGTCTGCCACCATGGTGGCGATGCGTTGTAAATTTACAGCGTTCCAAAAATGTTTAAAAATAAGGTGTGCTATATTATGCGCACACTTCTGCCTCTGGGGCTGATGATCACAGTCATCCTGGAAACACAAAGAATCGAAAAAGCAGACATCCAGAGCTCTGACTTTTGTAGTATTCAATGTTTTAATTTATTTTTATGATTAAAAAAACTGTATATGAAGTGCAAACTTGGCAGATTTGAATTGTTCGTTTAAAAACAATTTAAAGAACCACGGAAAAATAGCCTGCCAATATGTTGCCTCTGCGTTGTCTATTGACAGTGCTCCAAAAATTAAAAAAAAGGTATGCATATTATGCGCACACGTCTGCCTCTTAGACGGATGTTTGAATTCCTTATGAAAACCAAAAAAATCGATGAGGCAGACGTTCAGGCCTCTGATATTCCAAAGGCAGACCAATTGATTTTTTTTTCAACCTGACGCTCGCGCCATACCAAGCAGGTATATATAATATAACCATGCGTTTTTTTTCGAAAGGGTAAAAATAGACCTTTCGAACAATTATAACAGTGCGAGGAATTGCAAAGAGCTCTCATCACCATTGGGAATATTCATATTGACGATATTGAGAGCATTTTCAATGTATTGGAAAAATTCATGTGTCGTTTGTAGGTATAATGTTAAAAAAACAAAAAAGGTCAACGAGGGACGATAATATTTTTTTTAAAAAACAAACGTTATCTCAAACGCTGATGCATCATTCAAACTTTCTCCGCGCAATTTCGAAGCTTCAAATTTGCCCCCATGCCACTCTGAACTGATGGAATACTTTCTCAGACGCAAAAAATTGGACAAATGCCCACAAAAAAGATCCTGTTGGTGATTTGGACCCGAATGATTGTGGCTGGGTACAAAACGATAACACCCTGAATTGCAGATGGTTCAAAGAAGAACAACTGCCTCGGTTCTATAGCGACGTCATAAAAGAACCCGAAGATCAATCTGGTAAACATTTTTTTTTGTTCAGATATATAATTTAAATTCCGCGCTATTAAAATTTGAACACGTTGTGTATTTTTCAGACGAGGAAGGAGACATGTATGAGAGCAGCAACATGGATAATCCGCAAGGTTTCTCGGATACCAGCGATGACGACGCTTGCAAAATATTATCTTTTTTTAATTTTTCATTGTTAAAAAAATAAATAAATGGAGTCTTGGTTCAAAATCTACGTATTTTACACAAATAAAACGTGATTAAAAAAAGTTAAGGACTGTTTCTATCCAGATTCTTATCTTATTCAGATTAAATTCAAGCATGCAATTTAAAAAAATACTTTTGAATTTAAGTTCCAAGCGCATTTCGTTTCTGGTTGGCATTGAGAAAAAATATGATTGCATAGATTTCAGCTCTAGAAGTTTAATCGTTACCGTGAGTTTAGAGGATAATATTAAACAAAATAATAAGAATAAAACTATAAAGAATAACAATAATCCCATGCAATACCCGCTGTCCCTTGATTCCGTAAATTTCAAACAGTTATACAGCTGAAAATCAGTAAGCAAAGTGTCTGCTACATGTTTTTTCGAATCCACAGAGTCATAGTGAATCAAATGGGCGCAATGAGAACCGCGTGCAAATGACTTAGTACAGCTTTTTTTTACATTTTTACAACTCCGTCCCATCATAATGCAGAGTCCTGAATGTCTGCTTCTTCGATTTTCTTCGTTTCCAAGATGATTGTGACCATGAACTCCAGAGGCATACCTGTGCAAATAATTTAACACCCTGATTTTTTTAAGCAACTTCAATCCGCTGTAACACGGAAACGCAGCGACAAAGGACCTTAATTGATTGGACCAAATCAATTCGTAATGATTTAAACTGCAATCCACCTCGACGTGAAACGTGTGCAAATCATATACCGAAATGCTCGCCAGCTCCCTAACTAGAAGAAGTTGGCCTCCCCCAACTCCTTCCACATAACGTTCCTTTACCCAGCAGTGGAAAAATTTAGGTTAGTAAAAAAAATCATTTCTATTTATAATCATAAAGATCGCTTTAAAATTGTACTTATTAGAAGAGTGTAAGTACACACTCAACTCGTGTTCAAATAATGTTATCTGTTATCAAAGGCACTACTCTCGGTAAACCGCTGTTTTAGCTCGAGAAAACGTCAAACGACCAATTTTCGAGCTATTCCTAATGCATAAAACTTTATGCGGCCTCACAAAACATCCACCACCATAAGAAGACCCATAAATTGTTTCTTGAAGTTCTGAAATTTGGGAGCTGTAAGTGGATCCAGGGGTCTGGTTGAGGTGGTTTGTAGAAGGCTGTAACTGTTAATTCCGAAGAACAGGCGAAACCTTTCGTCTTAACGAGAGGTGGTCATTAAAGGGTGGTTAACAACCCTTTCAAGTATTCTACGGTTCACGTCACAGTTTTAGGGAAAATTTATATTTGAAGTAGATTTGTAAAGCAGGCCGGAGTGCCACTACCAACTTTTTATGTTATACTTAGGTTTGGAAAATGTGTTCATCTTTATTTTTAGGCTTCCATCTATTATCTGGGGGTAGTAACTATTGGTATACCCCGACGTAAATATGGGGGCAAAGGTTTTTAATGATTATATTTGTGCTTGTTTCAGTGGGAATTGATACCAAACTAGCAAAGCATGTCCTATGTGAACCAGATCACTGATAGAATACTTATATCCTTTTTTTTGTAACGACATATTTACTTATAATATATAGAAAAACACCCAGACCCGAAACAGATATCTGTAGATCATGCAAACTTTGTTCCGCGGTGGAAATCGCACCCGCTATCTCTTGCGCCTCAGCCGGCTATTCGCCCACTGAACCACCGAGATCGTCAATGTTATCTAGCAACAGTTAGGTTATTACAACTTTTGTGTAAAATCAGAGTCACATTTGCAAAAAAGTTTCATCGTTTCAGTTTTCAATGAAAAAGTCAGTTAAATTGTATGTAGAGCTACACATAAACTGTACCTACACCTTGTTATTGCATGTAGAGCTACACATAAACTGTACCTACACCTTGTTATTGCATGTAGAGCTACACATAAACTGTATCTACACCTTGTTATTGTATGTAGAGCTACACATAAACTGTACCTACACCTTGTTATTGTATGTAGAGCTACACATAAACTGTACCTACACCTTGTTATTGTATGTAGACCTACACATAAACTGTACCTACACCTTGTTATTGTATGTAGACCTACACATAAACTGTACCTACACCTTGTTATTGTATGTAGAGCTACACATAAATTGTACCTACACCTTGTTATTGTATGTAGAGCTACACATAAACTGTACCTACACCTTGTTATTGTATGTAGAGCTACACATAAACTGTACCTACACCTTGTTATTGTATGTAGAGCTACACGTAAACATTACCTACACCTTGTTATTGTATGTAGACCTACACATAAACTGTACCTACACCTTGTTATTGTATGTAGAGCTACACATAAACTGTACCTACACCTTGTTATTGTATGTAGAGCTACACATAAACTGTACCTACACCTTGTTATTGTATGTAGACCTACACATAAACTGTACCTACACCTTGTTATTGTATGTAGACCTAAACATAAACTGTACCTACACCTTGTTATTACCCTTAATAACGCAATAAATACAACTTGAATTTGAAATTGAAGATACTAATAGACATACGCAAAACTAACGCATTAATATTTCAATTCAGGGAAAATGCAGACAGTGCCTTGGGAACACCAAAGAGTTGAGCTATCTGTAGATCGTTTGCAACGATCTAGTGATTGATTCAACTGTTTCTTTTGTATTTTTTAAAGATATTGGGTAATATTTGAATATTCTGTTAAGGGCACGTTCTTAACGTGCGGGACCTGCGAGGCAATACTTTGTTAATACAGATAAAGTTCTTTATTAAAATATTTCTTACATTATAGTGCGAGATATAATAGAACATAGATGAAGCTTAATATCCAACAAATGTTTCTAAACAGACCTTCAAGATGAACTTACTCATTAATTACCACAAGTTATACAAGTTGTAGCAGTTACTCGGCCAAGTTACTACCCCAGCCGTTAGACCCAAATTAACGAGCCTCAGACACTTTACCATAGTTTATATAATACAATGTATTTTTACCAAAATCAAGTCATTACTTCAACCTTACATCTTTATAATAAAGTTGAAATTTGTATACCAGAGTTGAATTGGTCAAACTCCTCTGCTTAGGAAACTACCCGTAACGTGCAATTTAAGTTTTGACCTAAGTTCTGAAGCGTTTAGATGACGTTTGGAAGTTTGCTCGGTTTGATGTGAAGCTGTACTACCAACAAAACTACTAACCTTGTCATATTTTGTACTATACTGTGTTCGCTGAGAATGTCTTATAGGGAAATCAGGGGTTGTACGTCATTGGTCGAAGATAACGAACATGGGGCGCGTGCACGCTGCAGATACCAACTAATGGAAAAAAATGTATACACCATGTTATTGGTGTAGATGTGGTAGAGCCCAGTATGAACATTATGGATCGAAAAGTAGAAAATATGGCAGAACGTTTTATTGTAATTTGGAGGATGATTCGCTCACTATGCCACTTATTAATTTATACATTTTTACAATTCATATATTTATATATGTTGGTATGTCAATATATATTTTAAGTATCTTAATTTTTTTTATGTTATTTGTGGGGAAACAGACTTACGGCACACCTGATGGTAAGCGGTCACCGTCGCCTATTGACACCGGCAACACTCGGGGTATTGTCGATGCGTTCCCTACACTGTAGAAACCTCTTTACATTTCTCTTGAAGCGTGCTATGTCGTAGCCTAATGGGAAAACCTCAGATGGTAGCTCATTCCACATCTTGCAAGTATAAGGTAGAAAAGATTGCGTGAAGTGTGTGGTGCGTGATACCCAATTGTCGATGATATGTGGATGAGCTTTATAACGCTGATATCAATATTAATATCTATGGAATTTTATGATTATATTATATATAATATGTATTTAATATAATTATGCATTTTATTTATATTATCTAAGTAGGTATATATGTTTTGTTTCTTAATTGTAATTTAAACATGTTCTATATAATCTGATATACGCCGCCGTCCTTATTTGTTCACATAGATGTTCTTGTCCATCCAAAGGTTGCCTGGAAGAGATCGTTTTTAGCGATAAGGCCGCCCATTTTACCCATGATTTATAATTGTGTTTCCTGTTATATGTTTATATCTAATGGTGTGCAATAAAGGAATTATCTATCTATCTATGATTCAGACTCAAGTGAACCAGAAATTGAATGTAGTTATAATAATACTTTCAGTGTTTTATTTAAATATACCCTACCATAATTAAACAAATACCAAACTATTTTATTTAGATGATATCGGATGAAGTAGGTAAATTAAATAGATAACTTTGTATGGAGCAATATAAACGAAGACACAAAATTTGTATTTAATACAAATATAAATATAACGCACAAGCTAACATTTTGAAACAATGATCACACCCACACTGACCAATCACAGTCACTCATAGTGCTAGTGTTGTCCTTTTCACCCTTCATACAATTGTGCAAGAGAGAGCGCCCTATATTAGACATTCTCAGCGAACAGAGCATAGTTCTTAAACATGGATTAGCTTGTGATAAAGATCACACTAATATTTTAAATGCTAAGGTTTAGATGTTTATTTGTTTGTTTATTACTCAATCACGGCTTAATGGCTAAACCAATTTTAATAAAATTTGGTATATCGATAGCATACGGCCTAAAATGACAGATAGGCTACTTTTCATTGACAAAACACGCGTGCGAAACCGCGCGCGGAAGCTAGTAAATTGTTAGCTATTTGTTAACATTCATCATCATCCACAGCCTGACTTCACCCACTGCTGGGTATAGGCCTCCCCAAGTTTGTGCTATCCGCCACGATCCTGCGCTAGTCTCACCTATTGACGGCCTACGACTCTAACGATGTCGTCCACCCATCTCGCTGCCGGACGTCCAAGCCTTCTACAGCCATTCCTCGGCCACCATTCAGTTGCTACCCTGCTCCACCTGTCATCACCACGTCTTGCAAAGTGTCCCGCCCAAGACCATTTCAGCTCCATAACTCGATTCCCAACATCATGAACCTTCGTTCTTCTACGGATCTCGACGTTTGGAACTCGATCTAAGAGATTGATGCCGAGCATGGTACGCTCCATGGCTCTCTGTGCAACTCGAATGAGGATGAATATATCCAAGACGAAGGTGCTGTCGTATGTCTCTGGCATCACAAATCCTGCGGTAACAGTGGGAAATGAGAAGCTGGAGATGGTTGACCAGTATATTTATCTTGGACATATTCTATCCTTTGGTAAAGAGCATCAACAAAAGGAGATATCTAAAAGGATCCGATTGGGATGGGCCGCGTTCGGCAAGCTGGACGACATCCTTAAGTCACCTAAAACTCCACAGAGTCTGAAGACTCGCTTATTTATGCAATGTGTTCTGCCCACCATGACTTACGGGGCCGAGACATGGACGCTCATGCAGGAGGTTGTGTACAGGTTAAGAGTTGTTAACATTATGTTTAAGCAAATACATTTTACTTTATCTTTACGGAGTACCTATCTATAGCCTTATTACGTTAGCTAATTGCGTCGCTGTCGGACTCGCGTCGCTGTCAGTTTGTGTATGTATGCACATACGTGTGTAATGTATGTGTACGTGTGTATGTATGTACATACATACACACGTACACATACATACGTTAGATACGCACTGCACCCAACTTAGCAGAATCAAGGTAATGTTCTTATTGACAGACAACTCGAGCAAAGCTGCGGGCGGGTATGCTAGTATTTCATAAAAACGTGAATCGATTTGTTCGTCTAAAAACTTCCTAACAACGTTTTCTGACACAAACATTGGCATATCCCAAGAAAATCGCTTTATTATTCTAAGACCGACCTAAAACCACTAAACATTTTGTATTTTCGGGCCCTTCGAGACCAACGATACGTGGAATTGATCTTTCATAGAATACGATTTAATACAGAATTGACGGACGTTGTAGAGACTAGATTTCAGTTTGGAAACAAACTATTTACACAATCGTATATTATATTTTTGTACTGCAAGGCAACGCCTCCTCCCACTCCTCTTTGCAAACGTAAAAATTATATGACCATAAATCAGCTGCTCAGCATTTGCTGCAGAAGCACAACTGGTGTTTTTGCATGGCGCTGGAAGGTCGAAAAATGAAAGACATTTAGTATTAATATCCTTCTTACAGTGAAAAGTACCTTTCACTATACTGGACTGCTCTACCAATAATACTAAAGAACGCGAGATAATGTGATTATTGGCTAAATACTGCAGACGATTTATAAAAAATATTTCGTTAACTCGTGATCGTACTCAGTTCATTCTTACACACATTAAAACATGACAAGACAAACAAACAAACAAACCGAAGAACCCAGCCAACCTATATTTTTCTCTAAGAATATAAAAATCTCAATTCAATATTTATAACTCCCCAAATATATCACTTCCAACTAGCATAAAGTTTGCCCTCGAAAGGAACTCATAAAAACATTAAATAGTTTGTATCCTTGAGGCCGTCTGCGGCCAGCGCAGGAAATTGGACGTCGGTGATCGGAATCGACGTATCGCTAGCCCGATCGGACAAACCAAATGTTTGCTCTTGAATAATAGAGCTGGTCTTGAGATAAACAAATCTGTGGTTATTTATTTCACTCGGTTGAACTGTTGCAACTGGCTCAAGAATTGACAATATTTTAAATTTACGAAATAGCGTTTTAAGACAAAAAATACAATATTTCGTATTTTTTTATACTACCTGGAGATGGAAACAAGCATATGTCCCAATGGAACTGTAAGAAACAAGCAAGTGGTAACCATCGCTTATAGCAAAGTGTTGCCTCGTAGGTCATACACCTTCCACTGCCCTGCGTCCATCAACTTGAGGCATACAGGTGTAAAGCCTCAGGTGCCTGTAATTTCACTGGAAACTTTACCTTTCACACCGAAACACAGCAATGCTGCTTGACGGCATCAATAGGTATGGTGGTAGTACCTCTTCAGGGGAGCCCTTTCACAAGGAACTCTACTACTCTGTTTTTAACTGAAGGTACTATTCTGAGCTTCGCTGCTGACTGAAACTAGAGAAAGTCATAGTAAATATTAAAGAATCTGTGAAAAGTGTCGGCTATTTTGTATGCCTTTCTTCAGTTGCAGTTGGCAGCGTAGCTCGGAAGATGCGAACAAGTTTACGGCTCTTACCGTAAGCAGTTGTCGTAGCCTATGAACAATGAAACCCCAAGTGCTATTAAACAAAATATTGATTAAAGTAGGTATTTATCGCGTATGTACCTTTTTTATTTGTTATCCCGACGTTTTGGCTGTGTTGCAACAGTCATGGTAGACCACCGATACCCATTTTAATCAATAATTATGTACAGTGATCGCGAAAGTTTGAAAAACGCTACAAGACAAATTAGTCCACCGATTACTTACCTCCGCGTTGGTTTCACATGTTTTGATGGTTATAGTACAAGGTGTTATTGATCGCTTACACCCGAGTATAACACATAAGTTTTCATCACGAATGCGCAGAAATTCAAAAAGTATTTATAACTGTTTGTTGCTAATAAGAAATTTTGCGTTCCTGGTATATTTTTGTTTTTAGTATTATACTACGACCTCTTTTTTTTATATAAATAAGTGTTTGTTATGGAGTTTAGATTTTATTTTATTTATTTAATCAAATCCTTAGCCCTTATTATACAAGATACAAAATATTACTATGCTTATTAACATACGGTCAAAAACGTTATATAAAAAAGAATTTATAGATCGTCTAAAAATACGAATTAACAAATTACGTGAAAAAATACAAAAAGGGTAAGGTACATAGAATATATATATACATTTATAAGTACCTAGTTATATCATACATTTATACATACATATACAGGGAGTTTTATCTAAGTGTGCACAAATTTGCACAGGAGGTTCAGACTCTATAGTATATGCGATTATTGAAATTAAAACAATGTTTTATTTTCAAAAAAAATACCATTTTATTCCTCTAAACACAGAACTCGTGGACAATGCGAAAATCATTCATTAAATTTTACTGCGCACGCACACAAACGTAAAACTAAACACTCACGGTCGCAGAATGAAAAGGGTGTCCATAAATCACGCACTTTTTTAAATATTTTCAAATGAAAGTAATTAACTAATTAAAAGTTAAATTAAATATTTGACTTTTTATAAATACCATTATTAATGTCTAGAATGTTATAAAAAAATGTGTGCACACTTAGAAAAAACTACCTGTATATACCTTAATAACCAGTATATTGGGTTGCGTTCTTATCATGCATGTGTGTTATCCTCCATAATTAATATTAAAGTTTCACTTTTAAAGGTTCCCTTTATGAAAAATATCAATCGAGAAGAACTCCTTATTAAAAACTCTTTGTAGCCTGTTAGCGATAAAATGTTGTGCAAATAACTTTTTCTCAAACATGCATGGAAATATTGTCATTATTTTCGAAAAATGAACACGCGAAGTATCGAATTCACGGACAAAGAAAATCAAATCCATTGCAGGAGCGTTTTTTGAATTTGGAACATTACACCGCTCCTGCAATGTTGTATGAAACGGCGTGCTGGGGTTATTACATACTCTTTGATTGGATCTCTTTTATCATTTTTGGCATAACAAATTAGGTCTCTTTGTTTAGTACAAATTGCGTTCTCGTGGCTGTATAGCCATAAATTCGTTTGCCTTTCGGCACAGATTTGATGATCTTGAGTTTAAAATGCTTGATATTTGAACGACGACCCGCGTTCCCAATTTTCGACTACATGGTTTATTTAATTTCATTTAATTTATTTTATCTTTCGACAAATTACTTGTTCTTAGATATGTCAGTAGGTACAATAAAAAAATCCAATTAAAAATAGTTAGCATAATTACAATGTCACATTGTTAAAATTTAATTATAATGTCAATAGTGACTTAATTTATCCTGTGTTGTTCGCATCCATGCATTCCATTCCTATCCTCTACGGCCTCTATAAGTATTATCCACCCAACGGGATGATGGTCTGCCACGGCCTCGTTTGCTCTCTCTTGGCCACCTTGCACCACTTGCTATCACCAATTTTTACCAAGTGTCCTGCTCAATGCCACCTAAGATAATATCACTGGTTGTATATAGGCAAATCCGTAAAGCCACAGCTAAAGAAATAATCCACAGGCAAGTGGCTTTTATTTCCTTCTAACATCATGTTATGCTAACTTACATAACCATTTTCCCCAATTTCTTCGTTCTAGTAAAAACAATCATTATCTCTCCATCAAATAAAATCACTTGGTACTCGATAATCGTATAAATTGAATGCCTACTTACATAAAACCTTCGTCAGATAGAGGAAACATTGGCATACTTCCAATAATAATCATGTCACTACACAAACTAGGAAATTCAGCCACAATGTTAAACTAAACAAAAATATTTTTTTTGAACAGTATATGTAAAAGAGCAGTCCCGTTATTGTCTTTAAATTCTTTAAATTATTAACTTTAAACGCGATCACAAGATGTCAAAATCAATGATCGAATTTCTCCTCAGTTTCCAAAGTTGAACTACTATGTATGAATCTTACTTATCTACGAACGTTTTATAAGATTTTGTAAGTTATCCTCAAGATCGGAAACTGAAAAAAAATAATAATGGGTTTTGATATCTCGTCTCTGTCTTCGAAAGTAGACTAAAGCAGGTGGAAATTACATTTGACCTATAAGGCTCTTAAATAACAATCTTTATTATACATTTTTTGGATGATATCAGAAATCGAAATAAGGAATAAGCGATATCTCTAGTCAATGTATTAGAGGAACTCACGATGGTTTGACTGATGGTCGCGCGTGTCAGCGCGATACGAAATGTGTGTAACGTAACGTTTTTGTTTCGGTTTTTCTTTGGTATTATTTATTTATATAATATAATACTTTAATGCACAAAAGTACAAATTACATGTACAAAAGGTGGGCTTAATGGTAATAGCATTTTCTACCTGCCAACCTCAGAGGTAACAAAAAAGGTTGGCGTGTTAACTTAAAACAATATTAACTTATTGACAGTTAAAAACAACAAAAGAAACACAAATAACAATAAACTCGGATCACAGTGAAAATACATACATAAACCTACTTGGTATAATGAAAATAATACATATAATATATATATATATATATATTATATGTATTACTTTATATTATATATATATATATATATATATAAATACAACAGAAAATATATACCTATATATATAACAAAAAAAATATTACATTAGTACGTTTCCATATATTTAACAGCTAGTGGAGGACTGCAAGAAATGACTGTAGACTAGTCGTCTGAAAACCGGTTTAATAAGCGCCTTTTTATTATGAGTATTGAGAGAGTTCCATACACCGACAAAACCTCAAAAGAGTTGCCACGGAAGGACGTTGAGTGTTTCGGGGTAGCAAGAAGGAGAGAATCAGTGGATCTGTGGTTTCGGTCATGGGTGTTAGAGAGGAAGGAAATTGCATTTTAGATAATGAAGAGTAAAAGGGTACCTGGATTGAGACATACAATTCCTAACTTGCTTCTGCCACGAATTGAGAGCCATTTCAGTTTGGAGCGAAACACAGACACATGATCGTACTTACGGAGACCGTAGATAAACCTAATGTATGTATTGAGTAGTCGATCCAATTTGTTAGGGAGGTCCTGATTAAGATTATCATGATTAGGTTCGATGATCGTTCAAAATTAGTGCCATTGCCCTTCTGAACTGATTCGTTGATCATTAAACTGAACAAAAACCAAATATTTCTCCTATATATGGAGTTAATGGTGATTTAAACAGTTATTAAACATTTTAATAATTTTGCACTAGACGGACATGGCTAAATTTTAATATCGCGACTCCTTATACGCGAAACTGGGTTGTCTGGTACAAATTGTTACAGTGCGCCGTTCACTTCCTGACGCGAGGGTAAAGTTCCTAGTATATTATATTTATATTTATTCGTATTATTATAACTTGTTCTGTAATATTTCTTATCATTATTATTATTCATCACATAATATATGTATTACTTCTATCTATCATAATTATCTAATTAAGCCTATCATAATTGTGTACAAACACCAATTAGTGCCTATTTGTTCTTACGAGATATAATGACTTGCCTAAAAAAAGGTTTCCGCGAGCTGTCGATCGGTGGCGAGGCATAATGCTGAGATGAAACCCATTTGCTGCAGTAGCACATACGCACCTACTTGCCTCTTTTTAATTTTTCCCTGACTACATTGCATATTTATTATTTCATTCTATTGTTCCTATGTTGTGTTCTATATAATATAATTTATTATAAATACACATGGCAGTAAATTGCACATGGCATATAAGCATATAAGCATGCAAGTAGCATGCAATCAGCTACTGGCAGTATAAGAAAAATCGTGAAATTGGCAATGTGCGGCGGGGATAGCGGGGAGTGTAAAAGAGATGCTAAAATAATTATGAAGTCTTGCAATTTTTTTTGAACAAATTTTCGCCTCTATGCTATCTACTGGCAAGCTATTTTGTTGCAAGCAAAATCATTTTAAACAGCATGCGTATAGATAAGGATGCGAGCTCAAATCCCGTCTAATTTGTAATTTTTGGAATGATTGCAAACATCTTATGATTGAAGAAAAAATTTCTTACATTATTATTATTTTGTTTTAATAAAGCCCTAACTCCAATGTTTTTGTTGTGCAACACCGTGACGTAGCTCAGTGGCCTTTATCCACCGCTTGTGCTTGTTTTATTCGTTGGCCGATGTTCCGATATATCAGCCGGAATTGAATACTGAACCAGTTCTTACCGCAGATAGTATTGCTTCTTGGAGTTGAAGCTAGCTTTTTGTAATAAGTGACTGGCTCAAGTTCTTTCGGTCAATTGGTACGATGTAGACTAACGACTTTTATCTCTGTAATGGACTTGCTTAACACACTGTAAGTTATGTTACTGGGGGTTAGCAGAAGAGAGTTAAAAAAATGCATTTGTTGTAGTACTATGACTTAAAAAGTTCACATTAACATTATATCATTAATTAAAACTTTCACATTTATAATATACTAGCCGACCCGCCCGCGGCTTCGCTTACGTTTTTCGTAAAACATTACCCTCCTGCGCAGTCAGATAATCGATCTTTTTAAAATATACAATTCCGTAGTACATTCATTTGATCTATCTCGTAAAGTTTAGCAAGTGTTAGCAATTTAAACGCACAAAAATATCATTAATATAAACACGGGATCTATCACGTACCGTCTTATCGGTGTTTAGACCGACAATGTTTCGCAGTGCGAGGCGAAACGTTATTCGGAGCGGATCGCACTCACCCTGACGAAGGTTCACGAATTGAACCGAAACATTGTCGGTCGAAACACCGTTATGCAGTAGATACGTGATAAATCCCGTATTTATAATAATGATTGAAATCAATCACGAAAGTTATAAGCACAAAAATATATTTTATGGCTATTATGTACTATAATATGTGTGTATTATACATATAAACATGCCTCTTGAATCACTCTATCTATTGTTGAAAACTGCATTAACATCCGTTGAATAGATTAAAAGATCTAAGCGAACAGACAGCGGAAGCTACTTCATTTTATATAATGCAAAGATAAAGAAGTGAAATGAACTAAAATAACTTAGGAATTGCCACGTTACTGTGATCATGTAAATTAGGTTTGTAATTACTGATTAAAAAGGTATTTATCTAGTAGGGATATACCTTTTTATTTGTTAATTAGGTGTCTGGTCTGTCCATCGTTAAGGGCTTTTTATTCTCTACCTTTCACTTCAACTATAAAGCTCTCTAGATTATGAAAATAATGATTTCTTACGCATTACAATTTAAACTTATTTTTGTATCGTGCCAAAGAAATCTTTCACTCAAACTTCCTTCTTTGAGATTAATTGTTTCAACTAGCGTTTAATGCAAGATTGTCCTGTTTTAGATTTAGTAGATTGAAAGGGCAGTAAATACACAGCACCCAAATCCGCTAATAAACATACAACCTATCCATAGTTATAAGCCGTTAAGCAAATGTGCCCTGGACATTATTTTGTCTGCTGACATTTTGAGTTCACGTGAACTTCCCTGCGCCCTTATACCGTAAAGAATAAAGTTGATTTTTGGGTAAATTGGGGATGTTTAAAGTTGGCAGGCCACAGCTGTGATACGCTAGGTCTACTCGTTTGCGGTCAGTTGCCTAAACAGGCTGTAGTTGACAGATATTGTAAGCTCGGGTCCCTGAATTATGTTGAAATGTTGCTCCCAACATGTCTTCAGGATTTATAAGAAGGATATTACGATATTTTTCAAGTTAAATCCAGACAAACTGGTGTCCTTTAATAATAGACAGGATTTGTCCAATCTCAATACTAAGATAAATAATATCGAAAATCTCGGGTGGAAAGGAAGTGTTTACATGCCATACGTCCATCACACTAATATTATAAATGCGAAAGTTTGGATATTTGTTTGTTACTCAATTACGTCGTGACAGCTGAACCGATATCAATGTAATTTGGTATGTACGTAGATTATAACCTGGATTATTACAAGACTACTTTTTGTTAACAAACAACGCGTGTGAAACCGCTGGAGGAAGCTAGTTTTTGTTAATTTTAAAAACTTTGCACTGGTATTGGCTCAATGTGGGCTACTGTTAAAACAGGGTGTAGCTATAAATTTGTCTAAAATTAATATAAAACAAATAAGGTTATTTCAGAAATTACCAACAACAGGGTGATTATTTTCATCAAAAATAACAAAATCATTCTCTTTTTTCAAATTATTGATAAGCAAATATTTAAGTGCATTTATCTAATAATATTCATTCATTTTAAATTAGTTCAAATGATAAAAAGTTACAAGTTACGTTAAAAGTAAATGAACAGATGGCCGATGCGGCCGGAAGGTTCTCGAATAGAGGCCACGGACCGGCAAGCACAGCGTAGGATGTCCACCTACAAGATGGGCAGACGACTTGGTAAGAACCGCAGGTCGGCGTTAGATACAGGCCGCTTCCAACCGCAGTTCTTGGAGATTAATGAGGGAGGCCTTTGTCCAGCAGTGGACGTCCTACCGCTGATATGATGATGATGATAAAAAGGTAACGTTTATAAAATTTTAAAAACCTCTGACCCCTATTTGCGTTGGCTGGTGACAAACTTACATAACTATAAACCAACTACTAGTAAAAAAGTGGCGCTCCGGGAGTGCCGACAGAAGTGAAAACTTGAACAAATACGAGATACTTATATACACAGGTGTCGGTAACGGTAACAGTGTCGCGAGTTCAATGGTTTTACTCCAATCTGAAAAAATGCCCAACGATGCCAAGATGTCTTCACTTCAAAAAACCTCGTCCGTATCGGTCTAGTTTGGCAGCTACGATGCCACAGATATAAATAATATAACACCCACGTTTTGTATCACAGGTTCATAAGAGAGGAAATTATCGCATGATACTCCAGATAGATATTCCATCCTGTATACAATGTAGGACACTAAATAACGTTCAAAAACAAAAGTATTTGAGATTGCCTTTTGGTTCCTGTAAAAGAAATTATACCAGACAATAGAGTATATAACAACCAGTACTAAACCGCTACAAAAACGTCGACAAGAAAGGTTCGCCAAGTAAAACGCCTAATGGCATGCAGAGCGCGCCAGATGCATATTTCATAAGGATGAACGCCGAATGCTACGTGTGGTTTCGTATTCTATTGATTTTGTGGCGATTGTCCGCTCACAGGTCACTTGTTCTGCGTTAGGGCTACTTCTATCTGTAGAGGTAACTATGATCAATAAAAAGTTTGATTATTTGATGTTTGATAGAGATGTAAGAATGTAAATATTACATGACACTAAAATTATAAATTCGAAAGTTTGGATGATTGTTTGTTACTCAATCGCGTCATAACGGCTATGTACGTAGACTTTATCCCGGAATAACATATATGCTACTTTTTGTTGACAAACAACGCGTGCGAAGCCGCTGGCGGAAGCTAGTAATACATACTCGTAATATACTTAGGCAGGCTTGCACAACGATTCCTAGCGTTTAGCGACTAAACATGTTTAAATTTGACGTTCTTTTATGATTTGATAACTCCTTAAATCATATTTAGCCACTAAATACTTTTAGGCAGCGTTGCGCAAGTCGCCCTTAGGGAAATCTAGTAAGTCCGATTTGACGTCTATCTTTTTGAATGCCGTGATTACTTTGTACACACGGCTACATATCAAGCTATAAATTTCCAGTATAAGCTGACCTTGCATTGTGTAGGCTTTTCGTAAAATGGGAGGTCAGCTTATACCGGAAATGTATAGCTTGATGTGTAGCCGTGTGTACGAACGTTTACAAAAGAAATCTCAAAATCAACCTAATAATTATTATGTTATCCATACACTACAATAATGAGTATAATTAATATGCACCAACTTCACTTTATATTGAACAACTAGCTGACCCCGCTAACGTTGTTCTACCTTTATCAAAGAATTCAAATATAGAATGAAATGTCAAAGTGACGCGACACTTCATGTAAATGACTTCACGTCAATGAACGACAGTTAAATTAAATGGATATTTTTCATACAAAAATACTAAAGTCGCGATTCAAAAATCGGGGGTAGGGGTAGCAGGGTGAAAAATAATTGACGACCTAATCTCATCCCTACCAAATATGCAAAAAAATTCTTTAAAATCGGTCTACCCGGATCGGAGGAGTGTGACCACTAAAACCAAAGAGAATATAATACCTATACTGAGAACTTAAACCGTGACACGAGATTTTTATATATTAGAGAAGTTTATACGCAGAAACACTTAATAACACAAATATTATTTTGCTGTTCGTTGTTAGTATTTTGATACCTGTCAAATACGACCTATTACATTTCCACGAGTAGTCCATTACACATTATTTTTAATGAGGGGTTTTGGCATACAGTTACCTTGTTACCCTCGTACAAAAATGATACACATTTATTAAATAATAATGATAATAACCCAAAAAGATAAATCCGTTTGGTTTTTAATCAAGATAACTGGAAAAGAATATGAAAAAGTTACATCCAAGTAAACGAAATTACTTATTTTGTTTTCTTGTGAGATTATAACGAATCTGTTTTCTAAAGTCGGGTATTTATATATGTTAAAAGGTTAAAAGGTTATGTATGTTAAAAGGTTACTTGTTATAATGTTTTCTGATCTCAATCGTTAAAGTATATGCAATTTGTCAAAAGATATGAATAAATGAAATTATTATTATTATCAGGCCGTAGAGTCCCACTGCTGGGCAAAGGCCTCCCTTCCCTCTCTCCACGAATCCCGGTTATTGCCTAATTGGGGCCACTCTTTCTCGAATGCATCCAGTTCATCCCTCCATCTCCGCCTGGGTCTACCACGAGGCCGCCGCCGCCCGTGGAAGAAACTCAACACTGCGCTCCAAAACACAGATAGCTGACGTGGCTCTGACATCCGCAAAATTGAAGTGGGACTGGGCAGGACACGTTTGTCGTACGCCAGAGAAACTATGGGCGAAAGCCACTATAGAACAAATGAAATAAAATGAAAAATTAAAATTATGTCTATCGTAGGTTATTATAATCCAGGTAAACCCGGAACTAACACCAATTCAGGCAAGTTCTGGAGCAGGCAGGTCGGCAGGGCTGCACAAAAGTGTTCTAAGTTGGCTGTTTTATTAGCCAAGTTTCAGGATAAATCGGCCAAGCCGAGTGTGACGGATCAAACGATTGTACAGTCAGCGAGAAAACGTGTAGTGGTTTTAATTAAAAAAATTTCACTCCGTACCATATATATAAAACTCATAGAGGTTATTGTATTACCCACTCATCTTCCTTGACCCAAAGCGTAGTATCTAACCGGTTCATTAGAAGTCTATTTATTTTTTAGGATTCCCAACAGTTCAACACATTAGTATTTACAAAAAACGTATTACCCGTACTATACTACGTACTACACGTCTAACCAATAAACGAAAATTAAAGTTAATTTTTGTTAACGAAAATTAAAATCAGTGTACCATTTAAACCTAAGAGATTTAATCCTCCTATCCATATCTCTGTAGTTGGTACCAACTACAGGCAAAATTCATTTGTGTGGCGAGCAAGCGACAACTTTAATAAACTGAGTAAGCGATTAGATATAGATCTATTCTGCACGAGTGTCGAGTGTCCGGTTCAGCCAGACTGCGGCTGAACAGAGATTTTTTTGGCGATAGAAGTTTACTTTAAATATATTTATGTAGTATTAAGTAGCTTTTACGTAACTTATTATCCATATTGTTGGCTTTCTTTTATATACTGTGTTTCATATTATGTATAATTAGTTATTGATTAAAACAGGTATTTATCGCGTATGTACCTTTTTATTTGTTATCCCGACGTTTCGGCTGTGTTGCAATAGTCATGGTCTCGGGCTGACTGGAGTACTTGGAGCTACCGTCGGGAGGTGCGGGTAGCTGCAGCAACTACCCTCACTTGGTCTTCAGAATTATAAATGTCCTCGTTCATATTACGACACACTACACTAACCGTATCTACGCCGTATCCGTATCTAGTGAGGTTTAGACAACCTGCCAATTCTATTTTTGATTGTAACTCTAAAATAGGTTGTTTTGTTTCCGACATCATTCTTTACAATGTTCAAACGTAGAAAACTGTTATTAGCCTTACGTTTAGTTCTAAGCTATTTGTCCACACTATTGTATCGCCGTTGCTTTTTCTAAATAAATAAATACAACTTTGCCTGGAATAAAAGTTTTCTACAAATAAAACGATTATCAGTTAAAATAGTTATACATTTTTGAATAAGCGTGTAAACACTTGTGTCTCCGCATTCCACCGCTGTATTTATTTCGCACCTTAAGCCGGCCGTTAATCCCGCGTTTCCAACTCTTCTCGGCCTTTTCCGGGCTTGATTCATTATTAAGTGAGCTGCTGTTGTAAAATGAGCTTTACTGCGGTAGATTACGTTTCAATTTGGCTCAACTACATTCAGAAACTTGCACATCCTTATTAATTTATAAATTTGAAAGTAACTCTCTGTTAGTTTGGCTGTCTGTCTGTTTGTTACTTTTTCACAACTAAACGGCTAGACCGATCTTGATGAAACTTAACAAGGAAATACGTTTGTATGTAAGAAAACACTTGAATTGCGCCCTAAATTAGTAAATAGTAAGTATAAGTAAAAAGGTTTTAAACTCCAAAACTTTTAAAAAATTTGAAAGTTACTCTCTTTGTTACGTTTTCACGACCAAACGGCTTGACAAATTTCGTTAAAATTTTGTATATTGATAGGCAATGATCGTAATTAAAACATATACTAATTTTGCCTTAACTTAACTTAAGCCTGAACTTAAACCCACAACCTTCCTCCTGATACGAGGATACTGTTAATTAATGCCAATTGAGCAGATCAACACTGTATAAGTTGTCTTGTAGTAGAAGCTAACGGCACTTTACTCGTAATCTGAACCATCTCACCAATTTCAGCCCTGAAATGAAATAATATTTACTGCATAAAATATGGTGAAATTACAAGACGTCCATTTTAGTTTTGGTCAAAATATTCGTGCAACGAGCTGACAAAATCTTGTAGCACAACTGGCAGTGCAAGGTTGCGGGTTCAAGTCCCATCTAGGAATGAAAAGTTTTTTAAAAATCTTAGAATTTTTCTTTCTTAGATCTTAGATTTCTTAGAATCTTAGAAAAGAAGTGTTCGGATAACACTAAAATAATACGACTATTTACAGGACTTCGAATGTTTTTATTGACAAACCACGCGTACGAAGCCGCGGGCTACCTATATATTTTCATAACTCTTGTACTGAACATTCGATTGTTATTCAATTCACTGTGCTGATGACATCCACATCCGAATGCGAGGCAACAAAGGATTTCGAAGAAATACGTTTTTTTATCCAACATGGCCGCCTCAACTCCCAATCTGCGGCAACATACGGCTTCTTATTGTGCTTCTAGAAACCAATTGTGGAAAAGTTTTGTCACCAAAAACTATTATTAATACTGTGTTGGATATGAAACCTTATTGTAATCTATACTCCGAACCAATATCCTATATGTGAGTATATAAACCCAGAACAAAAGTGACATATAAGGACATTTATTTGCTAGCATAGCTCACACAAATTCACACAATATATTAAATAGGTATAACTTATTCTTCTTTCTGCCCTTTTCCCACATTACCCGGGGTCGGCACAACATGTATTTTCCTCCACATCTCTATAACAACCGTCATCTCCGTTGTCACTTCCCTCCTACCCATATCATTCTTCACACAGTCCATCCATCTCTGCTTCGGTTTTTCTCTACTTTTATATCCATCCACACTCATACCTAACACTCTTTTAGTGTTTTCACATGATTTTCTTCCCATACCATGCTATTTTGGTGCCCATACCATGCTACAAGTAGTCTCTTACTCCTCAATTTTTCTATTACTAGTGCTACTTTTAAAGTTCCTCTAATATACTCATTCCTTATCATATCCACTCTCGTTACCCATCACATCCATCACAACATGCGTATTTCCGCTGCGTGCACTTTTCTTTCATCCATTATTATAAATACGGGATTTATCACGTACCGTCCTTATCGGTGTTTCGACCGACAATGTTTCGGTTCAATTCGTGAACCTTCATCAGGGTGAGTGCGATCCGCTCCGATCAACGTCTCGCCTCGCACTTATGGCCACACTATTTATTTCATCCGTCCCTTTTGTGCCCCAACACTCAGAGTCATACATTACGACAGGTCTTATGATCGTCGTGTAAATTTTCCCCTTAATTTGACGATCGCGCGTTGTTCCTGTAATCTGTCGCCATTTCATCTATCCCGCTTTTATTATGTTTTTAACGTCCCGGTCTATGTCGCCATCATTTTGGATCAATGACCCAAGGTACCGAAAGTCGGAGCAGACTGGTAGGGATACACTGTCTAAAGCAATATTGGCAAAACAGGAGGGACCACCAAAGTCTCAGAACAAATGCAGTCTTTGTTCTGCTGATCTTCAATCCCATACTCTTCAGTTTTTCTTGCCATTTTGCCAGCCCGCTCTGGACCTCAAGTGCATTTTCATCGACGAGAACAATGTCGTCGGGGAACCGTTTTTGTTTGCATGCAGTGTTGACCTGTAATTGATTGTGCAATCAGCTCTAATATGTAATATAAAATATTAATTGAATGTATCGTTGTAACTATCGTTGGTTGACCTAAATAAATAAAATAAATTAAAATAAACAGCATGCACCAGGGTGCCTCCTCTTGTATGTATGAACATTAGAATCGTATACCATCAAACCGCACCTTACATTTCACACTTTATCATAAGAATATAATAGATAAACGTATTTCAGACACTGCACGTCTACTACACTAATATTATAAATGCGAAAGTTTGGATGTTTGTTTATTTGTTTGTTACTCAATCACGTTGTAATAGCTTAACTAATTTTTATGAAATTTACTATGTACTTAGAATATAACCTGGATTAACTCATAGGCTTTTTATCCCATAAATCAGATCCCATGGGATAAATGGGGTGTCAAGTCAAGTTGCAACAGCGAGTTTAGCTTTATTTCTAGTACCTAGTTATGCAACCAGCTGAGATACGCATAACTACATTGAACGCATAAAGACGCAAACTCTGCATTCTCATATGTCTGGCTGGCCGCTTATCAGCGACCACCCACGCGTTATGCGCCTCTTGGCTGTATTATTGTAATACTAAATAAATCATTCGTCTCGAGAATGAAATTAGTCTTAGACGTTTCACTGTAATAATATTTTAATTAAAATCTTTTATCAAAATATAAAAGTTTAGTTTTTAAAAACACTTCTAACGTTCCCGTAAACTTCAATGGCGCAGGCGGGGCAGATTTTCCGAATTTCCGCGTAGTTTTTCACGTGTTTCCGTGAATTTTCGAACGTATCGGATCTGTTCGAACAAATAAATAAGTGAAGCATCCTGGGATTGAACGAGCATGTTGGTGACTGGCTGGTGAGTAGAATTTTCGCCATCCTTTCCTACCTTTTTCATGTTTTCGTGTCTTGTTATTTTCGGAATCAAACTTTTTTCGTTATAACGTTATCTGGTTTCCTATTGTAGGAATTTGTTATTATAGAGTAGGTAGAAATAAGTAAACAGTGCAAATCAAAATTTATGCCTGTTATAGTATTTGGTATTATTTATTCAAATTCATAAATAGCCAAGGAAATAAGTTTAGTATTAATTTAAAATCTAGTTTATCCACATAAAATTTTGTGATTAGTTTGTTAACGGTTTTAGCCCTAAAAAAATAATAGTTTATATATATAATAAATTATATTAAATAAATAAATTGTGAAAATGTCGACTCTTACCCCAATACCAAAAGAAATAGTGAATATAGTACCTCTTTTTAATGGCAATAAACGCCACCTTAATCTATTTTTAAGGAAATGTGATTATGTGGTAGAAAAATTTAAAGGAAATACAGAGCAAAATATTTATGTATTACACACAATCACAAGTAAATTGACAGATGAAGCCGCAGCATTGGCTAGTGAGCGGAATGACATAACATCTTGGGAAAAATTAAAATCTGTTTTAGTGCAACACTTTGGTGATCCTAGAAGTGAGGAATGTATCGCGATAGAGTTGGAAACTTTAAAAATTAAACATGGGGAAAGCTATTTAGAGTTTTGTAACAGGGTACAGTCTGTTAGATCAGTACTCATATCAAAAGTGAACCAATTGCTGGATGTAGATATACGGAATAGTAAGGTTAGCATCTATAACCACCTGGCACTTAATGTATTCTTATACAACTTGCCCGAAAACCTTATTAGGTCAGTGCGAATGAAAATGCCCTCCACTTTGGAAAAGGCTTTAGAGTTTGTACTAGAGGATGTGAACTTTTATGAGCAGTATACTCTCCGTAATAAAATGCTTAGACCTCTACAAACAGCAGGTGCAACAACATTCACGAAATTTGGTTCATCATCTCAGAACGTGCCCATGCAGCCTAGTGGCTTTAGACCCACCTTCAATGCACCCCCACGCTTTAATTTTGGCATTCCAAGTAACAGTCAGTATAGGCAACCTTTTGTAAACAAATTCACACCGCAGACTTCAACTGGGTATAGATCACAGTTGATGCAGCCATCACAGTTTGGCCAGCAAAGGTTCATGCAACCACAAAATTTTAATCCAAAGCCGCAGTTTGGTTATAGGCCCCAGTTAAATCAGAATCAATTTGGTCATAAACCATTTCAACAAAAATTCAATACCGATGTCACAATGAGGACCGCTCTTCCTCAAAAACCACAAATACAGGCACAACAACCTCAGGGATTTCGATTGAATGAGCTAGAGTTAGGTGAAAATTACGATTTGGAAAATTATGATGATCAAGATAATCATTTCACTGAAGATGATTATCCGGATTATTATAATTCACAAAATGAATTCACAACAGACAATATTCAGTCACATACGGAAGAAAATGTAATTGAAGCTGAAAATTTTCACATACGTGCCTCTACTATAGTGAACCGGAAGTGATAAACTTAAACTGTAATATTAAATTAAAACTGCCTTATATATATTTATCAGAGATCGATGCTAAATTTATGATTGATACGGACAGTACGCGATCTTTCATCAGTCCACGAAATGTACATGAGTTTTTCGCTGACTATGTTCTGTGTGAACCGTTTACTGTCATCAGTACTCATGCTTCAAGTACACATAACGAAGTCATTGAAATTCCATTGATGCCATCTTTCAACTGCAGTGAATACCACAAATTCTATGTTTACGACGTTGACTCTCAATACGACGGACTTATAGGTAACGACTTATTGGTACAATTAGAAGCAGTTATTGACTTAAAACATCACAAACTTCGGACCAAGACAGCGACTATACCTATTGTAAAACGTATAACAAATCATATAATAGAGTTAGCTGCACGCTCTGAACAACGAGTAAAATTACCCACCGACTTATATTCCGGGGAAGCCCTTATGAAATACAAACAATTCTGTGAAGGGGTTAGAATGCCCGCCGCTATAGTCCATTGTGTCAATGGATATGCGACCACAGTTATTCAAAACTTATTAGACAAACAAATGACTTTAACAATTTCATCACCGTTTAAGGTAGAGGAAATCGACAAGGACATTATAAACATAAACTGCTATAATGACATTGAAATGAAAGACATGGAAGTAGATGACATTTTAGAGGAAAATTTAAAGAGACTTAGACTTGACCACATGAACCAAGAGGAACGAACATACATTTCTGAATTATGCAAAGAATATAAGGATATTTTTTATAGTGATCAGATTCCTTTAAGTTTCACAAATCAGGTAAAACATTTTATTCGAACCAAAAATGAAGATCCAATTTATGTAAAACCATACAGACAACCTCTTGTGCAAACGCAAGAGATTAAAGTTCAAGTAGATAAATTATTAAAAAACAATGTTATCCAGGAATCACATTCACCATGGAACGCACCAGTTCATCTTGTACCCAAGAAAATGGACGCTTCAGGTGAAACAAAATTTAGAATGGTTATTGACTACCGACGACTCAATGACATTACGACAGATGACAAATATCCCTTACCTAACATCACGGACTTATTTGACAAATTGGGCAAAAGTAAATATTTCACGACTTTAGATTTAGCGAACGGTTACCACCAAATTGAAATCAACGAGACTGATAGACAAAAGACAGCCTTTAGCACAGAAGCAGGACACTACGAATTTCTAAGGATGCCTTTTGGCCTTAAAACCGCCCCCGCAACCTTCCAACGAGCTATGGACAACGTTCTTAGAGGACTCCAAGGTTTACATTGCCTTGTATACATGGATGACATAATTGTTTACAGTACTAGCATGCAGGAACACATTAAAGACTTAAGAACCATCTTTGACAGACTGAGGAAAGCCAACTTAAAGGTACAGCTCGATAAATCCAAATTTTTACGAAAGGAAGTACTATACTTAGGTCATACTATCACTGACCAAGGCCTTAATCCTAATGATGACAAGATAAAGGCAGTTCTAAATTACCCACTACCAAAAACTGTAACCGAAATTAAGAGCTTTCTGGGATTAATTGGTTATTATAGGCGTTTTATCAAAGACTTTGCCAAAATTACAAAACCATTAACGAATTGTCTTAAGAAGGGAAATAAAATAATAATAGATCAGAAATATATGGACGCTTTCCATCATTACAAAGAACTTTTAACGCACGCGCCTCTACTTCAGTATCCCGATCCATCAAAGCCCTACATTCTTACAACAGACGCCTCAGCTGTCGCTGTTGGTGCCGTATTATCACAGGGTACTGTAGGTACAGACCGACCTATAGCTTATGCGAGTAGGACTCTCAGTGAAACTGAGATGCGCTACAGCACTATAGAGCGCGAGCTCTTAGCAGTGATATGGGCCGTAAAACACTTTAGACCATATCTATATGGTAATAAATTTATCATTTACACTGACCATCGCCCTCTGGCTTGGTTAGATTCCTTAAAAGAACCAAATAGCAAATTAACACGTTGGCGATTACGACTTCAGGAATTCGATTATGAAACTAAGTACAAAAAGGGAAAACAGAACACAAACGCTGATGCCTTATCGCGCATCAAGGTAAATGCTATTGATAGTGATTCATCGGACGGATCAATGGTAGTTAATGTAGACGAAAAAGAACAGCGACTTCAAAAACACCTTCAGGACATAACTGACAAAATTACTGATTTAGCTAATGACACTGACGATGAACCCATAGAAACAATAGTATTATCTGATAATTCCGATACAGAGATAATTCGCAATATTTTTGAACGAGAGCAGGATTACCCATTACCACCTTTATCAAGTAGCTCAGGAGGAACAGTTCATTCAGCTGCAGATCTTGAATCTAAAGGAATTCCTATTCTGAATGAGGCCGTTGACACAAAGCCAAACCAGATACTTATCTATACTTGGTTTAGGAAGGAAACAAGCTTTAGAAAAATATCTAGGGAAAAGCAAAAAGTCCTTGAAGTTTTTATGCCCATAAATGACCAGGAATTAATAAAACAATTTTTAAAAGAATACATTAAACCTAAAGCTAAATACTTTATCTATTTTGAAAACGAGCAACACAGGAAAGACTTTAACAGTATAATTATAAAATTATTCAAAGCAGGTATGGTAGATTTTTATGAATGCACCGAGAGAGTAATATATATAGAAGATGAAAATGAACAGAAAGCGATAGTAAAGCAACATCATGAAGGTAAAACGTGTCACCGGGGAATAAAGGAAACAATGGTTAGGATAAAAAGGAATTACTTTTGGCACAATATGCAGGAAATGACATCAGCTGTAATTAACTCGTGTGATGCTTGTCAAAAGATGAAGTATGACAGAAAACCGTTAAAGCCAACAATAGAATTAACTCAAACACAATCAGCACCGTTTCAGGAAATATTTATTGATCTCTTTTCGATTGAAAATAAGATTTATTTGACAATAGTAGACGCGTTTAGTAAATTAGGACAGGCCATAGAGATAGAAAACAAATCAACACCGGAAGTTGTTCGTGCATTGATTAAATACTTTTCAATGTACGGTGTACCTAATAAAATTAGTTCTGATCCTGGTTCTGAATTTAAAAACGAATTGATGAAAGAATTTGCCGACATGTACAAAATTCAGTTACACATTTGTACCACTAATAACCCAAATTCAACTAGTATTGTTGAACGTTTTCATTCAACAATAATAGAAATCTATCGTTTGGCAAAATACGATCAAAAATGTACAGACGCTGCTTCAGTAATGACATACTCTATAATGGCTTATAATAACACGATCCATTCAACAACGGAATTGACTCCTTTTGAGATAGTATTTGGGCACACGGATTCTAATAAATTGTTTGACGGTGAATTTGAAAAGGCTTACATGCAACAATTGTTGAATGACCACGCTAAACGGACAAAATACCTCTATCAGTACCTTTCGGATAAAATATTGGATAAAAAGCAAAAGACGAGAGAAAGGAGAGTAGGAGAGACTGTAGAGTTAGAACCAGGCGATACTGTATTTGCAAAGGATACCAACACTAGGAAAAGTAAGGAAAAACCAAGGTATAGGAAAGCTAAAGTGACAGTAAGATTAGAGCGTAACGTAGCTTCAATGCAAATAGGTAAGAAAGAGACAAAAGTAGCTATTAAAAATGTAAAACGTCCTCCACAGGTGGTGCTTGGTCGTACTGACCCTGCTTCCCCAAAACCAGGGCCTTCATCTTCAAAGGATTGAAAACAATCCCGGGATATTACCCGTTAAAGAAGGACGAGCGTTTAAGGAGGAAGATAAGTGGTTAATAATTAAGATTTTAGATTTAAGCGGTATTAGTAGCGATTTCGATTATCATATATTAAAGTTTAATCAGTTTCTTAGATTAGTAGATGGTCATACACCATATGCCCATGAGTTTTTAGGTATTAGGACTCAAGTAGAGTACATGCGTAACATAACTGTAGTAAAATTTCGGCAGTTGGTTCCATTATATAGATATAAAAGAGGCTTAGTTAATCCCCTCGGATCATTAATTAAGGCAGTCTCTGGAAATTTAGATAACAATGACGCTATTCGATATGACACTCTTATTTCGCGAATTGGCTCTAAAGAAAACGCAATTGATAAAAAGATAAGCTTGATCACCAGAATGTTGGATAACTTTGTGAATAGTACAGAAACCTTACAAGAAAATACGTTAATATTGGAAAAAAGATTGAAAAGAATTACTAAAATATAAAGATTTTAAAGAAAACGCCAGTCTCTTTTTGATGTACACCCTAAGCATGTTTGAAACATTTATGAGTATGTTCAGGATTATGTATGCAACGGTTAATGAAATAGAGACAGCTTTGGCATTTAGTAAAGTGTCTGTACTACATCAGTCTATCGTAAATCCTATAGAATTACTTCAAGTGTTAAAATCCATAGAGCAAGTAAATAGTTTAGTTTATGAAGTTAATGAGAATAATTTGTTAAAATTTGAAAGAATTATCACTGTAAAAGCTTATGTAAAGGAAAACCAGTTAACGTTCATAATGGAAGTTCCATTAATAGATAAAAATATCTACAATTATTTTAAAATTTATTCATTACCGATTTATAAGGATTCTTTAAACAAGACAATTGTAGTTTTTCCCGAATTCCCTTACCTTTTGGTGAAAGATTCGAAATACCTGCCGGTCTCGAGGCCATGCGAGAAAATTTCTGCAGATAACAACTTCTTATGCAGCGAGAATAACGTGGTTCAGTTTACAACACTGACGTGTGCAGAGCAGCTTCTGGAGTTCCAGACAGATCTTACCTCATGTATACCATACGCAGTTGACATCGAAGACACCAAGGTTCAGAGAATCAGTTTGGATAGCTCGATTGTTTTTACACGTAAACCAACAGTATTGGTGGAAAAATGTAATCATGATAACACAAGAGAGTCGCTCTATGGTACATATATTATAACAACAAATGAAGACTGCGAGGTTATTCTGGACGAGATTAAACTAAATTATCGCAGAACATTTACAGAACGTGTACAGTATAAGATCACTCCAATTATTACGTTTCCAAAGTTAAAAATGATGAACTTTACTTCATTGCCTACTATTAACATCAAGAACATTGATTTGGAGGAAATCAAACAATTTTCACGTATTCTAAAGTTAAAAGAAAGTGTGTTCAGTGAAAGTGAAAAAGATATCAGTGGTATCAGAGTAAACAGTGTTAGTTTAGGCACTCTATTATTGTACTTAATCTTAAGCATTTTTATTATTGGTTTTATTGTTTATTGTTTTATGCTTAAGCGAAATGATCGGATCAGAACTTCCGCGAGACCCGATAATTTCGCTCTTGAGGAGGGAGGAGTTATGCAACCAGCTGAGATACGCATAACTACATTGAACGCATAAAGACGCAAACTCTGCATTCTCATATGTCTGGCTGGCCGCTTATCAGCGACCACCCACGCGTTATGCGCCTCTTGGCTGTATTATTGTAATACTAAATAAATCATTCGTCTCGAGAATGAAATTAGTCTTAGACGTTTCACTGTAATAATATTTTAATTAAAATCTTTTATCAAAATATAAAAGTTTAGTTTTTAAAAACACTTCTAACGTTCCCGTAAACTTCAATACCTACACATTTAACGGTGATTATTAATTTAAATTCAAATGAATATAAATTTAAAATACAGTCAAACAAATATAAGTTGATAATTAATAAAAATTTAAATTCACAACTATTATATAAGGACCAAAATTAAAACAACCGTATTAAGGACAAGTTATTTTTATTTTAAATAATAAGCACGAACCGATTCTCATAAGTTCTAGGTACGGAATCATGAACAAAATTTGATTTTAAAGAGTCTTGTCTTGACTAAAGAATCATCAAAATAGTTACAATTTTAGTTATTTTTGTAATATGGTGAGGGCGGCACAAGTACATAACCCACTTGATTTCATCCTCTTCCACAAGGTAACCACTGTCTCACTTGTCCTACTATATCCTTCAAACCGGTAGCGTCGCTGCGGTTCAGACCGTTTCTTTCACACGTACAGTATGTATCTCACGTGTGTAACCGTCGGTCCACGGGTCTTCATAGCGACAGCGACGCGACTCCAATCGGCTTACGTAAGAAGGCTACGAAACGCAGGTTACAGAACAAAAATTATTTAAACTATTCCTGCAGATAACTTACTTGGTCACCTATAACCTAACTTCCTTTAGTTTATTGTAATCTAATGACTTTTACCTAAATACTAACCACCTACCACCTAATTTAATGCTATAACTAAACTAATTTGTTTATGTCTACTTATGTAATATTATTTTGAGGCGACATAATAACATTACCAAGTTTAATATATCGGATAATACATAAGTTTATATAAAATATCGGATTATTTAGATGATAGAGAAGCTTGGGATTGAAATCGCTCTAACTCGTTCAAAAATGTTACAATTTAGACGTAATTTATTTTCTCTAGTGTTATGTATTCTAAAAGGATCATTAAAAACAACCAGCTTTGTTGCTTGCCTTTCTTTCCTGGCTTGGTCGCGAAGGAAGAGGCAGTAAAATTGACATTACGAAGTGCCCCTTGTGATTTTAATGAATAAAGAGATTTTTATTTTTATTTATAATTCTTTCCCATTGTAAGTGGCAATGTTTTTAAATGAGAAATAAAGATTCCATAAGCTTAAACTGAATGTTTGCATGATCTACAGATATTTGTTCCGGGCCTGTGTATTTTTGTATGTATTAAAAGTAAGTATATACAAGTAAATTATGTATATAGTATGCTAGTAAATACATAAATTTAAATTTAAAAAAAGTATTTTTGTATCATGTACACAATACCTTTGCGTGAATCCATCTTCCTCTGCCCGTGGCATTTCCAATGATATTTCGACTGACTGATATGAAAACAGCCGATTGAAAAGTGATTACACGATATATTGCACGTGTTCTAGAACTGAACTCAAAACTAAAGCGAGGTCCAAGCATATATTGCAAAACTCAAGTGGCTCCCTATACGTCTTCGCCGGAATGCACATATTGTATCACTTCTTTATAACATTCTCTATAATCCCACTTCACCTTCTTATCTAAAGGAGCGTTTCGAGTTTCTGTATCAGGGACACTCTCAAACCCTTCGTTCTTCCGAAGCTCTACAGCTTCGAACTCCCATCCATAGTTCACAATTTTATGGTGACTCCTTTACAGTACAAGCTGTGCGACTGTGGAATGCCTTACCTTTGTCTGTAAGGTCGTCCCAATCTCTTCCTATTTTCAAAGTCAAGGTATACAACCATTTCCTTTCGTTGTCTCGTAACTGCTAGTTAGTGTTTATGTTATTTATCCTCTTTATGTAGTGTAGTTTATTTATTCTTATATTATTTGTATGTATTTAAGTTTATGTTTATTAGTATAATTAATAGGTATATTTTATTTTGTGGGTTCTGTTTATGTCTGTAGGTACTCTTACACCGCCGTCTTTTGATTTTGTTTATCCTGTCCATTCAAAGGTTGTCTGGAAGAGATCGCTTTTAGCGATAAGACCGCCCATTGTACCTTTATTTATTGTTTATTTCCATTATTGTATTTTTATTTGGTGTGCAATAAAGAGTATTTCATTCATTCATTCATTCATATTGCCCATTATTTAAATGTGAACACAGAGAGCTCGAAGGACATTCAAAATCATTTGTTAATGAGTATTTTTGTTAATAATATGTATATGTGTGTTCTCTATATATCATACATATATAAAACAAAAACAGAACTGTTCGGGCGGTCAACTAGAGTAGTCATCAAGCTGACACCCTGTCACTTCGATTCAAGAATTAAAATAAAGTTACTTTGTGTAATATTGCTGGAGTTCTTATTAACTCAGAAGTGGGATATACGCACGAAAAACCCACATAAGTGGGCTCGCCTTAGAGGTAAGCGATATTTATATTTTATTC
Organism: Philereme vetulata; assembly: GCA_918857605.2. NCBI lineage: Eukaryota > Metazoa > Arthropoda > Insecta > Lepidoptera > Geometridae > Philereme > Philereme vetulata. The sequence goes on from OU975442.1 coordinate 827,412, forward strand.
TACTATTAGATTTGGAATATTTTTGATACAGGATATTTTCTTCACCCATTTAAATTTGATCACGTAAAAGTCATCATGGACTGTAATCATGTGGGAAGTTTGCATCAAACTACCCACAAGTAAAAATAAATTTTTAAAATTATTTTTGTGAATCAATATTATGGTCGGGGCTACGCTCCGTATGTATTGATTTGCATCTAATTTTGTAAAATGCCATGCAGCAGAGGGAAACCTCCAGCGTGAAATTCTACAAAACAAAAATCAATAATCATTTTTGTGAATCAATATTATTGTCGGGGCTACACTCCGTATGTATTGATTTGTATGAGTCGTGCTCGAGCCGTCGTACAGTGCGGACCTCTCTGGGGCGTCGTTATGCTGCCCGTTGAATATACGAAGATTCGATCGTCGTTAGTGGTCGAGGCAACATCGCCTATAAAAGGCTCCTCAGATCGCGCGGCACGCATTCGATCATCGTTAGTGGTCGCCGCTATAGCATGCAGCGGCCACACCTTAGGAACCTAGGCTGGTAGAGGGGGGCTCGAGTGCCGAAACACTTTGTTGTAGCAACGGCGTATTTCGGCCCTCGAGTCGGCACGGTCACTCCCCGTGCTAGTGCTTGTTGCTTCGGCGTCAACGCAATCCACCTCAAGTGGCGAGGCAACCAGGCAACTGTAGAAGGCCTGAAGGTAGCGATAGGAGTTTTTATCGTTGCCAGATACTGCGTCCTGTTCCCTTCCAGTCGTAGCGGTTCTCCGTTCCACTGGGTCAAGGGGAGTAAGGAGGAGAGGGTGCATCTGTGTACGGCGCGCACACTTATGCAACTTAATATATCCTGCGCATCTGACTTGGCTTTGTCATTCCGAGTTTAAAAAAGTCCTGGGCTTGGTCTAATACCTGGACACGGGTGGCCTAAGGAGAGGAGAGTGGTCGCTCTAGCACTGCATCGGGGTGACAGTGTGGTTCGGCAGCACTCTTTGAGACAAAGCAGCTTTATTTAGAGAGGCACTGCTTTCCTCGCTCAGCCGGGGAGGGGGCTAGAAAAGGTGCCCCAAACAAACGCTCATTCCTCGCAATAAGAATAAATCTAAAAACATGCAGATGAATATGACTTTTGGTGCGTGGAATGTACGTACTCTTTTAGACCGACCCAACAACCTCTGCCCAGAACGTAAAACCGCCATTGTGGCTCGCGAGCTCAAACGCTATGACGTCGACATAGCCGCTCTCAGCGAAACACATCTAGCTGACGAAGGTGAGCTTGTTGAACGTGGTGGTGGGTACACTTTCTTCTGGAAAGGCACACCAGCTTCTGAGCCTAGACGGTCAGGAGTAGGCTTTGCTATTAAAACTACTTTAGCCTCTAAGTTGGAAGAACATCCAGTTGCTATCTCTGATCGTGTCATGTCCTTACGTTTCCATCTTCGAAACAATAAATACTTAAATGTTATCAGCGTATATTCGCCAACACTCGACAAAAGTGATGACGTCAAGGACAAATTTTATGAGGAAGTGTCAGAAGTGCTGACTAAAATCCGGCGCTGTGAGAAAGTTTTGCTTCTTGGCGACTTTAATGCTCGCGTCGGACGTGATTTTGAAGCTTGGCCTCGGGTGATAGGGCGACATGGCATTGGTAACATGAACAGTAATGGGCAACTGTTACTAAGCCTCTGTTCCCAATTTCATCTGGGTATTACCAATACCATGTTTAGACTCCCAAATAAATACAAAACTACCTGGATGCACCCAAGGTCCAAGCATTGGCATCTTATTGATTATGCTATAGTCCGTCAACGGGATATAGCGGATGTCAAAGTAACGAGAGTAATGAGGGGCGCAAACTGTTGGTCGGATCACCGACTTGTTGTTACAAAACTATTTTTGCGTCTTAGCCCTTGCCGTAGACCTCGCAGGGCTAAGCCTAACTGTCTTCATCTGAAAAAGCTAGAGTCTGCTGAAATATTGGCAAATTACAGGGAAGCTGTCAATACCTTTACAGCAGGCATACACCCCGAAGATGAACAGTTAGACGAGGGCTGGAAACTGTTAACTACAAATACCATCAATGCGGCTACTGAGATCTTAGGCCAAAAACCTCGTGTCTGTGAAGACTGGTTTGACGAAAATGATAATACATTGACAGTCGCCCTAGAAAAACACCGCCAGCTCCTTCGAAAGGGAAATCAGACAACTGCTTCTGAAAAAATAAAGGAGAGTACGAGCCAAATAAGGAGACTAACTCGAAACGCAAAAGATGAGTGGTGGCTGAACAAGGTTCGCTATATTCAGTGGCTTGCTGATTCGAATAGACTCGGCGATTTCTTTAACGAGATTAAAAAGTTAGTAGGAAGTCCACATCGAGTAAACGTACCACTGAAATCACTTTCAGGTACCCTCCTGGTAAGCAAAGGAGAAGTTCTTACTCGCTGGGCAGAACACTATAACAGCTTACTCAATGTGGATCGTTCTGCTGACATAAACTATTTAGCATCACTTCCTGCCTTACCACAAGCCGTAGATCTGGATCAGCCTCCTTCTCTTGAGGAAGTTATCATCGCCATCAAAGCGCAGAAAAACAATAAGGCTGTCGGCATCGATAACATACCAGGAGAACTATTAAAATATGGCGGAGATGAGTTGCACTACAAGATTTGGCAATTTTTCCAGCGCATGTGGGAAATGGAGTTCGTTCCTCCTAGTTTTGGCGTATCACTAATTTGCTCTTTGTATAAAAATAAAGGTGATCGATCTGTTTGCAACTCTTATAGGGGTATATCACTTCTGTCTACTCCAGGAAAAACTTTTGCCAGAGTACTCTTAAATCGTCTTATGGAGCTCTCTGAAAGTATATTGCCTGAAACGCAATTTGGGTTTAGACCCAATCGCGGCACATGCGAGGCCATATTCTCTCTTAGACAACTGCAAGAGAAAAGCAGGGAACAGTGTCAACCTCTGTTTCTCTGTTTTGTTGATCTGGAGAAAGCTTTTGACAGTGTACCTCGCGAAGCTTTGTGGATTGTGCTTTCGAAACTTGGTTGCACCGACAAATTTATACGCTTGATAAGACTTCTTCACGACAACATGACTTGTTGCGTAACCGTCAATGGTGAGCAGACAGAGCAATTCCCTGTCACTTGTGGTGTAAAACAAGGCTGTGTATTAGCACCCACTCTTTTTGCTCTGTACTTTTCCGTTGTCGTGAGGGAGACTTTACAAGCCAACACCGAAGGGATCCGCATACGTTTTCGCACAGATGGCAGTATCTTTAACCTGGCTAGGTTAAAAGCGCACACAAAGGTATCGTATGACCTCATTACCGAATTGATGTATGCTGATGACCTATGTTTCGTTGCGGAATCTTCTGAGGGACTCCAGGACTTGATGACTCGGCTTGACGCTGCGTGCTGTAGATTTGGCCTCAAAATTAATATTACAAAGACAGAGGTGATGGCCATGGACACTGTTAACTAAGCTCCACTGAATCTGCAAATCGATGGAAAGCCCATAAAACAGGTCGATACATTCAGATATCTGGGAAGCAGCATAACAACAAAATGCGACCTTGACTCGGAGATCAACAGCAGACTTGGCTCCGCTATGGCTGCTTTTGGTAAACTACGAGTCCAGGTATTTCGCTCCCATAACATCAAATTGAGTACCAAGATTAAGGTGTATATGGCTATTGTACTTCCTAACATCTTGTACTCGTCAGAGACATGGTGCCTGTATCGCAGACACATACGCACGTTAGACAGATTCCATCTGAAATGCCTCCGCGACATTCTTAACATCAAGTGGTCGGATCGGGTCCGTAATACCGATGTTCTACGACGGGCTAATGTCTGTGGCATAGAGGCATATTTGATGCGGCGTCAGCTGCGTTGGTGCGGGCACCTGTCTCGGATGTCTGATGAGCGAAGGGCGAAACGCATTTTCTTCTGTGAACTAGAACATGGTAAGCGGAAACGCGGAGGTCAGTTCCTACGTTTCAAAGACGTACAGAAGAGGCACATGAAGAGGTGTTGTATCGATCCGTCGCGCTGGGAGGCTCTCGCTGAAAAACGACCTGAATGGAGGCGTCATGTTCAGGACAAAGTGTATGAGTTTGAAGAAGAAAGGAGGCAAGAACTAGACTTAAAACGAGATCAGCTTAAAAGTCGACCGCCGGCTAATATCAATTACAACTACATTAATGGCGCCTTAACTTGTGTTCATTGTAACCGGACTTTTAGCGCAAAAATAGGGTACATCAGCCACATACAGGCTAAACACCTAGGCCAATAATCACAAAGTCAAGTCTCTGTAGCCGAAATCGGCTAGGAGGATTATTATTATTATTATTATAAAACAAAGTCGGTTTAGTTACACCATTTATAACTCAAGAACAGCTAAACTTATTTTAATGACCTTTAATTTGTTGGATTTGTCTCCGCCCCGAATAACAGAATAACTATAACAACAGAATAACAGAAAAAATCACGCAAAAAGAAATTATGAAGAAAATTCATTTTCTCATACATAGATGCCGCTAATGATGGCTGATTGACAATTCTACCGGGCTGACATACATTTATATACATGACAAGGCAGTACGAAGATCTGCGGGTCAGCTAGTTACAAATAACTATATCTGTCTATCTGTATTGGCGACCGTTGGGGCAGAAAAGTTCTCGAGTGGAAACCACGCACTGGAAAACGCAGCGTAGGACGGCTCTCAGAAAATGAAAAGATGACCTGTTAAATGAAGGTTGCTGGGAGCCGTTGGGTGCAGGCCGCATAAGATTGGTTGCTTTGAAAATGTATGGGGGAGGCCTATGTTCAGCAGTGAACGTCCTGTGACTGTAATGATGATGATTTTAATTTAACTACTCACTTATAACTTTGATTTCTGAAGTAAAACTTCTTTACGCACGCTCGACTTAAGGAGTAAGCTGGTGAATGCGAGACGAGAGCGTTACGAAAAGTGTGATTGTGCGAGGCGAACGCAAGTTGAGAGAGAGATATAAGTTAGTGAAGATAGAAAGAGAGAGAGTTATGTTTCGTATATCTAAGACACAGTGAAGGCATATTGTCACACTCGAGAGAGCAGTGCGCGCGCACGTTTTCATTCTCTCTTCCTCTCATAGCAAGTGCATGAAATAAATATATAACTTAGTCAGTAGTTCGATTGCGAGTTTGCTAGCTTTATGAGAATGGTGATTTTTTGATTATTTTTCGTATATCATTTCGTTCTTGAACAATTTTATAAAATAATATTTTTAATAAGAAGTAAAATTTCAGTAGTGTGGTCTAAAGCACTCTCGTTTTGTTTTTTTATTACATTTCATAGACCTTTCAGTCTTCTATCTTTTCGAATAATTACTTTCGTTTTATATTTTTATTATTTATCTATTATTTTTTTTATATTGTAATTCATTATATTTAAAATAATGGTCCTATTTAGTGCAATAAGTGATTTACGTCGTCAATTTATAAGTATTTGTAATAGAAAATGTAAATCCTTTATGGGCTGTATGTTTTAGCTTAAGATATACCTGTTATATACTAAGAGCTGTTGATTTTGTTCAAAATAAAATAAAATATTTCAACGCTTTTTATGATTGGCAAACCAATAAAGTTGATCCACTAATATTTCATCTTACACTACACTATACTTACCTAAACATAACCTATTTTATTTTTCTTTTCAATTCTAAACATTTATTTGAAATATATAACAATATACGTATAAACCTAAATCAAATATTATTTCCCCGAAATCCAATTTTCAGACGAAACAAAACCCCAAAACCCAAAAATGGTCCGCAAATCCCAATCTAGCCATTCTGTTTGTATTGCAGTAAAAACTAATAACCTTTAGTGGCCACAGGGTTGGCATTTGACAACGTTGACGACGCATCTACACCAAACACTGCAAAACCAGCACAAAAAGGGTTAAGAGTACTGCATCGGTTTGAAGTTTGTAGGCTTACACAGACCGGATTTTTACATAAGTACAAGTGAGTTTAGGGGCCATAATGTCAGAAATTTGACGACCTCTGTGGCACAGTGTGTAAATAGTCGGCTGAGACGCAGGAGATTCCGGGTTTGATCCCGCTGTGGGACAAATGTTTGCACCGTTTAAAGATATATGTTGGTTCGGGTATTTTTCTATGTATATTATAAGTATTTACAAAAAAAACAGTATGTGAGTATTCTATTAGTTATCTTGTTCCCATAGCACAAACTTTGCTTAGTTTGGGGTTATATAGCGCTATGTGAAATGTCTACTATTATTTATAGAAACAACCAGACCGGAAAAAATATCTGAAAGTTATGTAAAATTTTTTTCGCTGCGTGAATCGAATCCGTAGCCTCTTGCGTCTCAGCCGGCTATTTGCTCGCTGCGCCAAAGAAGTCGTCTCAAATAATATTACTATTTTCTTCCAGCTAACCTTTGTGTAGTGTAGAAGTGCTTCCCAGAATGTATATAAACAAACTTTATACATAAAAACTTATTTACTACTATTCTTCGTAGAAATAAACTTCTTAAAGTCATGCCATTTTAATAGGTAAAATTTGACGTCTTTTGTCGTCTGTCAGTTCAGTATAACTCGTACCGAACTCATACTCGTATCGGTCATTATTACAATAAATATGTAATCGTAACTGAAAAAAGTTAAGCAATTGTGCAGTTCTAGCAAAACGAAACAGTATATTATTTTATGCCCGCCGTTACAAGGTTACGTTGTTGAATTTTGATGAACTGTCAAATGTTACCTATTAAAATGGCCTGACTTTAGGGCGGTTATGTTATACCACGCGAATTATCAACTTATAGTAGCATAGATTAGCTTACATGAGATACCACCTAATTAATACCTGCTATCTAAATCTGACCGTGTGTACAAAATATGTTAGCTAAAATGATAGATAAAAATACAAAATAGTAATATTATTTTTACGTAACACACATTTTTATAGTCAAAAATCTGCACAGATGACAGTTTTATTCCTATTTTATTCAGCAGTCTAAAAAATTACACAAAAACTTACTTGCAAATTCCTACATCGCTGGATTTCGCAATAAAACTTTATAACAGGGGATGTTGCGGCAGTAAAAACCTTTTTCTATAAAAAAATCTTCGTCATACGAGGAGACTCGCGGGCCGACGACTAGGGTTCCGTACTATAAATATAAAAACCTTGTGGTTTTAACTATTGAACTGAAACATAGAGTTTTAAAGTTCTCTAAACCAATACACGAAACAATACAAAATGTTTGGAGCTACATATTTTTAAATGCATTATGAAGTATGTGTTTAGCTAAAATTGATTTTTCTAGGAGTAGGTTGCGGGTTCGATTCCCAACGCGGAACAATAGTTTGCATGATGTACAGGTATATGTTGTATTGGTACCCCCCCTTCTAACCTGACCCCAGCCATCCTAACTCCTTGAAGTAATGGAGTAAGACTTTGGGTTAGTGGCAGCAGCTTTCCAGGGTCCCCGTGGATGTTGAAGTAGGTTGTGTCTCTATTTAATATAAGAAAGTAATTACAAAAAAGTATATAAGTATTATATCAGTTATTTGGTTCCCATAGTACCTACAAGCTTTGCTTAGTTTGGGGCTAGATAGCGCTGTGTAAAATGTTCAGCAGTATTATTTTTACTATTAATTATAATGGCAATCGTACCAACACAATAAGACGGTTCCTCTGTTAAAAAAATACGGCACTCTAAAAAATGTGATCGTACAAGCTGCCTTTGCAAATCTAGCCAAGTGTGATTTGGTACAGGAATAGACTACACATAACATTATGTTAATAGTACACTGAACAGTAGCTATCCCCGCCCCTCCCATCCAGTCCCCCCCCCCCCCCCCACCCACATTTTCTGTGTCATGGGTATTCAAATCTACAACAACGAACATAGATCACGCAGACGTTTCATTTTTAATATTAATAAAAATACAAACACCTCTTTATTTTCTTGAAACGTCAATTTTACCGCCAGTTTCTCCGCGGCCAAGCCAGGAAAAAATAGCAAGAAACAACGCAGGTTATTCAAATGATCCGTCTGTACCGCGCGGAGAGAATGCCGCATCTCAGCTATCCACTCGTCGACTACGCTACAGAGGTCAAGTATTACTATCAATGTAACATTTAGCTATGGAACTCTAAAACCTACCTTCCGTCGTCGTCCTGTGCAAATTGCCAGAAAAGTTCTGAAATATGTCCTCGGAGTCACAATGGACACGTGGCCTATCTTTAATCTTCGTAAATTTGTTGCCATGTGTACCTACCTAAAGTAACATAGACATTTTTATTGTGTTCTATCTAACACAGTTTTTGTGGTATATAGGTTAGTTTTACTTTAGGAAGTGTTATTATTCTTTATATTACTAGGTCTTGATTTGATCACTACTTCACCAGATGGTAAGCTATGAGGTCTACGATGGAGTACCAAGATCTAGGAAGTAGCTATTCTTTATTTGCACACAAATAGATTACAGACAAAAACAGCTTACAAAATGGACATGTACAACGGAATATACTATTCGACTAGATTGTAGTTTTTAAAGAAGCCGGACGACGGTAGAGTATGATTTTTCCTGTTTATTTTTAAAGGGATTGAAAACTGTCACAACAAATTTTTGACCAACACGACGCTAATTTAGGGTCATTTCAGAAAAAGGCACGGCTAAAATAATATTACAAAAACCAATATCAAAAATATTTGCATGATCGAAAATAACCCTTCTCTGATTAGCGTTCCGCACACATTCCATAAGCGTAATGTTGAACATCTTCTGAGGAGAATCTTAATCTCTCCATAATCTTTGCAATTCCTTGATGTTATTTTTTTAGAAATCCAATTATTTGAGATGGAATGTGTCTCGAGCGACGATCCCATGTATTTTGAGAACTTTTGTGTACTACCTGTATTTACCATCTCCTAGCAATTTTTATCAGCTTATTCTAAATTTAGTTCTAAGGTTCAAGGTGTGTGACCTCAGGTGGCCCTAAAACTAGTCCTAGAGTAAGGTGGTATAAAAAAATAAAAAAAATCGAATGAGAGGTACGCTGCGCATACCAGGGCTTGGGCTCCACACACAAAAATGATCACTGAAATTCACAAGAACCATATAAATCCGTCATGAGACATACATTATGTGCTTAGCCACTGGAACGGGAATCTTGGCCCAACAACTTGTACCATTAATCTCTGCTAATAAAGAGGTCTTTGTAAGTCTTCCTTATTCCTGTAATGCCTGTAGATTCGTTGTAAGTAAACCGGCGGATGCATGCTGATTTACTTGCGTTTTTCTATCAAAAAATATACTGATTAAGAATTAAATGTTGAAATCCAGGGTTCGGATGGCTCAAATTATTTATGTGAAAAAGATGAATTTTGAGTTTGATTTAATTAATGTATTGAAATCGGTCCCACTTTTTTGCAGTTTTTGATGCACAAACACGGATCAACAAAGTAATATAAACGTGGCTGTACCTTAATACTAACTGAAGCATACCTCGAGTAATGAGACCCATTGACAATACAAACTGTTGCATTAGCCAGTCGCAGTAATGTGGCGTTTGGCTCCCAATCAGCACTGGTGTTATTATTATAAATACGGGATTTATCACGTACCGTGTTATCGGTGTTTCGACCGACAATGTTTACGGTTCAATTCGTGAATTGAAACCAATCACGAAAGTTTTCTAAGTAAAAAAGCACTGGTGTTGTTATTGTGTGCGTAAAGTACATATTTATAAGCGAGCTGGCACACTTTGTGTGCTTCGTTTTTGAATTATTGACTCTCCATACATTTGTTACTAGTTTATGCGACTAAATAATAACTCAATGATTCAATTTTGTGACAGATACGTTGCATACGCCAAAAGTATAGCGATTGACCCCATAATATCACTGAATCTAGCAATACGTTCTTTTTCTTAGGTAATCGTGTAACTAAACTACATGCCTAATGATTATGATGATGATGAACAATCTTGGTATGTATGTGTAGGCTCCGTTTAAGGTACTTCTCGTGAACACCAGTTAGTTCATTGTGGATGGGGTGCGAAATGGAGCGGAAAGAGATTTTGTATTTATATACTTTATTCTTCGTTAACTGCTTCTTTTCCAGCTTCGTCATAGAATGAGCTTGCTACGTAATACATTTTATGGATACTTGTGAAAGGGCTCGCTCAGGGAAGTGCTATACCTATTTCTGCCACCAAGCAGCGTTGCTGTGTTTCGGTTTGAAGGGTATGGTTGCCGGTAAAATTAAAGGCACATAAGGCTTTACACCTATATACTTCAAGTTGATGGACGCAGGGCAGTGCGTTGTAGGGTACGTTTCAAAGGTGCGTGACCTACGAGGCAATACTTTGCTATTGGCGTACCACCTAAAATCAGGTGGGTCATATGCTTCTTCCATCTCCAATTAGTATAAAAAAATATATTATGAAGATTATAAATAGGTACTTTTGAAATGTAGATAATATTTTTTTTGACCCCAATCTTAACGATATTCAACTTTATTTAAAAGAGATAGTGATTAAAGTAGACAGCTGACGCGATTGTAGAGTGTTACATTAGTTGTACGCTTTTTTATACCTTATAGCAAAAATAGGACTAACAAAAAAATACAAATGGAGGACCTAATGCTAAAAGCATTTTCTAACCATCATCCGTGACAGGTAAATTGCTTAGGTTCTAGGTACTAAAAGAAAAACGAATAAAAATATAAAACTAGTATAAAACAATTGTTTTCAGTTATGCGACTTTTCAAAAAGTGTATCATACGAGTAGAAAAGAGACTTAACACTTTCGTGTTTCATCGGAGTTTGATATTTATGTTGTGTTAATTAAATCCTTTCTTAATTATATCAAACTATTAATCGACTAACAGCGTAATATACTAGAAAAAACTTACATCTTAGGTACTCCGTTCGCCAAATTACATGAAACTACCCACATAAATCAAATATGACGCCCAGAGGGGATTGCGCCAAATTTGTCTTACAGCTTAAGCCTAATTCTGTTTGCTCTACGCTTAGTTCTCAGGAATACATAGGTCGTTGCACATTTTATAATAATATTTGTATAGATTTGCTAATAATTTCAATATTGATAGTTCGAAGTTGTATTTATTAACAAAATGGTAACTGACTAGCTGAACCTCCATGGTTTCATTCGTCAACAACACCATCATATCAGTAAAGGACGCCTACTGCTGAGCACTGCTAAACTAGGCATCTCCCATAGACCTCCAGAGCGCCCGTTCTTGTGCGGCCTGCACCCAACGGCTCCCACCAACTTTTATCAGGTCTTCTTTCCATCTAGTGGGGGGCCGTCCTACACTGCGCTGCGCTTCAGTGCGTGGAAACGCTTTCCACTGGAAAGTGCAGCGTAGAACGGTATCATTTGTTATTTTATTAATTTAATAGTGATTCAACCCAAACTGAGATCTCGCGAGTCTCGCATAAAAACAAAAAAAAAAAATTAATTATTCGTTTATTTTTTTAATATACCTATGTTCCAAATTTCACGATGATCGGATAAACGCTTCGAAAGTTATCCTCGGACAAACAAACATACAAACATTCATACAACGCCGAGTTGATTTGGAGTTCACTCTATCATTATTATTTAATTTCGTACTCAGGGATTAAGTAAATTAATATTAGATACGGTTTAGTGGTTACTGAGATACATAAACAAACAAACAATAAACTTTTCTCTTGACTACTGTAACTATGCTAATATTATAAATAAATAAAGTTTATGAGGTCTTTTGTTTGTTTGTAAATCCGGAACTATAATAATGATCTCATACAGGCCGATATTCCGTTCTTCAACTTTATGAATTACGTTCATGCGCTCTCATATGGCTTATATACTCTATGTTTATTGTGAACGCGCGTTCACAGATACTGCACGTAAGGGCATTATTCTCGTAATGTTAAATTATGACTTTAGGCGGTTTATTTTTCAGTGCGTCGCGTTTTTGGTTATGATCGCGCCTTCTGTCGGAACTATATAGATCTACATCTAAATAGATAATTTTCAGTTTTCAAACAACCTTATTATCAAGTCCTAAAATATCAATGAAACAGACTTTATAAAATAGGTAAACAAATCATATTCTTTCATCATGTAAGTAGGTACCTGTTAAACTGACTAAGTTGCATCGTTGCAAAGGCGCCACTGATTTACGTTAAAAATTGTTTATTGGAAATGTATTGAATACTTACTTATTCAAGCTACCGCTATTAACCCGTGAGAAGGTGCGCTATGAGCAACTTGCTCACACAATAATTGGTTGCAAAAGTTTTTGATGATCCTGACTTCATAGCTTCCCGAGCACTTAGGTACCTTCCTAACTATTCAGCCCCTTTCCCCTCGCGTAACTCACGCGCTGCTCCGTCTCACTGCGACTGCGCAATAAAGCACTTGTGGAGGCCCTGCCCCGTCGCGCGGCAATTTCTCATCGCGCGCCCATCCACGTAAGTATTTTTGATCGCATCAAAAAAATTATTTAGATTTTTTTGTGTGATAATTTGTTTTTCTTTTGTTAATTTGTATTAAATTGGTTATTTATTACATAAGTACTCTATAGTCATATTTTAATGCTAATGTTTTTTTGTTTTCACTTACAACATTCTGTGCGATACCTATGTCGTACTCATAGATGATCAGACGGCGCTTTAGTCGTAACTCTGAATGATCTCACTAATTTCGACCTAGACGTGAATTGCCTTGTAGCACAGATGGTAGTGCATCCTCGTATCAAGAGGAAGGTCGCGGGTTCAAGTCCCGTCTAGGCTTGAAATTTTTGAAATGATTTTAAAAAATCTTGGAATTATCCGCATGTGTTCGGATAACACTATAAATAAAAATACTATTTGATATAAGCAACGCGACATCTCTTGTCAATGTACTGAACTGCAACGTTCGTCATTGAGCAGGTACAAAGAACTATATAAGTTTTCCTGTAGATGGAGCTAACGGCGCTTTAGTCGTAATTCTGAATGATCTCACTAATTTCGACCAAGACGTGAATTGCCTTGTAGCACAGATGGTAGTGCATCCTCTTATCAAGAGGAAGGTCGCGGGTTCAAGTCCCGCCTAGGCTTGAAATTTTTGAAATGACTTTAAAAAATCTTGGAATTTTCCGCATGTGTTCGGATAACACTATAAATAAAAATACTATTTGATATAAGCAACGCGACATCTCTTGTCGATGTACTAAACTGCAACGTTCGGCATTGAGCAGGTACAAAGAACTTTATAAGTTTTCCTGTAGATGGAGCTAACGGCGCTTTAGTCGTAATCTGAATTATCTCACTAATTTCGACCTAGACGTGAATTGCCTTGTAGCACAGATGGTAGTGCAACCTCGTATCAAGAGAAAGGTCGAGGGTTCAAGTCCCGTCTAGGCTTGAAATTTTTGAAATGATATTAAAAAATCTTGGAATTTTCCGCATGTGTTCGGATAACACTATAAATAAAAATACTATTTGATGATCAGACGGTCAAAAAAAGCATCCAATTCGTCAAAGCAATTACTGTGCACCAAGCATATAACGTATATGTGTTAATTGTGTTTCAGGTACACTTATCGTAATTTCATAGAAGGGTGAAATTTTTAAGTTTTATTTACGTAACTTTTTTTATCGAGATTATTTTAATACCACCTAGGTTAGTTAATTTGTTATTTGCGGTAGAAGTTGCATTTATGTTTCATATTTTAATTAAAACTCTTGTTTTCGTATTCAATAAATGTTGCTTTATTCATTATAATCTCATTTTTTTTTAAACTGAATAGATCTTCGTTTGACCACAATCTCACCTGATGGAAAGCTGATGGAAGATCTAGAAGAAACCTATTCACTCTTACCTTAAAGAGGCCCGGATTGTATTGTTTAGGAAAAACAGGCGACGACAAAGCAATCCATACCTCAGCTGTACGCATCAAGAACGTAGAACCAAAACGGTGTGTGCGAATGGGTGGTATATCAACTAGGTACGGATGGTACTGAGCCGTGCGCCTGCTTGTCCTTTGATGGAAAGGAGATGGCGGAATCAGATCGTAAAGTTCCTGGGCACATTCCCCGAAATGTATTCTGTAAAAGATCGATATCCTCCGCCATATAAAGCTCACCTTTTAGCCTAAAAGCCCTACGTTCTATCGAGTCTAAGGTAGTGAGCTGGTATTTGGCCGAACCATCCCAAAGGTGGCAGCAGTACTCCATACCAGACCGGATTTGTGCTTTGTAATTATAGCGTAACATAGCAAAATTGTTGAAATTTAAGCATTTAAAGTTGTGTGAGCAATTTGCTAACGTGCGCCTATCCGTGTAACAACATACGGCGCGCCTTCTCACGGGTTAAACCCACCTCTATAATCAGTTACTACGATTCCGGATGTGTAGTTTAAATTAATGTAGTACATAACAAAACAGGTTGTATAGCTGGGCACCATAGCACACTAATGCGAGTATAAACTGCGGGAAGGAAAAACCGGTTTAATGCTAGTCCTTCCCCGATCAAACTTTTTCATAAAGGGATACTAACATATTCCGATTTGAGAAACATGGTTTAGTAACGTTTAAATCAGTCGTATATTATACAAACTTCAAAACTTAAGGTGTATCTCAGCATTTTATTTCTGTTTTACAGCGGTAGCCGCGATAGGTACAAATCTTTTACGAGAGAATAGTGAGACTTTTATATTTCACGCCATCAAATATTTTACTGTCAAGCGTGGCACTCAAACTTTTTTATCGGGTTTTATGTGTTCATGTTGCTCTTCGATACTTTTAGTTAAGTGTTAATCCTGTATAAAATATAATAATCTCACTAATTTCGCACCTTAATGAGTAGTACGCCCGTGGTAGAACTGATATTGCACTATAGGTTAAAATCTCAAGATTTTCAAGTGTCTGATAATGTTCTAAAATAAAAATAACAAAGTATTTCTTTTATCGCGCGCATTAAAGCTGCTGTGAATCTGGGCAACTTAACGGTAATTCTTACCGAGACAGCTATTCAGTCTATATAGAAAACAAGTCCGCTCATGCATGGAGTACTGCTGCCATCTCTGGGATGGTATGGCCAAGTATCAGCTTGAAGCCCTTGATTTGATTGAACGACGTGCTGCTAGACTCGTTGGCGATGACTCCCTAGTGGAAGCCAATTTACAAAGTCTAGAGCACACACGGCGAGAAGCCAAATTTTCAGTTTCTTACAAGTGTAATTGTTGTGAATATGCGCAAGATCTTCATGACCTTATCCCTCCTTCCCCTTTCCACCACCGGATAAGCAGAAGTATTAACCCATACCTGATCAGCATACCACCTTGCCGTACCAAACGATTTGCTTTACCTTTTTTTCTTTTTTACCTTGGTAGATCTTCATTTGACAACAATCTCACCTGATGGTGGATAATGTGATCTAAGATGAAGCACAAAGATCTAGAAGAAACCTATTCACTCTTACCTGAAAGAGGCCCAGATTGTATTCTTAAGGAAAAACAGACGACGGCAAAGTGTTTCATACCTTAGCTGTGCGCATCAAGAACGTAGAACCAAAACGGTGTGTGCGAATGGGTGGTATATCAACTAGGTATGGATGGTACTGAGCCGTGCGCCTGCTAGTCTTTTGATGGAACGGAGATGGCGGGATTAGATCTTACAGGTCCTGGGCACATTCCTCAAAATGTATTCGAAATGAGATGTCTCAAAATGAAGACGGCTTGCAACTTTACGGCGGTATTCAATATTTTGGGTCTTAGTCTCCGCTATATATTGTTCACCTATAAGTCTAAAAGTCCAGCGTTCTATCATGTCTAAGGTATCGAGCTGGTATTTGGCCAAACCATCCCAATGGTGGTAATAGAACTCCATACCATATCGGACTAGTACTTTGTAAAGACTAAGAAGCTATCCTGGCGTGAAGTATCTCCTGACCCTGTTGAGGATGCCAAGCTTCATGGCAGCTGTTTTTGCCTTAGACTCGATGTATGAGATAAAGTTGAGAGCAGGCGTGAGTGAAACCCCTAGGAACTCGAGGTGACTTTTTACAGCTATAGGTACATCTCTCAACTTTTCTTGTTAGCACGAGTAAGCCTTGGAACTCACTTCCGGTGTAGTATAATCTTGAAGTCATTAAGTCCAGAGTGAACAGGTCCTTTTTAGCCAAGCGTATTCCATTTTGATCACACAATCACTTACCATCGGGTGAGGTAGTCGTCAAGCGCTTGACTTTCATCAATAAAAAAAATAAAGTAAAGGGGGTTTTTTGACGTATTGAAAAGAATTGAAAGAATAAAGATTTTTGAGTTTTAGAATATGTTAATATTATGCAAGATGCGATGCAACACAGGACACATGGAAACAAAAACAGATGATAACGATCAGCAACGCAACAATTAATTACTTAGAGCAATAATGTACCTGCGCCAAGCATTTCGTTTAAAAGTCACTACTTAGAAGGAGTATTTTTCAAACATTTCCCCCTCCCTTAAACTCCCGTTTTAATCAGTAATTACTTAGAAGGAGTTGAGAGGAGAATTAAAAAAAGCTTGGAGTTCGTACTAGTCACTGAAACATATTTTTAAATCACAGATGAAAATTTATCATAAACAAAAAGCAATGGACTCGGTCGTGACTCCTACCCTACAGATGTCAATCATAGCCCATAACAAAGGAAATACCAAAGAAAATTCGAACCTTTCATAGATCTGCCGAAAGAAGCTTGCTGGGATTAAAATTAAGTGAGAGAGAGAGATGTAGATATATTCGTAAGAAGACCAAAATCATAGACGCCCCAAAAATGATATGTTGCCTTAAGTAGCGATGGGCCGGACACATAGCAAGAACTTCAGACAACCGGTAGAGCGAGAGGCTGCTGCACTGGTATTCACCAACCGAGCGCCGCCCACCAGGGCGTCCACGCCGCCACTAGGCGGGCGACATCGTATCCATCGCTGGGGCCAGGTGGACGCGCCTAATCCAGGACAGATACGAATGGAAAAAGATGAAGGTCTTTGTCCTAAATTGGACATCCCAAAACAAAAATAACAATAATGACATTTAATACTTATTGGTTTTTGTATATCATCATCATCATCAGCCGGTAGACGTCCACTGCTGAACATAGGCCTCCCCCTTAGATCGCCACAACGAGCGGTTGGAAGCCGTTTGCGCCCAACGGATCCCCGCGATTCTTACTAGATCGTCGTTCCACCTTGTGGGGGGCCGGCCTACGCAGAGTCTTCCAGTCCGTGGTCTCCACTCGAGAACCTTTCTTCCCCAACGGTTATCGGTTCTACGAGCGATGTGGCCCGCCCATTGCCACTTCAACTTGCTAATTTTAAAAGCTATGTCGGCAACTTTAGTTCTTCTGCGGATTTCCTCATTGCAGATTTTGTCATGCAAAGAAACCCCGAGCATAGCCCTCTCCATAGCTCGTTGAGCGACCTTGAGCTTGGTCATGACGCCATGAGCAAAGGACCACGTTTCAGTGCCATAGGTCATCACTGGCAACACACACTGGTTGAAGACTTTAGTCTTCAGGCTCTGGGGAATTTTAGACGAGAAGATATCGCGAAGTTTCTTGAACGCTGCCCAGCCGAGTTGGATTCTTCGTGCGACCTCTTTGTCGAAGTTGGACTTACCTAATTGGACAGATTGTCCTAGGTATACATATTCGTCGACAACTTCGAGAGTATCGCCCCCAACAACTACCGGTACGGGTGCAACATGAATATTTGACATGATTTTCGTCTTATCCATGTTCATTTTAAGACCCACCGGTTAGGAGACCCTACTGAGGTCGCTGAGCATGGTAATCGAGTTCCTCGAGCGGTTCGGCCATAATGACTATATCATCGGCAAAACGAAGGTGAGTGATGTATTTCGCCATTGATATTGATGCCAAGTCTGTCCCAGGCCAAGAGTTTTTTGAGATTTTTGTACAATTTACAATTATTTGAATATTTGTTAAGGATTTGTTATTCTTATTTGTATTGTTTTGGGAGATGAAAAGGCTATAATAATAATAATAATGCAACACAGGACAAATTGAAATATTTGCGAGTCTGTATTAGTTAGTGAAAATTATCTCCATTACCTCCAGAGAAAATTTGACGAACTCCGTGGCTCAGTGGGCGTATAGCCGGCTGAGACGCAGGAGGTAGCGGGTTCGATTCCCACAGTGGAACAAATGTTTGCATGATCTACAAATATTTGTTCGGGGTCTGGATGTTTTTCTATGTATTATAAATATGTATTTACAAAAAAAAACGAGTGTGATTTAGATCACACGACTGAAGTAAAACTTGTTTTTCAAAATATTAATTTATAAAATTGTTCTATTAAAAAATTGCCACACGTCCATAGGTCGATTTGTCTATGTTCATTCAGGACAGACACAACGCGCACTCGCACATTAATGTATAAAAATATACGAAACGTATCTCTCTCTCTTTCTATCTTCACTAACTTATATCTCCCTCTCAACTTCCGTTTGCACTTTTTGTAACGCATTCACCAGCTTACTCCCCAAGTCAAGCGTGCGTAGAGAAGTTTTACTTCAAAAAGTATATCAGTAGGTATTCTATCAGTTATATGGTTCCCATAGTACAAGCTCTGCTTAGTTTGGGGCTAGATAGCGCTGTGTGAAAAGTCCACCAATATTTTTTTATTTATTTATTTATTACTGGACTCGCAATACTACTTTTACAGCTACTATGCCTCGAAACTAGATATAAACTAACGAGGATTTGCTTATTTATATATAGAATATGTAAGGAAATAAACACAAAATACTTCAACAAAGGCCTCCCTCATTGATCTCCAGGAACTGCGGTTGGAAGCGGCCTGCATCCAACGCCGACCTGTGGTTCTTACCAAGTCGTCTGCCCATCTTGTAGGTGGACGTCCTACACTGCGCTTGCCGGTCCGTGGCCTCCATTCGAGAACTTTCCGGCCCCATCGGCCATCTGTTCTGCGCGCTATATGGCCTACCCATTGCCACTTCAACGTGCTAATCCGTCGGGCTATGTCGGTGACTTGAGTTCTCCTACGTCATCTCCTCATTTCTGATTTGATCCCGTAGAGAAACCCCGAGCATAGCCCTGTCCATAGCCCGTTGAGCGACTCTGAGCTTATTCATAAGGCCAATAGTGAAGGACCACGTCTCGGTTCCATATGTCATCACTGGTAACACACACTGATTGAAGACTTTCGTCTTAAGGCACTGAGGAGTGTTGGACGAAAAGACGTTGCGAAGTTTCCCAAACGCTGCCCATCCGATTTTGATTCGACGATTGACCTCTTTCTCGAAGTTGGACCTACCTAATTTGACTGTTTGTCCTAGGTATACACACCCGTCAACAACTTCAAGAGCCGAGTTCTCAACCATATCTGGGGAAGGCACGACATGGACATTCGACATAATTTTCGTCTTGTCCATTTTCATTTTAAGCCCTATCCGTTGGGAGATTCAATTGAGGCCTTCGAGCATCGTGCTAAGCTCTTCCATCGACTTTGCCATGACCACAATATCGTCGGCAAACCGAAGGTGAGTGATGGATTCGCCGTTAATAGTGATGCCCAGTCCTTTCCATTCCAGAAGCTTGAAGGCTTCTTCCAAAGCGGCCGTAAACAGTTTCGGAGAGATGACATCTCCCTGTCTTACGCCTCTTTTTAAGGGAATCGCCTTCGAGCTCTGTTCGTGTACTCGGACTGACATAGTGGCGTTTTTATACAAACACTTCAACACTTCGATGTACCGATAGTCAATACAGCATCGTTGGACAGACTCACCCGGCTTGTTTTACCTACGGCTAATATGATGATGATGATGATGATGACTTCAACAACGTGTATTCATTCATTACACTATAAATAGGTAACAAATTAAAACAAACTGCTTATAAAATGACGCTAATAAAAAATATCTAGATCCTATTCCAAAATTACCTAGACAAAATAAGCTGGGTGGGCAACAGTGTAATTTTAATAACTTTACGGTTTATTCAAATAATTTGAATGCACGATAGCTCACCCAAGCCAACAGGCAACACACAGATATACAATACAAGATTACAAAGAATGATATTACAGCAATATTAGAAAATTGGTTGGTACTTATCTTGTTTTGGAGCCAGGAATACAAACAAAGGTGCCCATATGGCCTTTACATTGCTATTTATACCCCCCCCCTCCCCTCCCCCCAAAGTCGTAAAAAGTCATGATATCTTTGGCCAATCACAAGCATTGGTTGTTTACATGTTAATATCGTTTTATATTGGCTATAACAACATGTAACGAACTTAAAGTCTGTTAAAACTTAATTAATTATTATAACTTTTTGGGCGCCACCAACCACAGCAATTTTCTCATGTCGTCAATATTAACAATATTTAATTAAATAGAACACTTTTATAAATTAGTAAATGAGATACACAATCTATTAATATTTGAAAATCGTATTCCTAACTTATGACAAAACATCAATAATACATAAACAAACATAAAAAGTAAACATTTAAAAACTTATTTCTTAGGAACAGAGAAACAAAATGTAAAACATAACATATTATAATATTATTACAATATTTTATTGTTCTAGTGTACCATCTTAACATTAACAACTAAGCCTCAAAAAGTTATTATTGATGACCTGTAATTGATTACAGGTCATCAATAATAACTTTTCGTTCAGAAACATGTATAATTTCGTTCTAAACATATCCAAGACATTGAATTATTGATTTGACATTGACATTTGGAACTTGAAGACAACCAAAATTGAAGTTTTTTATCAGAAACATTTTGTAAATATACAAAATAGTGCAGTGTTATTGATAATCTAATGCATTTTTTAATGTAAATAACTCGTAACGCGCACGGCGCGGCAGAATGTGGCATTCGATAATATTTGTTAACCATATCTTCATAAACCTGTTTTTGTAATGTTTAAAAAATAAGTTACCTAGTTGTTTAAGTAGCAATAAATACATTTTTCATTTTCATTTTTTATTAGGTACAGTTAAAGTTAATAGCAACGGGTAAGGGTAAATTATAATTTATTGATCGAGCGAAGCGAGATCTTCAAATCAAGTAGGGCAAATCGGCGTTGTATGCATGTATGTTTGTCCGAGGATAACTTTCAAAGCGTTGGTCCGATTATAATTAATTTTGGTATTAGGGTAGGTAGCGATGGCACAATTATGGTGTGCGTAAATGAGCTAAAATGTTTTATTGAATCGGGGTTCAAGAGGGGTAAACAAACCCATAACAGGACTATCCGGTCAAGTGGCACGACCGCGTTTTTATTTTTAGTTTAAACATTGTAGTTTTTAAGTTATTATCCATAATCAAAACTGAACTTTGACGAAATTTACAGAGTACACCAGTTACCCCATAGAGCTGAAATTTGGTTTTCGTTAGCTTTAGTGACACACTTACAGAGAATAGTCTGAAATGCAGAATAACAGCAATTTGTACCCCAAAAATTAACTAGTTAACATGAACTACCGTTACTTGTAATTTGAATGAAACTGCATGTCAAATTAATTGTGTAGGCATTTTGTGGCACTATTTAAATAGTAATATTTTTTATGGGCTATTCGCGAGATCTTAGTTTGGAGCTAACCACGAGTTTGTATCATTGAACTTTTTATATGTACCTAAAACAATATAAACACTAGAAAATGCATTAATTTAATACTGTGTCGCAGTTTCCAGTGCCCGTACATACAACTAAATGAATTTGACGGTCCTGATTATAGGATATTGATATTGTCCATTTACAATATTGATTTCAAAAATATCCCGATAAGTAAAAAATACGCGTTTTGTTTACAATGCGCACTGGAGTTCAAAAATACATTATTTTTGGTACAAAATCATAAACATGAAAGCTATTAGCCCGAGTCTTAGCACGAAATAACTCCACTCAATGAATCATCTTCCTCCAGTTAAAGCCTATTTAAACACCCGCCTAAAGAAAATAACCACAAAAACCTTTTTAATAGCGCCATTAGAAGCATTCGTTTATCTTAAAAGTATTTATTTTTTAGGGAATCAAAATAAAGGGCTTTTTGAGATGAATCTTGTTTTTTCAGGTACAATCCTAAGTTGGTTTGTAACTTAAATATTGATTAATTGAAAACTCTTTATTGCACAAAATACATAAATCTGTAGATAGGTGAACTTATGGCTAGCAAGCATTCTCTTCCAGTTAACCTTTGCGTAGTGTTGAAAAAATGTTTTGTAGGTAGTGCATGACATAATGTAGCAGGAAAAAAATTATAATAAAAAAATAAAACTAAGATATATTGAGAATACGAACGAAACATCAAATCATATCTATATATAATCATATATATAGAAGTATTTTCAATAAACGTAATTTCAAATGTTACACATCAATAAACACTAGTTGAAAAATAATAGATAAACTAATAAATAGGTAGTTACAATAAACCTAAATAAACTCATACGATATAAAGATAACAGGGTGGATAAATGACAGAGCATCTACAGGACACCACTCATTTTGTAGGCTTCGTTCATGAGAGTGAGGTAGTGCTTGCACAGTTTGGATCTGAAAACCTCAATAGATGAAACATGCCGAATCTCAAGCGGAATACTATTCCATAGTCGAATAGCAGTAATGGTGAAAGAGTTAAATATACAATTACAAAATATTGTCTATTTTAACTTGCAAAACTATATCTGAAAGGAGTTTAAACTGAATATCAAACAATATTTACATAGAAAGATGAAATTGTGTCTATTCAGTAAATAAACCCGTAATTATCTTGGAAACGTGATGTTTTATATGATAGGTGTTAATGTTTTTTTTTTCTCATTACTCTCATTCCTTTTATATAAGTTTGAGTGAGCACCGCAAGTTCGAAAAAAACACTTAATTTGCACACGACTAGATGCCTAAATCATCATACCGCCACTTCGCGATGTGTTACTGGTTTTCATTCTAACTGTTTCGCTAGTTGTGAACTAAACGCGCAATGTATGATATTCCTGCCGGACCATCAATCTCGTATACAATTTAAAGATAGCATAGTAGAGGTACGGTCCCCTAAAGGATCCGAAGATAAACATCTAAGAAAGAAATAGATCGCTTCTCAGAAATTTCTTTTTCCATTCTACGGGCTTTTTGTGAATAGTCAAGATTCTTTCATTCGTTGGGCCTTGTAGATGGTATTGATAAAGGCGTGGAATCGAAAGCCGTGGATCGGGCAACCCCACTTACGGCCGATCAATGTGAATTCTGCCCGTTTGCTGGCAAATGTTTGTGATCTATTCGGAACAGAGATTCATTGACCTCGTGTTCGATGCTGTTTTGTTTTTTGTTTGAGGTATTTTTTGTTTTACTCGAGGTTTTAATATTTTATGGGCAGTTTTACTTGCAAAGTTTGGGATACACGTTGATGAAACCTTTCAATAGAGCTATGTAAACAAGCTTTTGTTTCATGCAAAAAATAATAATAGCCTGTGGTTTTTAATTTATGTGATGCAACGTCATCTAGTTTTAAATCAAAACGGTTGCAAAGTTTGCTTTGATAATCCCAGCGAGCCATTATGTTAACTGAAGCTACATAGAGTTGAGTGTTAGTTTTGCCATGAAATTTCATACTTAGCTGGTTTTACAATGTGTGGCGCGCGCCAGCATTGTAGCCTTGCAGTATCTAAACAAAAGAATATATCTGCCTTCGGACAGTGTCTTAAATGAAATTCATGGTTTACTTTGTTGATTCAATTTTTAATTCTAAAACCTACAACGGTATTTTTTCTTGGTATACAAAACCTTACTAGTATTTCCTCCAACTATATAAACCAGAGAATTAAATCTCTATGTTTTTTTATACAACCTGGAGATAGAGCATGCATACGGCTCACCTGATGTTACGTGGTAACCATCGCGTTAAACAAATTAGTGCCTCGTTGGCCACACATTTTTTTTATCACTTATTAATTTTCGTACCTTAGGAACTATATAATTATATTCTGCTCACTCGCTAACTTTGATATCATTGTTGGCCTACAAAGTAACTTAAACTAGCTAATGTAGCTCCAACAAATTTCACTCTGAATGCAAACTCTCGCAATTGTCAAGGAATTTAGCCTGGCTGCACAACGAACCTTAAACGTATTTAGCAGCTAAACATGTTTAAATTTGACAAATTTTTATGATTTGACAACTCTTTAAATCATATTTAGCCATTAAATACGTTTAGATATCTTTTCACTTGTGAAATTCGCCCTTAATATTATAGCGATGCCCGTCAGTGCTAACAGTTGAAGCCTCTATGATGTCAATCGTAAATATCGTGACGACTAATGTCACTCCTAATATTATAGCGATGCCCGTCAGTGCTAACAGTTGAAGCCTCTATGATGTCAATCGTTAATATCGTGACGACTAATGTCACTCTTAATATTATAGCGATGCCCGTCAGTGCTAACAGTTGAAGTCTCTATGATATTGATCATGAATATCGTGACGACTAATGTGACTCCTAATATTATAGCGATACCCGTCTGTGCTAACAGTTGAAGCCTCTATGATGTTGATCGTAAATATCGTGACGACTAATGTGACTCCTAATATTATAGCGATGCCCATCTGTGCTAACAGTTGAAGCCTCTATGATGTTGATCGTAAATATCGTGACGACTAATATGACTCCTAATATTATAGCGATGCCCGTCTGTGCTAACAGTTGAAGCCTCAATGATGTTGATCGTAAATATCGTGACGACTAATGTGACTCCTAATATTATAGCGATGCCCATCTGTGCTAACAGTTGAAGCCTCTATGATGTTGATCGTAAATATCGTGACAACTAATATGACTCCTAATATTATAGCGATGCCCGTCTGTGCTAACAGTTGAAGCCTCAATGATGTTGATTGTAAATATCGTGACAACTAATGTGACTTCTAATATTATAGCGATGCCCGTCTGTGCTAACAGTTGAAGCCTCTATGATGTTGATCGTAAATATCGTGACGAATAATGTGACTCCTAATATTATAGCGATGCCTGTCTGTGTTGACAGTTGAAACCTCTATGATGTTGATCGTAAATATCGTGACGACTTATGCGACTCCTAATATTATAGCGAAGCCCGTCTGTGTTGACAGTTGAAACCTCTATGATGTTGATCGTAAATATCGTGATGACTTATGCGACTCCTAATATTATAGCGATGCCCGTCTGTGTTGACAGTTGAAACCTCTATGATATTGATCGTAAATATCGTGACGAATAATGTGACTCCTAATATTATAGCGATGCCCGTCTGTGTTGACAGTTGAAACCTATATGATGTTGATCGTAAATATCGTGACGAATAATGTGACTCCTAATATTATAGCGATGCCCGTCTGTGTTGACAGTTGAAACCTCTATGATGTTGATCGTAAATATCGTGACGACTTATGCGACTCCTAATATTATAGCGATGCCCGTCTGTGTTGACAGTTGAAACCTCTATGATGTTGCTCGTAAATCTCGTGACGAATAATGTGACTCCTAATATTATAGCGATGCCCGTCTGTGTTGACAGTTGAAACCTCTATGATGTTGATTGTAAATATCGTGACGACTTATGCGACTCCTAATATTATAGCGATGCCCGTTTGTGCTAACAGTTGAAGCCTCAATGATGTTGATCGTAAATATCGTGACGACTTATGCGACTCCTAATATTATAGCGATGCCCGTCTGTGCTAACAGTTGAAGCCTCAATGATGTTGATCGTAAATATCGTGACGACTAATGTGACTCCTAATATTATAGCGATGCCCGTCTGTGCTAACAGTTTAAGCGTCTATGATGTTGATCGTAAATGTCGTGACGTCTAATGTGACTCTTATTTATTGAAGTTAAAACTTCTTTAGGCGTGTTTATCATTTATGAGATGGGAAAAACCCATTGAACTCGCGACACTGCTACCGACACCTCGGTATATAAATTGAGATGGGAAAAACCCATTGAACTCGCGACACTCTCACCTGTGTATATAATTTTTTTTTTTTAGTTTGAGTAAATTGGAGGGCCATAAGACAACTATTTCAGTAAATTGTCATGTTTATGTGACATCCATCAGGATCATTTTGCAACATCCAAATTTTTTTTAAGTGAAAATTTATTTAAGCGCGTTAGGCATTTTTTGAGATAGGAAAAAAAACTCGCGACACTGTTACCGTTACCGACACCGTTTTTGACGATTCAAAAAATATTTCAAGTATTGTTAAAGTTTACACTTCTATCGGCACTCCGGGAGTGCCACTTTTTTGATAAGGGTACTGAAAATGATTACGTTCTAGTTAATTAAAAACGATAAAGATAATTAACTTAAACAGACTTAAAACCTTATGTAAATATACGCGGGCTTTACCACAAAAAAAATCTAATTGTATTAACGCGCATTAGTCTTGAAATTTTTAAGTTTATTGTAATTTGGTGTAACATAGATAGATAGATAGAAAACGCTTTATTGTATGCCACATTTAAATTAACAAATCATAATTAAAACACTTAAAACTAGACACGCGATAGTACAATTGGCGATCTTATCGCTAAAAGCGATCTCTTCCAGACAACCTTTGGAGAGTTATCAATCAACCTTTACCCTCCTGCGCTAGATATAAACTGTATAATGGCAAAGTGGTGGATATTTCACACAGTTCTTTCTAGACCCATACTAAGCCAAGCTTGTACTATAGGAACTAGAAAACTGATAATACATGTCACAAAATTAAAATTTTTTTGTAAACATATACTTTGCTTAGGGTGGCGTTTACGAAGAGAGACCTACAACCACTGCTACAGCAGTATCAGTACAACAGTACTTATGGGCTGTGGATGAGGTTGATGACATACTTACTTATAATACTATATAGAAAAATTGACAGACCCGGAACAAATATCAGTCAATATCAGGGAATCAGACTCGCAACCTTCTGCGTTTCAGTCGGTAATTCACCTACTGTGCAACGGAGGTTGTCCGAGCATAATGATTATTAAAGGGTTTGGTCCCGGGTAAAAAGTATTTTTGTCCCCGTGTTTTCCACCATCAACAGTATCTCGTAAGAAGCTTCCAGCTGTCTCAAGCATAACTCAACCGCCGGTGTCTTTAACGACCCAGCTGTAGGTACCTTATTAAACCACTCGCTTTACAACTTCCGACTTACGACTCGTAAGTACCTTTACGAAGATCGGTAGATATATTGTTATGGAGTTTTTAATTTTCTATCTTATCCCTGTAATGGCGTAAGTGCTAAAGTTTGTTCGGATTGATATTATGGTTGGATCGATTTGGATGACTTCAGTTCAAATATTTGCTTTGATGCATTTTTTTATCAGTTCTAAGTAATTTGCACTATTTTGTCTTATCTGACTGATCAAAATGCATCGTATTTTTAGGATAAACCTAACAAAATACGACCTAACCATAATGGCGTAGTAGTTTGGATTTACGGTATGTAATCAAATAAAAACGCGTATACAAGTAACTAGTGGTTTGCCCCGAACTGAGATCTCGCGAGTCTACTATAAAACAAAAAAAAATATTATTTGTAATCTTTGACTATTCAAAACAGTGCCACTAAATGCATAACCACTTATCTTGCCCTACAGTTTAAAAGTCAAATTACAAGTAACAGGAGTTCATGTTAATTGTTTTTTTTTGGTAGAAGTCGAAGTTACCCTGGATTTTAGACTTTTTCCTATATTTGTGTCACTAAAGCTACGCATACCCAATTTCAGCACTGTGGTGTCACTGGTGTACCCTGTGAATTTCGTCAAAGTTCAGTTTTTATAATAACTCAAAAACTACAAGGATTAAACAAAAAATAAAACGGGGTTGAAAGGTACTAATGCACCTCTCATTAAACATGCCATTTGACCGGATAGTCCCATTTTGTTTATTTTTACACGTCTTGAACCATAATATCTCAACAACCCCCAAACATTTTTAGCTCATTTAGACACCCAGGATTATGCCATCATTACCTACCTATATACCAAATTTCACGCTGATCCGATCAACGCTTCGAAAGTTATCTTCGGACAAACAAACATACATATATACATACATACAACGCCGGTTTACCCATGTTGTATCGGAGATCTCGCTTCACTCGATCTATTGATTCTGATTACTCGTGCTTATAAGCTAAAAAAAATTGTCACTCCGGGAGTGCCGACAGAAGTGAAAAGTTGAACAAATACGAGATACTTATATCAGAGGTGTCGGTAACGGTAACAGTGTCTCAAGTTCAATAGTTTTTTTCCCATCTCAAAAAATACCAAACGCGCTCAAAGAAGTTTTCACTTCAAAATTACATTTGCTCCGAATAAAATCTCTCGCCTCATAGCCCTTATTTCTGTATTTTATTGCATTTTCTTGTAGGTACGATAAAGAATAAAATCATGACAAAATTCTAAGCCGCGCTCCAATTAGTAATACCCATAGAAAAAACCCATATATTCCCCCACGGCAATATTCAATGAATTATGGTGAATATCTAATTAAACCCTGAGGTATTCATTGCGAAAACGGCGGGAATTCACCGTATCGAGGTAAATAACGATAAATTAATTATCGGATCCGGGGGGACCGCAATTGATAATATTAGTTCGATTTCACGCGAAACGCAAATAAACTCGGACTAAATACGATTTGTTCGGCCCACGGGTGCGAAAGTTCCAAAAGGATTGATATATATACTTGCTTCTGTCCATGACTTCATTTGTATCAACCGGTAAAAAGTAGCTTGCAATACGTTTATTCAGAATGCCGATTGCCATAATTTAATCTTGTTAATATCTGCCGCAGAACCGATAACTGTTGGGGTAAACGTGACCTGGAGACCATAACTAGCCAAGCATAGTGTTTGATGCCCCACGGCTATATGGAACGATGATCTACAAGCTGTTCATTGCAGAGACTCAAGAGATAAGAGCTGAGAATCAAGCTAAATAGCACATCTTGGGAGATTTGAAAACCAGTGAACTACGATCGTGTTAAATTCAAGATTTGACAGTTGTCAATAACACGTTTAACATACCATACTGAAAGATGCTGCTTCTATAGATCGATGGTACTATTTCCAACTCCATTTGGAGAGCTCCAAATGGAGCAAAATAGTTACACAATGGTACCCGAGGGAAGGTAAAAGAAAAACAGGAAGACAACAAAAAAGATGATATCAGGCAGGTTGCAGGCATAACATGGAGTAGAGTTGCCAGAGAGAGAGATCTGAGTGGAGTAGGTTGGAGGAGGCCTTTGCCAATTGGCAAACGGAACATAAACGAAATATGCGAATAATTTTAATTGTATAAAATATTTATCTAACAGTGCAGTAGTGTAAGAAAAATTGTATTCCGAATAAAAGGCTGTATTATTATATTATTATTTACTATTTTCAGCAACGCTGCTGACTGCACGTGCCGCGGCGGCACTACGGTTTATATGTATTTCTATGACAGACGTTCCGAGCGCTGCGGCAGCTTTGCAGTATCCCGACTCCAACTGCCGATGCAGTGCACATACTAACCAGTAGTGCCGCTTTAGCCACCTGCGTGCACCCGCAGCACTTGCAGTTATTATATTTAGTCGGCACCGTCACTCGGATCCTTTACTTGGGCCGAAAGTCAGGATCGATATAGGTTTCAAATTTCAACCAAATCGGGACAGTATGGAAATTTTCATAAAAAAAATCATATTTATTTTAATAGGATGTTTTTGACTGTACATCAATTTTCCTTTTTGGGGAGCAAAAACGTGAAATTAGTAAGTAGGGGAGATTGGGGTGAAAGTGACAGGGGTGACATAAAGCTGCTATGTTTTTTTTTCAATAAAAGGGTTACATAACATCATCGTCGTTATTTTTGTTTTCGTTTTATAATATTTATTATCACGGAGTTTTGGAAAAGATTAAAGATGCGAGTTTTTGTTCAAAATAATTTAGTGCCCGTTTTTATTTGGGTCAGACTTAAGACTGAACCTGTTTTTGTATAAATGTATCTTTGATAGTAGTTTGCTTGTAAATGTGTCGTTTTTTTTTAAATATGCGTTTGTAGTTGGAAATAAAAGTGTTATCTATTTAACCTGGATGAGGCTTGCGCCGGACCATAGGTATCTAAATCACATATACATTTTTTTAATCATAAATACGTCACTTACGAGGCTCTGACTATTTTTAAAATCATCTCACACTCCACGTCAGGCGTGAAATTAATGAGATGTTTTATTTATGGCGGGTTCGAGTCCCGTCCACCTCGTAATTTCAAGGATAATTTTCTTTCGTTAAAATTCGAGTTTCTTACAGTAATAACAAACTCCTATTCAAAGTATGAACATCGCAAAGCAACGTAAACAGAGAAATCACAAGTTCTAAATTACTTCCAAAATAGATCAAAACTTCCCCCAACTATGACACGCATCAAAAGGGGAAGGAACAAAGGGTAGAAAAAGGGGGTAGTTGGCAAGTGGAGTGATATTTCAAGAGCAGACGGAGTGGGTCGGACATGAACTTGCGAGAAGTTTATTTTAAACTTGGTCTTGCAAAGTTTGTTTCCAAGTGCTCTAGTTAAAAATGTGCTGTTATTTTTTCCATAGGTGGGGCCTAATTCTATTAATCCAATCGTTTCACTATGACAATGGTATCGTCGCAAACTGGTCACTTTAGATTCCTTTTGGTATTCTACTAATACATTTTTTTTAAATGACCACCTTTGCTATGGCAACCCCTTTGAAAATTTGGCGGCTTATGACAGGCAGGTGCAACTATCATAATCGTTAAATAATGGTATCCCTTCATAATAGCTTTCTAGATTCGACGCACTACATAGTTACGTTTCGACAAGACCCGGGTCTTAGGAAGAGAGAAGTTCTTTGTTCTTCTCCTCGCAAGATCCGAAATGCGATAAAAATAAGACTTGTGCCGATCTTTATCAGAGAGAGAATGGGTTCTACCTCCAGCCTGGAGACCATGTCTTCACGATGCAAACGACAGAGGAGTGAGTAAACCTGGAAGAGACATGGTTAGTGTTGTGTTTTTGCTTGTACTGAGACCTACCGAAGAGAGCAGCAGTGATGATAATGATGATGACGCAGCCTGTGAATACGTTTGGCGATGACGTTGACGCAATCCCCACCACCGCGCCCGTTAACTCACGCGCAGTGGTCTGCGGCGCGCAGTGCAAGGCGAGATGTTATTCGGAGTGAATCGCACTCACCCTGATGAAAGTTCACGAAATGAACCGAAACATTGTCTGTCTAAACACCGATAAGACGGTACGTGGTAAATCCCGTATTTATAAATGAATGATATGCTGCTAAGAATTAGATTAACAGTTCCCAAACTTTTTCAGTGGGCGGAGCACTTACAGGTTTAGTATTTTGTCTTGGCGCCCTAGCTAGTTGAAATAGGGTACAATGACACTAAGTAGATAAGCACAAAAACTAAAACATCCACAATATGAATCTGAGTTTTTATATTTATATTCAAGAAAACATTTATTATTTAAGAAATATAGGAAATAAAAGACAATGGCAACTTAGTCAATTGTGAGCTTGGTGATCTCCACACATTTTTTGAAAGCGTGGTGTAAGGCTTGATACCGCTACTCTCATTTCTTGCTCCACATTGATCATTGATTGTTCATTTTGTAACGGCGAAGGCCTTAGTTTAGTTTCCACAGAATGAGGAGCGCCTCACGGAGCCCCTCTTTACTCTCTACGGCGCACACATTGGGACTCCTGGATCAACAGATAAATATAAACAAACAGGAGGCAAGTATATACATAAAAACGTACACTATTAGACAAACAACTAGCAGAAGTTATTAGTTTTTTAATTTGTTAGAAAGTTAAAAATCCTTATTTTAGTAATAATTCATTATTTGAATCACTGAATCAGAACTATAAAGATCATTACTTATAACATGAAATAAAACTTACTTAGTTTTTCTACTAAAATTAAAATTAAATTTATTTAATAATGTTGTTATATACCACTGACTTACTCTTCTAACACAGGTTTTTTAACTTAAAAGAAGAGCTCCCAACCCTAGATTTTTGTAAAAAAAACAACAACAAGTATATTTTCATTAAAAACCAGACATATACCATTATTTGTGAGTTTTTGAGTATCCCAATATTTCAATGCAGTTGTACGCGCCGATAAATATTCCGATTTTAGTGAATATTGTGTTCATAACCATGATAGTTTCATAAGTAATATTTTTATTTATTTGATAACTAATAACAAAATATACTTTTGTTCTGTCTATAAAGTTGTGCTGGAATGGGAACGCTGGGGAAGATACCCTTTTGGTCTAGTTGTCTGGTTTCTAGTGGTTTTCGGATCTCGCTGGTTTTAAATGTGAATTCCAAGTTAAATTAGCTTGTGACTGAACTCTGGGTACTAATCACGTTTTTATTCAGTACGTTTGCTTTTACCCATTCATTTATTTTAATAAGTTTTAAAATTGTTAATTCGACTTTTTACGAGCCGATGTGGATTCCTGGGATGTACCTTTAGATTCGATGATTGTGAGTTTGAATCCCGGCCATGCAATTTTGGAGAACACCTGTGTTCTCAGATGACGTGTTATGGCTGATACGATTTTGATGATATTTTTTTAATAATAATGTACAAAGCTGGCAAGCTCATGGCTGCAAAGCTGTAATGGGACTGGGCGGGTCATGTCTCCCGTATGCAACCCGATAGGTGGGCCAAGAAGGCATGCATATGGACTCCTAAAGACGGAAAGCGACGGAGCGATGAATTGGACGTCTTCCAAAGAGACTGGCGGGATATGGCTCTAAACCGTGATAAGTGGAAGGAAGAAGGGGAGGCCTTTGCCCAGCAGTGGGGCAGTATGGGCTAAAATAAATGTACTAAAAGACGACTTAATGCTATAAAGCATTTTCTATCAGTCCGCGAAAGGTTGAAAAAAAACAGAATAGAATGGATAATTCTTTATTGTTAAATTGAATTACAATAACTTAATCTACCTACCTAGAATAGCGTATAAAATGTGATAGTGTGTAAATAAACACGAAAAAAATGGAAAAGCAAAATAAACGATAATTGATCGAGCGAAGCGAGATCTTAAAATAAACTTGGGCAAATCGGCGTTCTATGTATGAATGTATGTATGTTTGTTTGTCCGACGATAACTTTTGAAGCGTTTATCCGATCATCGTGAAATTTGGTACATACGTTATCACACTAATATAAATGCGAAAGTTTGGATCTTTGTTTGTTTGTTTGTTACTCAATCACGTCGTAACAGCGGAACTTTAACTTCGTAAATTATAACCTGGAATAACACATAGGTTTTTTTTATCCTATAAATCAGGTCCCATGGTATAAAAATGGGTTGTCAAGTCAAATTGCGCGTTATTTCTAGATTACCAACATATTTAGTAGTAGAACGCGTACTAAGTCGCGAGAAACTGCTAGTTTGGTATATAGGTAGGTAGTGGTAGCAGAACTTTGGTGTGACTAAATGAGCTAAAAATGTGAAGGATTTGTTGAGATATTGGGGTTCAAGAGGGGTAAAAAAATATAGAACTTTCCGGTCAAATGGCACATCTAATAAAAGGTCTTTATTAATATATTTTGACCCTGTTTTTATTAAAAGTTTGTACCTTGTATATTTTAAGTTATTAGCCATAATAAATACTGAACTTTGATAAAATTCACAGGGTACCCTTCACAGTGACCCCACAGTGCTAAAATTTGGTATGCGTGTAGCTTTAGTGACACATTATAGGAAAAAGACTGAAATCTAAAATAACTGCAATTTTTACCCCAAAGAATGCTAACCAAAAGACATGAACTCCCGTTACCTGTAATTTGAATGGAACTATAGATCAAGCTATAGGTTTTTATTTCGGGGCACTATTTTGATAGTCAAAGATTATACATAATATTTTTTTTGTTTATATCGAAAGTCTCCCTCGCGAGATCTCGGTTCGGGGCGAACCACTAGTTAATTTGTTTTCAAGTTAAAATATTTTCTATTTAAACGATTAAGACTATCGATGTAAGCATAGCGTGGAAAAGTCAACCAGTATAACGTTTACTGTTAGAAAGTGTGTTTCTGTCGAACATATAGAACACACACAACACATGTGTTATCAGTTATCACGTACAGTCTCCGACGTGTCTCGATATTAATTAAGGCGACAAAATTAGCTACCTATTCTTCTTTCATTATTATATATACTTTTAATTACATATACGACTTTTCATAGAAATATGAAACTATTTTATTACAGACCTGATAAAGGTTGCTGGGAGCCGTTGGGTGCAAGCCGCACAAAAACGGTCGTTCTGGAAATTTATGGTGGAGGCTTATGATCACCAATGGATATTCTATGGCTGATATGATGATGATGATGATGGTAAAGTAGGTATTCAAAGTATCTGTGTTAAGCTCGCAAGCCCTTTCATCATTCATAATAGTCTTTGACTGTGTAGTAAGCACGTTTTATCAGATTTTTATATAAAGTAGTTTTCTGAAAGTGTAACAATGTTTTTTGGATTTTGCTGTGGAACTTGATACCTACCCTTTTAAAGGAGTTAATGGTTCGTGCTAGTCTAATTTTGGAAATGGAAATTTTATGTCACGCATGCATACAACGCATGCGTGTCACCAAGTTTTCATAAGATCGCAATGTTTTTCCCTTACATGCATTAAGTTCATGTAAATATCTAAGCATGGCAGAATCAGTAAATATTTTTGTAAATTTAATTGTTCCCGTAAGGACTCTCTTAAACCTAATCAATAGATAGACCATAGACCTCACAGCTCGCTTTAGGAGCATGAAAATTGCCTCTGCATCAGCAGCTCTATTTTTTGATATAAAAGTCCTTTTACGAAATATAAAAGGCTCATAATTTGTAATAGCCTTGTGTGCGTGTCCCTAACAGACTTGTATCCTACTTTTATGTATCTTAGAGTCTGAAAAGTATGCACTGTAGATGTAATAGTATATTAGATACAAGTGAGCTAAGTTGCTCACACGAGGCTGTGCTTCGCAGCCCGAGCCGTGGGCGAGGGCGTAAATCAGCCAATTGTCTAGTGAGCAAGTTGCTCACGAGTTTCATATGCACTTTTTCAATCCACTTGCCAGGAAAAAACAAATCTTCTGTACAAAAGCTTGACATTTTTGCTTTCATGGACACACAATTATTTACCACATAGCAACAAATGCGATACAAACAAAAAAAGGGATTTGGCGCGCACGTTTTTTTTCTTTTGCACGCGCCTAATGTAAGGTGATTGATTACATATAGCATATAGCCATAAAGCTTACTTCAAAGTTATGATTTTAGTGATAAAATGCAAATATTTTATAACAAATTATTGTTAAATTATAAGTAATTTGATAATAATAAATGTTTTTTCATCTTAATTGGGGATACATTTATTTATTCTAAAAATCTAATAGGATTTTCAGCGGCATAAAACATCTTTGTTATTTCAAAAACTGTATTACCCGGTTAAATTAAAAATGCTCTGTTTACTCGCATATAATTTGCAGTTAGGTACTAACTTAACTTTGTAGGGATCATTCTATTATGCACTAGTGTGTTATCGTTCGGTTTATGGTCTTATTAACGATGTACTATGCCTCACTTTACGAGCAATTGTGTTGAAAAAAGAATTACCTAAGCTCAGTAGACTTTACTAGTTTCCAAGCCGTAGCCGACCAACTTATGTCTTCTTTCACTGCGCGTGGTCCGACAGACGCTTGACCATTTATCTATAATCTCTAGCCAAGCCTAGTCACTTCAAAAGTCCTATCTGACCTCCTGATCGTTTCATCCGCTTCATGTGCTGATTAGCCCTAGCACATTCACTGTCCTTACTTCACTGCTCGTTTGACCTAATGGAGGATTTCTAAGATTAACCTCTACCACGCAAAACATCATCCTAAACCCTCAACAGTAAGGTAGGTTTTCGCGTGTGATTATTGTTTAAGATGATAGGACGCTTACACATCGTTTTGTTTCTCTGAAGATAAGAAGTCCATTTGTCAGTGGGTTCTCAGCTTATGTTTAGGCCGAGTATTAATCATGGATTAGGACTGAACGGTGATAGCTTTTTCAGGGATTTGGTTACGTTTTTCAGTAAAACGGTTGTATTTCTTGGGTTAATACATACACTGGTGTATTTATTTTTAAAAATCTCCTAGGGTGATCAAGTTTTGCCTTTAGAAACACGTCTCCAAATGGCCATCCATCCATTTATTTCGAAGGACTCATTTTCAATTCAGTGTGTTAGCCGAAAACCGATTTAGCTTCGTTCAACCTTTAATCACTTTACGATATAATCACACTTCAGTACTTTCACTTTTAATACTCAACTCGTGCCATTGTTTTGTCAGTTATATAATGACTAGATTGAACTTCAACTTTTATTTATTTTTATTAAATATCTACGTGTTTTATTAACGTCCCAATGCAAAAAAGATGTGGATATGATGTCTTTGTCTGTCTTGACCCCCCTATCCATAAAAAAACCCGTAATACTGGCATAGCTTATAAAACTTCTATTAAAAAACCGTGCCTGAATCGGTCGTCTTCAACTTGTCAAACAAGTGCTTTGCGATGCAATCTAGGTCTAAAAGTTGATAATTGTATTTTAATCTCTTTGATTGTATTTTGTTGTGTGTGTCATAATAAATAAATTAAATTAAATCCGTTTGGGAACTATGAATCGACAGACGGACACAAACAGACAGACATATACATAACTTATAACATCTGTCTTTCATGTCTGGGGATACTTTTTATCCCCAGACATTGCGTTGGATAGCGTTGACAAAATTCCATGCGTACAATATAAGATAATTATTATAACTAAGCCAATATTCAAGCTACTATCGTGAGATACTTCACAAACCTATTCAATAGAACATAAATATTCCCACATAATTCAACAATGTTATTCATAACCCGCCCAGCTGTGACGTCATACGTGACGTCACAGCTCTTTATTTCACGGGCCATAAAGATTTGATTCTGGGCCGCTCGTGCGTGGAGTACATTTTGTACGTAATGCAAGTGAGTTATGAGGTTTAGGTAATCGATTCATATCCAGTGAAGTTTATGACGTACTTACTGATTACAGCTTAGGACTTTCTACGCATTCTAGGATTTTCAGGATTTATTTCATGAACTCAGTAACAAATTATCGAGTGGGCGGGTAGCCTGCCGACACACTTACTCTCCTTATTTCTCGTTAAATATATCCTTTTATATGTTTTCCTATTGGTTATTGTATTTTATCTGTGGAAATGGGTATATGTATTTCTTTCTTTGCTTCTAGTAGAATGTTAGTTTAACTGGAGTATATTTTTTATGGTTCGGAGTTTTTCAACAAGTTCCGGTGCGGTGCTTTATAAGGAAAAGACTTTTAAGTAAAGTAAAAGAAAGTAGAATTTTTCATAGAAAATCACAATACTGTTTTAGAGAGTAATAGAGTTCCTTGTGAAAGGGCTCGTCCGGGGAAGTACTTCCACCTTACCTACATATTTCTTTACCAAGCAGCATTGCGAAGTTTCAGTTTGTAGGGTATAGTTGTCAGTGATATTACAGGCACATGAGGCTTTACACCTGTATGCCTCAAATTGTTGGACGCAAGGTATTGCATGTACGTTTCTAAGGTACGTGACCTATGAGGTATTACTTTGTTATAGGTAATATAAGCTTGCTCCTTCAACGGGTTCCTAGAGATTCCACTAGGTTCCTGGAGACTCCAATAGAACCAGTAAAAAATCCCATAATGCAGAATCAAATTTACGAATAATTTCTCTTCTTACCTAGGACCGTCTATATACCTATACAATACAATCAACAAATGTATTAATATTGAAAAGGTATCAATTTATTTGTGCAAACAAAAAATTGATAACTTTCTTAAACTACTTGATTACAAAGGTCCAGAAGAATATATGACAGTGATATACTAATTAGAAAAAAAAAATAAACAATGGTGAAAGATAAAAAAAAACAAATAATAAATAAATAAATAAGCAATGCACAAATCTATGTTAAAGTTAAAATTAAATACACACAAAAGATAATTTCCGATTTAGACACTATTCAGATTTTTAGATACTTATCAAGATAAATATTCTATAGTAGGTGTTAGTTCAAACTTAAACATTTCACAACTAGCAGTAATTATATGTATAATATAACAGATATTCTAGTTAACATAGTATATATAAATACTGATTAGTAGATTTAGAAGACTTTAACATAGATACACCAATAATCTAACCAAAAAGTTCAATTTCATAAGTCGATAGCATTACATGGAAGAGCGACGACGCCCTGTCGTCATACAGTGAAAACTAGTACGGAGGGTAGTCACTTGACTATGTATTCATCATAACTGCAAACTTAAGTTACAATAAGAAACATGAATGTATATAGTTTAAGTCTAGATTTTACTTAGAAAACTTTCGTGATTGATTTCGATCATTATTATAAATACGGAATTTATCTCGTACTATCTTATCGGTTATACTTAGAAAACTTATCTTATCGGTGTTTCGACCGACAATGTTTCGGTTCAATTCGTGAATCCTTCATCAGGGTGAGTGCAATCCGCTCCGAATAACGTCTCGCCTCGCACTGCGCACCGCTGCCCTCTGCGCGCGAGTGGACGGGTGGGGTGGTGGGGATTGGGTGGTCTAGATTTTAGTTTGTAAACTTACTTTTTTGAAATAAATTTTACTTTACTTTACTATCCTTGGGTAACTAAAAAAACAAACCGTAGTGAATAAATCATGAAACATCAAATCATTTACTCAGGGCGGTAAACGACTTCATTGAGAGTTCTATAAAACACTTATTATTGGTAATAAAACAACGGAATCTCAATCTTATTGCTTCAGTAGTAAAGTCTAAAACTATGATAACATATTTTCACGCTGCGGTAGCCGTACTTGATGTCATTATAATTGATAAAATCACCGAACTGTCATTTTATGAACTTTCAAAATGCGGTCACAGCCGTCACCGCACTGGGGCGTGTTTAATTTAAAATTTTACTGATTTTTGATTCGATATCGTTGAGAAATTCTAACGTTTGTGTTTGTTACTTGTGCCACATTATATGTAATATTTATTTATCACTTTATAAATAGACAACATGAACTATATATTTACCTCTGATAATCTAATATCAGAGCAAAATATTTTAAATCCTGAAAGTACTTATGTAATTCAATTTACTTAGATAAATTAACTCTATAATTAACTTAATTCCTCCCTAACTACCCCTGAAGGCATGCAGCATGAAGTTACAACCCGTATTCAATTTTTCAAAGTCTCTATCCAACCAGGCGGCACAAATAGACGTCGCAAAAATAAAAGACAATCCAAACTACAAGCATTAAGCTGTAACAAACGATCCCTGTAAACACTCGCGTTTCTGCATAAGTTTGGATTTGCAAACAATTCTGTTCAAACTTACCACTTTATCTCTACCGTCTAACAACCTTACGTTTCACACAATAAGGTTTAAAATCGTTTGAATATTGAATCTGTTATGTTGGTAGTACAACTCTGTGCATTTACGAAGCTAGATTCCGGTATTCGCTACACTACTTGCATTGTTAATAGAGTCAACTGATTCAATATTATCGACGGTCGACGCTGAACACTCGGCTTTGGTGTTTTGACTCGTTGGAAACTGATATTGTTGATATTTGCTTGGAAAAAGGTGAAAAAACTCTTCGTATTTGGTTCCCCTTCGCTAGGACAAAGGTACTGATAAACGTGACGTGTTTGAAAAGGCATTCGTATTTCACGGATGATTTGAAATTGCTTATTGCAGGTCTTAATATATTACATAAAGGTATAATGCTGTCAAGTTATTATGTTTCTATCATGAAGACTAAATGGCTAAACGGCTTGACCACTTTTGATTAGGTAGAAAGAAAAAAGTATTACTTACCTGTATTAGACATTGGCTACTTTTATTGACAAACCATGCGTGCGAAGCCGCGGGTTGAGACTTGTACTTTTATAAAGATTTTATAATCTTATTTTGAGATCTATGTCATGTTTTGTTAGTGGACTCCCTTTTCCGCGTTTGGACTCTTAAGTGGTCCGTTATGCGTGAGAGAGTTTGCTATATGGATAGCCAGCCTAACTCCGACCAGAAGCGCAGAAGTTTCCTGGGGTCTTCGCAGGCTTCACGGAGTGACCTTGGATTGTCCAGAATTTCTGCACGTTGTGCTGTTACCCCCACGCATTCTAGGACTATGTGGGCTGCTGATTCTTCTTCGGTGAGACATCCCCTGCAGAGTGGGCTGTCTGTTGCTCCCATGATGTAGAGGTGTTTGTTGAGGGGACAATGTCCTGTAAGGGTCCCCACGATGATTCGAAGTTCCAGTCTCTGAAGGTTGAGCAGTCGACGTGTCAGTCGTGGCGAGACGACCGGCAGAGCCGCTCTCGACTATCTG
The DNA here is from genome assembly GCA_918857605.2 of Philereme vetulata. Taxonomy (NCBI): domain Eukaryota; kingdom Metazoa; phylum Arthropoda; class Insecta; order Lepidoptera; family Geometridae; genus Philereme; species Philereme vetulata. Next base: position 867,960 of record OU975442.1, read on the forward strand.
CAGTCCATGATTTATGCCCAACGTTCGTTGTGTAGGTTAACAGTACGATGTCGTATCCAAGTTCGTAGTTGTGTGAAAGGTAGAGGGAGGAATGGATGTGGGCCTATAACCGTGGTTTTCGATCCTCTTTTTGAGATCTATATGATATCTTAACTTTGACAGCTCGTAGCATACAAAAAAACTCCAAGCTCAAAAACCAGTTCATCCACAGGAATCGAACCCAAGACCGTAGATTCGGAAGTCAGTCTCTAGCCGGTGCACCAGTGCTATACAATTTGATAATATTCAATTAATCCATCGTATCCTAAACAAAGGCCGATAATTATGCAGATGGCGGGATTTACGCGCCAAACGCGAAAGTATGGCCGATGCAATTAGAATGCCTAATGCGCTCTGCCGATACGAAGCGCATACTAATGCGGATGTCAGTCGTGTAGCTAAATTATATTGCAATAACAAAACTAAATAAGTTTGTTTGAGCTAGTGGTGTTTGAGTTAGTCCACCTACAAGATGGGAAGACGACTTGGTAAGAACCGCAGGTCGGCGTTAGATGCAGGCCGCTTCCTGGAGATCAATGAGAGAGGCCTTTGTCCAGCAGTGGACGTCCTACGGCTGATATGATGATGATAATGAGCTAATAGAACCGATGGACCGATTCGGATGCGTTTTTTTTTACAAAATTGGAGATGAAACAAGCTTATGTTATGGCCCACCTATTGTTAAGTGGTAACCATCGCCTTTAACAGAGAATTACGTAGGTCATGCACGTTAGAAATTTGCCCAACGATTCACTGCCTTGCGTTCATCAACTTGAGGCATACAGGTATAAAGCTCCGTGTGCCTGTTATATCACCGGAAATCATATTCCTCAAACCGAAACAAAGCAATGCTGTTTGGCGTATTAAATATTACAAATTAAATAGAATGCTAGTTTAACGGGCGTGGTTTTAAGCTAAGTCAGTTTTTACTCTCTACGTAAAAAAGGGAGATAAATCAGCAGTTTTTTAAATTTTGAAAAAACTGACTTGCTATACTAGTCGTAAACATGAACTAATCGTCCAACCGTCGATGTTTGGAAGGGTGGTTCGTACGTTCGTAAAAATATTGCTGGCTCCAGACTTACACCTAACCTCCAAACTGATCATCCAAAATAGAAATCCAAATCATTTTATTTATTAAAATCACAAAGATCACTTTGAAACATCAATTTTACTTCCTTCGCAACCAAGCAAGGAAAGAAAGGCAAGAAACAAAACTGGTTGTTCATTTTAATGATCCTTTTAGAATACATAACAATAAAGAAAATAAATTACGTCTAAATTGTAGCATTTCTGAACGAGTTGGAGTTCTTTCAATCCCAGGCTTCTCTATCATCTAAATAATCCGATATGGTATAGTAGGCTTTCTTATAAAGATTTTATTTAATTACTTTTTTAAATTTCATTTTTGTCAATTTTTGTACATCACATGGGAGTTTGTTATAAAAGCGTACACCTTAACTTTATGGAGTCTACAAGTGGCAACAGCGAGTTTATCTTTATTTCTAGTATTAAAAAATAAATATCGCTTGATGATAATTGTTATAAATATTTTGACAGATATTATTAAAAGTAGAGTCATTTTGAAAATATCTTAAAAAGCGTTCCACGCTTTTTTTACAATAAAATACATTTTATTGTTAATTCATTATTTAAATTGAATTAAAATTATTTTTTAACTTTTAGTTCGGTTATCTATAAAAGCGTATTTTTTTTAGTTCTTTTACGTATTATTTATTTTCTATTTTTTAGTTAGGCTAACTACAACTGAGTTTTTTTATTATTGATTTAAACTATTATCATCGGTCCTTGATCAGTGTGCAAAATTTCAATTTAATTCGACGTTTTGAAGTGGTTGAAAATCAAGTTTAAAGATTTCTTTACATACATACCAAGCTAATAAATGCGTGTTAGATAGATAGTGGTGGTGGCTTGGTGAAAGAGCACGCATGCCTACAACAACCTGTTCACTCTAGATGTAGTCCTCAGAGATTAAAAAAGCCTGAAAAAGCATACTTATTGTAAAAAGCTAATTTAGTAACTTCCATTTCTATCTTTTGTAATTATTTACGCTTTAATAAAATTAATATTCATTTCCCCAGCGGCCGCCCATAAATCTACAACATAATTTACGCTACAACTAATTAACAGAATATCCCAAAAATGGCGGCTCTCAGAAAACCCTGGGTACAGCCTTACAGCTGAGTAAGTTTTCTTGTTAAATAATGACAGATAAGATCCGGTTTACTGAAAAGTAGCGACTGACGTACGGTCTTGGTTAAAATCAGTTGTTTTGGGGAAAATTAGATGTAAAACTACTGAGTTTTTTTTATTAACGCGAGTACTTATTCGTTTTACCACAATCTCACCTGATGGTAAGTGATGATGCGGTCTAAGATCTTACTTTAAAAATACAAGGATTGCAGTGTACAGAAAACAGAACAGTTTTGGTTTCGCATTGAGAACGTAGAATCTAAACGCTGTGTGCAGCTGGGTACACCGGTTATGGGGGGTTCAAAGGGTACACCAGTAACAACACAGTCCTGGAATTTGGTATGCATATAGCTGTAGTGACACAAATATAGACAAATAAAAGTCAAAAATCCAGAATAAGTGCAACTTCTACCCCAAAATAGCATAACCAAAAACATGAACTCCCATTACTTTTAATTTGAATAAAACTGTAGGTCAAGTAAGTTGGTCTTGCAATTCGTGGATACATATACTTTCAAGTTTACATGGCACTATTTTAATATTCAAAGATGTTATATAATAATATATTTAACATATAAACAATTTAATTGGTAAAAGATAAAAACACATCATACACTTTTTTTTAAATAATGAGTAAATTAAATTAAATTAATAATAATATATAAAATTCACAAAATAGTAAAATATTAAAATTCATATATTATTATTATATTGTCGTCATCAAAAACTCTTCTATTGAATAGAACGCTTTTTCGAGCAGCCGTAGCGTGAGGATATTAAGGGATTTAAAATAAAGGCTTGCCGACGTATCCCATGACACCCGTGCTATGGCTCTAACGGCGCGCTTTTGCAACCGGAAGACGCGCTGCCGACAGGCAGCGCGCCCAGTTTTTATGGAAGATCCCACCATCTGTATTGATGTACCTTTTGTATGTACACACATAATCCGCTTAGTCAATACGTATTTAGTATTTAATTATTAAGGTTGTTTACGTGCAAAGCTAACTAAGCCACGGGTTTTCTAACGATGTATATCTTCACCGTTTGTCCCTATTTTAATGTACCGCATTTAAAAGAAAAACCAGAACCTGTCCGATCACTATCCCACTGTCCGATTTCGTTATCTGTAACTAGCACCTCCAGCTCAGCGTACTACTACTGAAAACTATGATCACTATCCCACTGTCCGATTTCGTCATCTGTAACTTGCACCTCCAGATCAGCGTACTACTACTGAAAACTATGATCACTATCCCACTGTCCGATTTCGTCATCTGTAACTTGCACCTCCAGATCAGCGTACTACTACTGGGAACTATGATCACTATCCCACTGTCCGATTTCCTCATCTGTAATTAGCACCTCCAGCTCAGCGTACTACTACTGAAAACTATGATCACTATCCCACTGTCCGATTTCGTCATCTGTTACTTGCACCTCCAGATCAGCGTACTACTACTGGGAACTATGATCACTATCCCACTGTCCGATTTCGTCATCTGTAACTTGCACCTCCAGATCAGCGTACTACTACTGAAAACTATGATCACTATCCCACTGTCCGATTTCGTCATCTGTAACTTGCACCTCCAGATCAGCGTACTACTACTGGGAACTATGATCACTATCCCACTGTCCGATTTCCTCATCTGTAATTAGCACCTCCAGCTCAGCGTACTACTACTGAAAACTATGATCACTATCCCACTGTCCGATTTCGTCATCTGTAACTTGCACCTCCAGATCAGCGTACTACTACTGGGAACTATGATCACTATCCCACTGTCCGATTTCCTCATCTGTAATTAGCACCTCCAGCTCAGCGTACTACTACTGAAAACTATGATCACTATCCCACTGTCCGATTTCGTCATCTGTTACTTGCACCTGGAGGTGTATAGTAGTAGTAGTAGTACGCTGAGCTGGAGCTCAGCGTACTACTACTACTGAGAAATATAATCACTATACCACTGTACGATTTCCGCATCTGTAACTTGCACCTCCAGCCCAGCGTACTACTACTACTGAGAAATATGATCACTATACCACTGTCCGATTTCCTTATCTGTAACTTGCACCTCCAGCTCAGCGTACTACTACTACTGAGAACTATGATCACTATCCCACTGTCCGATTTCCTCATCTGTAATTAGCAACTCCAGCTCAGCGTACTACTACTGAAAACTATGATCACTATCCCACTGTCCGATTTCGTCATCTGTTACTTGCACCTCCAGCTCAGCGTACTACTACTACTGAGAAATATGATCACTATACCACTGTACGATTTCCGCATCTGTAACTTGCACCTCCAGCCCAGCGTACTACTACTACTGAGAAATATGATCACTATACCACTGTCCGATTTCCTCATCTGTAACTTGCACCTCCAGCTCAGCGTACTACTACTACTGAGAAATATGATCACTATCCCACTGTCCGATTTCGTCATCTGTTACTTGCACCTCCAGCTCAGCGTACTACTACTACTGAGAAATATGATCACTATCCCACTGTCCGATTTCGTCATCTGTTACTTGCACCTCCAGCTCAGCGTACTACTACTACTGAGAAATATAATCACTATACCACTGTACGATTTCCGTATCTGTAACTTGCACCTCCAGCCCAGCGTACTACTACTACTGAGAAATATGATCACTATACCACTGTACGATTTCCGCATCTGTAACTTGCACCTCCAGCCCAGCGTACTACTACTACTGAGAAATATGATCACTATACCACTGTACGATTTCCGCATCTGTAACTTGCACCTCCAACCCAGCGTACTACTACTACTGAGAAATATGATCACTATACCACTGTCCGATTTCCTCATCTGTAACTTGCACCTCCAGCTCAGCGTACTACTACTACTGAGAAATATGATCACTATACCACTGTCCGATTTCCTCATCTGTAACTTGCACCATCAGCTCAGCGTACTACTACTACTGAGAAATATGATCACTATACCACTGTCCGATTTCCGCATCTGTAACTTGCACCTCCAGCTCAGCGTACTACTACTACTGAGAAATATGATCACTATACCACTGTCCGATTTCCGCATCTGTAACTTGCACCTCCAGCTCAGCGTACTACTACTACTGAGAAATATGATCACTATACCACTGTCCGATTTCCTCATCTGTAACTTGCACCATCAGCTCAGCGTACTACTACTACTGAGAAATATGATCACTATACCACTGTCCGATTTCCGCATCTGTAACTTGCACCTCCAGCTCAGCGTACTACTACTACTGAGAAATATGATCACTATACCACTGTCCGATTTCCTCATCTGTAACTTGCACCTCCAGCTCAGCGTACTACTACTACTGAGAAATATGATTACTATACCACTGTCCAATTTCCTCATCTGTTACATGCACCTCCAGCTCAGCATACTACTACTGAGAACTATGATCACTATCTCACTGTCCGATTTCCTCATCTTTAACTGGCATCTCCAGCTCAGCATACTACTACTGAGAACTGTGATCACTATCTCACTGTCCGATTTCTTCATCTGTAACTTGCACCTGAAGCTCAGCCTTCGATGTCCGATATATATAGACTGCGTCATCGCTTACCATCAGGCGAGATCGTGGTCAAACGCAAGCCTTTATTATATTAAAATTTTTTTTGTTGCTTCTAAAAGAAGATGCTTCTAAAAAAGTCACTTCCCCAGAATGCACTTAAACATTTCAACTTTGAAATTGCATCTGAAATCTGTGAGAAACGCTGCAGCACTTTGCCGGGACGTTTTAAATTACCGGATAATTTTAGGTTCATTGGCAATTTATAGGGCTTTTAAAAATTGCACCTTTCTAAGTTTGCTTGCGATGCGTATTCTTATAACTCTATTTGCTCCACTGCTCCAGAAAGAGGTTGAACTTCCATCTGCTCATATAATTGGGGGTTTTTAGGCAGCGCGTTTTGTATGGAATGTTCGATTTTTAACCTTAATAATGTATTGAAAGGAACACAAAATAAGGTATAAAATCTAGAATAAATATCAAGAAGAATATATACCATACTTATCTCAGGGAAAATTCAAGTTTTGCAGCGTACCTGTTGTAAAAAGGCTTAGAAATAGAAATCAAATATTTTCACAATATATTTTCATATAAAATCGTTGTGACTAGCCTCGTTTTTATATTTATTCTAGCCTAGTATTCTTTTTACTTGTTTCGAGCTAAACAAAACCTTTATTCATTAGGATAATCCTACAATCCTGTTTGAATAAAAAAATACAAAAAGAACAAAATTAACCTTTTACGTGTCACGCTGGGATAAAAACAAATTGTTTGGCATGAGACAGCAAAATGAATTAAGCCTTAGCCAGCCATTGTTGTGCGGCTAAACCTTCAGCCTCACATTGGTTGTTACTGGTTTTAATAGTTTAACTAACTTCATGCTTAGCATAATCGAAATGTGCTGGACCTAAACTAAATTTGAGATCGTGGTATTTCATGCAATAAATTATTCAATATATTATTTTTATTCATGCAATATATTATTTCATCATTAAAACCTTGGAACGTTCACTGCTGAACAGCGCGTCTACTGAGACACCAGGCATGTGATCGGTTTAAGCAAAGCCACCCTGCGCTTCATCATAGATAAAGTCAAAGTAAAAATCTTTTAGTTATTAAAATCACAAGGATCACTTTGAAACGCTCAAATAGGCATAGCCGTTTAGTCCTGAAAACGTAACAAACAGACAGACAGAGAGTAAGATTTACATTCGAATTTATAATATTAGTATGGGTCGCTATATTCAGTGATATTATAATAAATAAATAAATATTTCTGGACATTTCACACAGCGCTTTCTAGCCCCAAACTAAGCAGAGCTTGTATTATGGGAACCAGATAACTGATAGAATACTTATATACTTTTTTTGTAAATACATACTTATAATACATAGAGGAACAACCAGACCCGGAACAAATATCTGTAGATCATGCAAACATTGGTTCTGCGGCGGGAATCGAACCCGCTACCTCCTGCGTCTCAGCCGGCTATTCGCCCACTGCACCACGGAGGTCGTCGTGTTATTGATCTTAACTTAATGATAATGCAAGTCCTAAATAAGTAAGCTCTGCTAATAAACTCGAAATTCTAATTAAAACGCCGAACATAGCCAGTAAATTGTGTTACAAGTTCGTTGATTGAGACTTTTTACTAGATCCTAGTTTGTTGTTAAACAATTTATTGGAAAAATAAATACTTATTAAGGTGAGTCCACACTAAGTTACATGTTATAACACGTCCACATTATTTAACTTTGCTAACTTTATCATAACAAATGTTATGTTATGTTATATGACCCACCCTTACATATGAATATTTACAAAATACAAACATAGTACTATTTAATGATGCGATGTCTAATCAATAAGTGATTTTTAGATTTTTAAATACATAAAATAATGCTGGACATTTCACACAGCGCTATCTAGTCCAAAATTAAGCGAAGCTCGTACTATGGCATACAGATAACTGATAAAAGACAAATCAGACAAATCTATTTTTATGTAAAAACATGCAACCTGTTTTGTTATATACGACATTATATAAAAACACGGGTAATAACTAATATTTTTGTAAAATTGTTTATTTTTTTCTAATAAAAAAAAAAATAAGAATAAATTCACATGAAATTTTAATTTTCAAACATTCTTAATAACAAGTCCTAAAATAGCACTGAAACAGCCTGTTTTAAATAGGTAAACAAATTATATTCATTCATTCAATATATAAGTGTACTTGTACAACAGGCTAAACCGTAAATTGGACTTCTCTAACTGTACAAGAGCCTTACAGTCTGCTCTATCCAATCTATCTTACGAGGAAACTGAGGAGTTACTAACCGTAATAAAATTAAATTTTAAATGTTGTATAGTACGTAAACTCATACCTGCCATGTTTGCACTTAGTTTATTTAGTTATTTTGTAAAAAAAAATAAGTTTTGTTATTTTGAGTATTCATAAGTTACCACAGTCCAGCCTTTTTCGCCTGAGACACAGGTTTGCTAGTTCAGGCAATGTAAAAAATATTACCTATACTTATGTATATATTAATTCTTAATGTTAATCTTAGAAATAAGAAAAGTGAATAAGGATTTATTTATTTATTATTTATTTAGTAGATTTGCTGACGATATTATCATTTTTTTGGACGGCTTTGGAGCTACAAACGATGCTACAAGACCTCAGCATCGCAAGCCTTGAGATTGGATTAGGGATGAATAGGACGAAGACCAAGGTTATGACTAACAGCGTTGAGACTAGGATGCGTCCAAGAGTTTGTTTACCTAGGCCAAATGGTCTCCTTGAACTCCAGGCAGGATAAGGAAATCGCTCGGCGAACCGAGAATGCCTAGAGGACCTATTGGTCCATGGAAGATTAAATGAAGGGTAACCTTCCTCTTTTGCTCAAACGAAAGTTGATGGACGTATGCATCCTCCCCGTTCTAACGTATGGTGCGCAGACCTGGTCTTTGACTAACATCCAAAAGTATAAACTCAAGGTTGGCCAACGTGCGATGGAGCGCAGCATTCTCGGATTCGGACACCGAGCTGCGTTTGCGAACACAAATCGTAAATGTACCTAAGAAAGCCGCCAAACTCAAGTGGGACTGGGCTGGTCATTTCTGCCGTATGTCGGGAGATCAGTGGGCTAAGCTCACCACTGAGTATTACCCCGACACAGCCCGAAGACGTCGCGGCAGACCAAAGAAGAGATGGAGGGATGAGCTCACTAATTTCCAAACGGACTGGACCACCTTAGCGCTTGAAATAAGTGTCTGGAAAATATGAAGGGGGGGGGGGGGGGGGGGAGGGTGATAATAATAATAATAGTAGGTACTTACATTTTAAACTGACTAAGCGGCATCGTCGCAAAGGCGCCGCCGATTTGCGTTAATAATTGTATAATGGAAATGTATCGATTACTGAATAAATATTCAAGCTACCGGTATAAAACCCACCCCAAAAAATCAGTTAATACGATCCCAGATGTGTTTTTTAGGGTTCCCTAGCCAAATGGCAAAAACGGAACCCTTATGGATTCGTATTTTTCAAACTTTCGCGATCACTGTACATAATTATTGATTAAAACGGGTATTTATCGCGTATGTACCTTTTTTATGTATGTACCTTATGGATTCGTCATGTCTGTCTGTCTTTCCGTCCGTATCTCACTGCCACTTTTCCGAAACTATAAGAACTATACTATTGAAACTTGGTAAGTAGATGTATTCTGTCAACCGCTTTAAGATTTTCACACAAAAATAAAAAAAAACAATAAAGTTTGGGGATTCTCCATACTTAGAACTGAACTGAAATTTTATACATCAATCCCATAGGTGTGGATAGGTCTTCAAAAATGATATTGAGGTTTTTAATATCATTTTTTTCTAAACCGAATAGTTTGCGCGAGAGACACTTCCAAAGTGGTAAAATGTGTGTGACCCCCCCCCCCCCCCCCCCTAAATTAGAGAATGATAAAACTAAAAAAAAATATATGATGTACCATGCAAACTTCCACCGAAAATTGGTTTGAACGAGATCTAGTAAGTAGTTTTTTTTTAATACGTTATAAATCATATACGTCATAATTAATTAATTTTAGACATGTTTTTTTATTATGTTATTTTTGAAATTAATTATTAATAATTTTAATTATTGCAATGTTTTTCTTATTATTCAATTTGTTTATTAATTATTAATTAATTTTTACTCTATTCATTTGACAATGCTATTTCAGAAAATTTATGGCATGTTTGGTAACATTATTTTATCTAGTTTGTAAATTATAAGATCTAAATTTTCAGAACTTAAATCTTAGGTGTTATAATAGTTTAATCTGTAATAGATATTAATAACTTGTAAACCATCAACTTGTCTAAGTGCATGTTACCATTCCTAACGGTGAATAAATGATATGATTTTGAATATGAATCGGAAACCACAATTTACCTTTTATTTAATCATTTCAAATATAAAAAAGTTACAAGGAACTGCAAGAACTTTTATATTATGTTACTTGCTGCTACGGAACCCTTCATTGGTGCGTCATCCTTAGCCATTCATTCCCATGCCTTCATTAGAGTTATTAAATTACAGGAACATGAGGCGTATAGCCTCATGTTCCTGTAATTTAATAACTGTATGCCTCAAGTTGATAAATGCAGGGCACATTTCTGAGGTGCGTGACCTACGAGGCAGTTCTCTGTTATAGGCGATGGTTACCACTTAACATCAGGTGGGCCACATACTTGCTCTACCTCCATGTAGAATAAAAAATTAAAAAAATGTCGTAGATATCAGAGCAGGTTGCATAGAGAAACACCCAGACCCGGAACAAATATAATGTAGAGAGAATGCAAAGTTAGCATCGCTGCGTCGTTTAAACAATAAAGAAATTAGTTTTTTTTATGTTTGCATTATCTGCAAATATTCGTTCCGGTTGGCTCTGTATCGTGTTAATCGAAGCTCTTTAAGTTCCCATAAAGAGATCTCTGTTTCTTCATACAAAAAACACTACTGACATTGTAATCAAAAAGTACAACTTGGAAAGTTATCATTTCCTGTATTCAAATACTAAATTAATACAAGAGAAAGGTGTTACATAATATTTTAAATCCGATTGTACACTTTCGAGCACTTTAAGCAGCTACAATTAAAATGCAACAGTCTGGACTGGCACGCTTACACTTCGTAGCAAAATATCCGGAAACACCTTTTTACCAGCTTGTAGACAGGTCATGCAACCTTTTAAGTGTGTTTTAAAATAGTGAAATACATTTATTCGGTTTGTAAGATGGCATGAGGGCTATTATATAGCTTGCCCATGATGATGACAATATATATTAATAATAATTATGGACATTCCATATAGCGCTATATAGCCCCAAACTAAGCAAAGCTTGTACTGTGGAAACCAGATAACTGTTATAATACTTATATTAAAAACTCTTTTTTTGTAAATTAATACTTCTAATATAAAGAGAAACATCCTAAGGCGGGAGTCGAACTCTTAACCTCCTGCGTCTTAGCCGGCTATTCGTTCACTGCGCTACGGAGGTCATTATAAATTATAGAATAGTTAATTGGAATTGGAATAATAATGAAAATACGAAATTATTTAACAGTAATATTATGAGTTTAATAACAATACATTTCTTATCAGAAGATCCCCTACTAACTAATAAAACTAATTAAATATTTGGCACTAAGAACTACATAGAACATTTCATTTTATTGAGAGTAGTCAAGAGTTTGACGGTCCAAAATAACGCATCATCATCATCATCATCATATTAGTTATAACATTGGCCTCCCCCTTAGATTTATATTTCCCTTAGAGTGACTTATTGCGGCCTGCACCCAACGGCTCCCAGCAACCTCTAGCATTAAGCTTGCCGATGTATTATTTTAATATTGCATTAGTGCAATAAATAATTTGCTAATCTAATCTATCTGGGGCAGGAGAGGACACTCGCCGTGAGCTTCCCTCAAAAAAACTTGCTTATTTTACTAGAAGTTTTAACTTTAAGAAATATCACTCAAATTATACAGTAGCTGCATTATAATCTATATGTATATCTTCTAACACAGGTATTTTATGCTTAAAATAGAGTTCAAAACCCATGAATGTATATAAATTAAGTTTACTGAAATAAATATATTTGATTTGATTTGATTTTTGATTTAATGTATACCAAATTTCATAAAGACAATGAGACAGACAGAGCTTTTTCGAATTTATATAATATGTATTTTTTAGATAATAATAATTGGTTTAAATTAAAATCACCGCCCCAAACTCATCTTATAATAGAATTACCTCGCTACCTCTTGAGACATTTCATAAAAGGCTTTCTTACAGTTTAATTGCACATAAATCAACCACTGTTTGGCGTAATTTGGATTAAAATTAGTATCTTAGATAATTGGGCAAAGTCAAGTTTGTATCGGAACAAGTTGCATAAATGGAATGTTAGGAAATGTTTATCCAGTCTGTTTATTAATTTCTCTCTCTCTCTCTTTCTTATTATATGTCCTATAGTTTGACCAAAAGCGCTATACCGCTCCTTAGGAAAGTGCGGCGAGGTGGGGGCCGAGGAAAAAAGAGCAAGAGTACACATGAAATTGATATTGTCGGATATATCTTAGGATATCTTAAACGATATGGTTGTTTTATATAAAGATATGTTTATATTTTTTATAACTAAATTATCTACAGATATTCTGATTTTCTTTATAGCTTTCTCTGTCTGCTTTTTGTTTGTTTTAAATATTCGGCCACTTTAAAAATGATGGTTTGACCCATCTTTGGATCCTTATCTCGTGTGCGTCTGACATAGACCGTCCGGTACAAAAGCTACCTACCGCCGTGAGCATTGACGGCAGACTGATAGATCGGATCGGCCGACACTTCCTTCCCGTCTCGCCGCGCGCATACCTCAGAAGCGGTACAGCGGTTTCGGTCAAACTATACCTACGGAATTTACCTTAAATGCAAAATGAGTTTTATTGCGATAGTGTAACATGGCTCGATTGCAATTGTTTTTCCATTAGGCTACGACATGGCACGCTTCAAGAGAAATGTAAAGAGGTTTCTACAGTGTAGGGAACGCATCGACAATACCCCGGATGTTTCCGGTGTCAATAGGCGACGGTGACCGCTTACCATCAGGTGGGCCGTAAGCATGTAACCACACAAATAACATTATAAAAATTATATATTGGAGAAAAGAAACGGTTTTGATCTTTTGTAAAATTAAAGAGAGATCCATCGTTGGACATACAATATAACATAGCTCATATTCTTGCCACTGAATTTTGTTTAGATGAACGTATACTCCGTATCACCGCATCTAAATAATTTGGTTCATTGATAATTTAGGACATGAAATTTAGGATTGAAAATTAAAAAAAAAATCTATAGTAATGAATTAAAAAAAACTATTTTACAACAATACTAACCATCAGCCCTACGGGTAGTGTTATTTAAAATAGGTAAAAAAATCATATTCATTCATCATGTAAGTCGGTACCTGCTAAACTGACTAAGCGGCATCGTTGCAAAGGCGCCGCCGATTTACGTTAAAAATTGTTTATTGGAAATGTATCGATTACTGGATATATATTCAAGCTACTGGTATTAAATCAATCTCTAAAATCAGTTATTATGGTTACGCATATGTGTTTTAAATTAATATCGTGAATATGGTGACAGACTCTATAGTACATTGATGCAAATAAAATTAATTAGATACATACGAATTGTTCGATTAGCTAAGAATTAGATATGCAGTTGAATTTTTGTTATTTTCACTAATATTTTTTAGGTTTCTAAATACTTAATATTCTTATGTTTTAGACATAGCTAATAGAAGGTATTTTTTGTTTTATATCTATAACTATATATATATATATATATATATATATATATATTTGTTATATTTCTCATATATATATTCTATGTATTATTATTGTTATATCAAGTAGCTTTATGTATTTATTCTAACTGTAATCGGAGTTTATTGTTATTTGTGTTTCTTTTGTTTTTTTTTTTTAATAAACATTAATATTGTTAAAAGTTAGCACGCCAACCTTTTTTGTTACCTCTGAGGTTGGCAGGTAGAAAATGCTATTAGCATTAAGCCCACCTTTTGTACATGTAATTTGTATTTTTGTGCAATAAAGTATTAAATAAATAAATAAGGTAAACCTGAGAGGATTTGCGAAAGCATACCTGCGCGGCATACCTTGCCGTACCAAACGATTTGCTTCAACTTTTCTAGTTAGCACAAGTAATGAGTGGAACTCTCTTCCGGCGTATTTTTTTCCAAACCAGTATAATCTCGGAGTCTTCTAGTCCAGAGTGAATGGGCTCTTTCTAGGCAAGCGTGCTCCATCTTCGATCTCAACATCAGGTGCGATAGCTTGACTATCATCAATAAAAAAAATCAATCAGTCGCGAAACGTCAATTTGAATGCACATAGAAATTAGCGCCACCAGCAAAGGAACGGCACTAGATAGAACTATTTACACATACTAAATTTGACGATTAATGTTACGTTACGGTCGCTAATTTTGGGTAATAATGATTTTTAATATGACGACCTCCGTGGTGCAGTGGACGAATAGCCGGCTGAGACGCAGGAGGTAGCGGGTTCGATTCCCGCCGCGGAACAAATGTTTGCATGATCTACAGATATTTGTTCCGGGACTGGTTGTTTCTTTATATATTATAAGTATGTATTTACAAAAAAAATGTATGTAAGTATTCTATCAGTTATCTGGTTCCCATAATACAAGCTCTGCTTAGTTTGGGGCTAGATAGCGCTGTGTGAAATGTCCAGAAATATTTATTTTATTTATTTATATAATAGTTCGAATTACCAAGAACCATGCGATGATTTAATTATTTATTTTATATTAAGATTAGATGAAATATTGTCATCCTAAAATCCTTCAAGGTTAATTAATAAGAAGTTACTCACCATTTTGCGATTTACTTGATAAATAATAATGCGCTAATTCGACTATAAGAATAACGGAAGTTCTGATGAGAGTACTTGTATTTTTACGAAAGTCTCATAAGGTTTTATTTATTTTAAAAATCATTACTGAATTAGAAAGAAATATTTATGTGATTATTTATTGTTTCCAACTTTCAAAACAAACAAGGTTAGTCAGTTTATTTGTGCACTGTTTAAAGTTATCAAGAAAAATACGGTACGTCAATTTATTTATACACACAATTGGGAAGTAAACCCTTTTAACCCTACACTGGTCGCGTCCTAAAAACTGTTTTTGTCTGGATAATGCCAATAAAGTCTTTTATTTTAAATACTAGACTTCTTGGTAATTTATTGTCTAATCTATGTTGTCAGAAAAAGGTCAATGAGGAAGTTACGTCGGCGAAAGCCCTCATAATTTTTGTTTGCGGTGTAAAAGCATAATGCGTTTAGTGCTCTGAGATTAGGAAAGTCAAAAAAACAGTTAGGGAACATCTTAGTGAATTTCTGGACGTATCATAGATCCCTCTACATATATAATACTCTAATAGATCTCGCACATCTTGTCCACCAGGTCAACGACATTTTTTGTTCGATTATAGTAGGTAATTATTTCTGGCTTGCGATGTGCTTCTATGTCGGAATCAATTACACCGTCATTAAGCAAATGTTCTTGCCAAATATCTTGACAAATATCATATATGTAGTTAAAAATAAATTAAGAGCTAACACTTTGATTTATCTGGAGGATTTTTATTCGTAGCCGCTTCCTCGTAGTGCCTTTATACGATGCCGACTGGCAATAACAAGGCCGTTTTACTCGTAATCAAACAAAAATCTTGTATGCAATAATAAGCGGTTTATTTTTTTGCACTGCAGTACAGGATATCTCAAAGCTCCAAGGGCGTCACCAGTATCTTCCTAATTGCATTCTGTCGCCGAGATTACTTCAGATGCAATCCACGAGGCGCCACCCTAGTCTGACCCCTTCGGACCCCCTATTGCGGCGACGCAAAATGGCAATGAATCGTGAAATAATTTTGACACTGTTAAACAGTGCTCCTTGTTGTTTATCCGGTTCAGCGCTTCCATCGTTTTTTTTCTGCCGTCAAGCAGTAAAGTGCACACATTACCGGAACGGTTTAAATGATATGGGTGAAATCCATTATTTATCAATATGTGTATATTAATTTTCATATTAATGTATGTGTATTTTTTGTAATATATGTTGAACGCCAACCTTTTCCGCTACCTCCGAGGTTGACAGGTATAAAATGCTTTTACCATTAAGCCCAACTTTTAAACAGTTAATGTGTATATTGTGCAATTTAACTTATTTTGTAAGGTTATTAATCATCTTTCTGAGATGTTACTAATTTTGATGATGATGTACAATTTGTCGTCATAATTACTTATTACACTAATATTATTGCGAAAGTGAGTTTGTTTATTTGTTACACTTTCACGTTGTAACGTAGTATATAGATAGATTATGTCCGGAATCGAAACCTGCTACTTATTAATGACAAATCATGTGTGCGAAACTGCGCGCAGCAGCTACCTAATTCTATTCTGCTACTGAAATTGGGGACCGGTCCTTTAGAAGTTCGCAAATTGGAGGCTTATGTACCGGCCGTTTGTTACTCGGAGACCTTACTTCAATGGACGACGGATTTGGAAAATTAGGTAACTGCTCAAATTGAATAGTCTGGGTTCTTAGCCTGGTTTTCTAATGTAGAATTGACGGTAATGATATAACGGGTTCTTAGAGCACTTATTACGAACTAAAGTGATTCCCTTCCATTGCCCGGCTTCTTATAAGGTGCCGTTGTGTTCCGCAATGGTTCTGCACAAGTTCGATCACTCAGGGTATTTATATGAGGAGGCCTATGTTCAGCGGAGCCTGATTTAATTTTTTTTAGATTGAAGTACATTTAATAATAGAAAGAATATACAATTATTTACAAGACATATAAAATACATAAAAAAACAGTTTAATCATCTAAAGACCGTTGCAAACGATCTATAGATAGCTCAATTGCTGCAGATTACTACCAGGCGGAAGTGTCCCCAAGACACTGGCTGTATTGCCTCGCTGAATTGCAATACTTATGCGTTGACCCAGATATGCGCCAGGTCGCTTCGACCAGACGACGCCCAGATATCATTATCAAAACGCGATGGACCCCGGTATCCTGTAAACTCAGGTGTACAATAAAGCACTTTCTATTATATTCTATGCACCTAGTAGGTTACGGTGATATCAGATTTAGTTTTTTATTTATACGTAGATAATAAGTTTAGTAATTTAATCAAGAATAGTAATTTAACATTATTTATAATGGTGGCGATTCTGTTGTTTACACTGACTAAGTAATTTTTGTAAAATACGAACGGTCTTATTTTGATTAAGCTAAAAATCAAATTAGAATGACTTTTAAAGTGACATTTCTAAAATTAAGTAATTTTTACTTATATGGCGTGTTTACGGGCTAGTTTTAATCAACACCAATTTGGTGTTAAAAGGTGTTAATGTGGTGGTTAAAAGTCATTCTAATTTGATGTTTAGCGTAATCAAAATAAGACCGTTCGTATTTTACAAAAATTACTTAGTCAGTGTAAACAACAGAATCGCCACCAATGTCATTCAGTACCTAATAATGATTAATATTACATTAGTATGTATCTTAATGTATTAGGTGGGTACTTATCTATGTACGTATATACCATAAATAGATCGAACACTGTTGTCTATAAAACCCACATTGATTTTAAATTACTGTAAGAAAGAAGAAATAAATAAAAGGAATTTATTTGACAAACAGACACAAAAAAAACCTTAGACAACACAGAAAATACTACAATACAAGGTAATTGTATGCAAACACATTCGTTCTCACGAGTTCTAATCACTTGCCTAAAAAAGGTTTCTGCAGAATAACAGCGCCGAGCTGTCGATCGGTGGCGAGGCATAATGCTGAGCTGGAACCCATTTGCTGCAGTAGCACATACACACCTACTTGCCTCTTTTTAATTTTTCCCTGACTACATTGTACATTAATTATTTCATTCTATTTTTTCTATGTTTGTTGTAATTTCTGTTTTCTCTTACTTGTGCTTTCTCTTTGATGTTATACCTTTCGATTGTATTGTGTGAATTTGTGTGTGCTATGGTAGCAAATAAATGTCTGTCTATGTCTAATACTTGAAAGAATAAACAAGTGGGTATTTATATTGTATTGCTATCACATGGTGACCAAGGAGTTACAAGTACTAGGTAAATTGTTTCGCATGATATGAACCCTGGCAGGGTATAGCAACAGGAAGGCAGACCATGCTTTCCTATCTAAATAGGTAGGCATACTGTTTACACTTTAAAATTTGTTCGATATTTTAATATATTATACCTTGCACAAAGGCTTTTCAACGAATCTATGAATACTATATCTGTCAACATTTCATGGTAAATATATACAACATAATAATTCACATTTAATTTCTTTCAATAAAGGTGCAGTGTACACACGGATACGTATCAAGCTATATTTTTCCAGTATAAGCTGACCTCTCATTCTAAGAAAAGCCTACACAATGCGAGGTCAGCTTATACTAGAAATGTATAGCTTGATGTGTAGCCGTGTGTACAACCAGCTAATACTATTTGATTGTTACTTTAGAATAGGCTAATAGCTGTGACTGTTTTTGTTTTGGGCTCGACATCTTTCTTTGCAATGTTTAAACGTAGAAACCTGTTTTTAAGTAGTGTGTTGCATAAGGTGTTTAGTTCCAAGATACTTGTCCGTACAAATTGTATCACCGTTGGTGTATCTAACTAAATAAATAATGAGTAGATAGGTCGCTCGGTGCCTCCTACCTATTCTCGTCTGTACTTCTGTACTTAAATTAGATCCTGTTAAATAAATAATTAAACGAATAATGAAAAGTGACGGATTAGCACGTTGAAGTGGCAATGGGCAGGCCATATAGCGCGCAGAACAGATGGCCGATGGGGCCGGAAAGTTCTCGAATGGAAGCCACGGACCGGCAAGCGCAGCGTAGGATGTCCACCTACAAGATGGGCAAACGACTTGGTAAAAACCGCAGGTCGGCGTTGGATGCAGGCCGCTTCCAACCGCAGTTCCTGGAGATCAATGAGGGAGGCCTTTTCCCAGCAGTGGACGTCCTACGGCTGATATGATGATGATGAAATAACGAATCAGTTAAATCATTCGTTCCACAAGACATTAGCCAGTTTTGGAAGTAATTTAGCCCTTTTTAAGTATAATTACGAATAAAAATTAATTGGGTACTTTGAGGTGTCCATGCGACTTTTAATATAAGCTGAGCTGAACGCGTTTATGCGCCCATTAAACTAAACCGTCCTAATTGCTGATAATCTGTATATATTGCCTTTAAATCTGATACTAACTCTGTTATGTTTGCCAACTTTTTAAGATGTTGTCAAAGATATAAATTTTACCCGACTACGAAGAAGTAGTGTAATGTTTTTAGGGTGTTAATACACATGTATGTATGTCTTTTCATTCGGATCATAGTGTAGGCAAAATGACTTTAGTGATTTAGACAAATGAGGTATCTTTGGCATCGGCTGAATCACGAGAGCGACATAGGCCGCTCATCCGCGTATTATTCCGAGATTCTTGCCCTCATTTGACTAATATTCTTGGACTATAGGTACTTAATAGTAATTCGTATATGGAAACTAGCTAAGTTAGACGTTAGGCTTCAATATATTACCCTAAGTTATAAGAAGAAGTGATATTTTAGGTTGTTGTAAATAAATTTCAGGACTGACCATTGAACATGGCACCCATTTAGATCTCACTTATTTTGTCGTTAAAGTCAACAACCAAGGCATACTCGTATATCATAATATTGAACTTGGCTCTCATTTCACATTTATGTTTTTGATGGTATTGCTATAATTATTTTATAATACTTTTTGTGCAGAAAATATTAGTAGGTACTTATTATTCATAATACAATTAATAATAAATGATTTTTGTAAATCTACTGTATTTACTACCTGTACGGGGTATAATTGTCTTTTTTGTGTTATTTTCTATTAGCAATCAATTTTGATTGCTAATTCTTACATAACAAGCACTATAAGTAAATTTTCCTAATAATAAGTGTTCCTAAAATTTACTAGTTTCTGATTTATTCCTTTGTATTTACCCAACTACTTATCTGGATGGCAAATTTGAACTTTCTAGGTCATCTGGAACTGGGTTAGAGTTTTGATCTATCTATAGGTCAGTCAGTCAGTGATAAAAATGTCGATTTATGGATGTTAATATCTAAATAACCGTTTGAGGTGTGTTTACGAAATTTTGAGTACACATCTCGCAAGTCTCAATATTATGAGCCAAATTTGACATGTTTATGTGAAATAGTTTTTGAGTTATGAAGTGGTCAAAAGTGTCTCCAAATGGTTCGTGTAATATTACACACGGTGCTGCTCGCCAGTTCTATTAGCTAGAACTTGGCTTGACACGCTACCTCGTATCTAGATTCAATTCTGTTCTTTATTATTGTAAATATATGTATATATATTAATAATATTATTTTTATTTATTTTATTTTTATTTATTTGAGACAACAAATAATTATGCCTCAATATTACTAGACTTAATAAAATTATTACAAGATGTCTTACTACAGGTATAACCAGCACCGTTATCCACAGATTACAGATTACGGATTAAGATTATTTATTAGATTAATATTATTGTTATTGTATTATTTTATTTTAAATACTTGTATATTCTTTGTAATATTAAAGGCTTTTTGCCCCCCATTTAAAGGATCGACCGAAGCGAGTTCTCTAAATCAACTTGGGCAAATCGGCGTTGTATGTACCTATGTTTGTTTGTCTAAGGATAACTTTCGAAGCTTTTATCCGATTATGGTGAAATTTGGTTTATAGGTAGGTAGTGTTAGCACAATTTTGGTGTGACTAAATGAGCTAAAAATGTGTGCGTAGGGGGGGGGGGGGGGGGGGGGGGGAAGGCAGGTTGTTGAGATATTGGGGTTCATGAGGAGTAAAAAAAAGTTGGAACTCAAAAAACTGGATCCACACTTATGAACTCCCGTTACCTGTAATTTAAATTAAACTGTAGGTCAAGTTATTTGTTTTTTTTTCCGTAGCACTATTTTTTAATCAATGATTAAGGCCGGCTTGCACAATGATTCCTAAACGTATTTAGCGACTAAACATGTTTAAATTATATGAATACGTATAATTTGACACCTCCTTAAATCACATTTAGTCACTAAATACGTTTAGACATTCTTGCGAGAGTCGCCCTAAATTTTTTTTTGTGGTTCGGAAGACCCGCGAGATCTGAGTTCGGAACGAACCACTAGTTATAATCAATTGATTAAAGAATCATCATATCAATTATAGCCCTTATCAAAATATTTTTGTTTGGTATAATTAACTACTTTATAGGCTTGCGTTTGACCACGATCTCACCTGATGGTAAGCGATGATGCAGTCTACGATGGTACACGCTTGCCTAGAAGAAACCTATTCACTCACGACTTGGAGACACCAGATTTGTGATCTAACCGGAAACACAGACTCTGGCAAGGCGTTCCACTCTTTGGCGGTGCGCATAATAAAAATATGCAAGCTTGTTATCTTCTTTTTAGTTCATTTTGCATTCGCATTTTTTGTTGCTGTGTGCAGTAGTTGAATATAAAAAATAGATCGAACGTTACTTGTCACTCCAATCACGATAAAAAAAGCATTTTCGAATACATAAGCACAAGTGACATGAAAATAAAAAGCTCAATCTAGGATAAACGTCTGCTCGAGATGTCCTGCCCTATTTAAGCCGACCGCGAAAACAATAAATGGAGATTAGATTATCGATAAAAAAGAATACGCTGACCCCAATGATAGGCCTTTATGTTAGAACCACTGGACCGAGAGGCAGTATCATTAAACCATTGTTCTCTCGATAATTGGTCCCGGTAATCGAACCCAGGACCCGGTAATTGAATTACAATAATGTTATTGTCCCGCCGATGAGTGTTCCAACAAAAGGGGAATTTAAAAGGGAAAAATTTGAGTTGCCGCTTTGTGCTTTGATGTCGTCATTCGAATTTAAATTTTGCAGTAAAAATTTACAATATTAAATAAACTTAATTGTAGGAAAACTTCGGACTACTGCTCGTATTTTTGTTAGATAAGCTATAACTTAAGTTAGTTTTTTTACCAGAAAATATGGAACAAAATATATTAAAATTAAGAACTGAGAATAAACTTTATGAAACAGAAAATGTCGAAGGCTATTTAATAACTCTCCTAAAAGTATTTTTACGTTATATTATAGGTACGTTTGTTTATCAACTATTAAAAAGAACAACAATTAGCTCACTAAGAGCTCCTGTGCAATTTCAAACGACATTTGACAGATATTTTGACAGCTGAACCGCTGCGCTACTGACACGTCGCCGAGCCGCATCTGCCCCGCAGCCGCCCCGCAGCCGCCCCGCAGCCGGCACGGAGGCAAACAAAGCATTGATTTACCGCGGCTATCCGCACCTACATAAATCGACAACGAGATTTTTCTCCTAGCGATTACACTTTCCTACCTACTCGTTTATGCGACGATAAGTCTCGAAGAGTCCCGAACTTGATTTCAAGACCAAGACCAAAACTAGATAAATCAAGTAATAATGATTATCACTGAACTTTGCTAAGCTCGTGTGTCCCTTGAAACCATATTGAAGGCCTTCCTGAGGTCCAAAAATACAAACACTAGTCAGTAGCCATATTTTCGTTACATAAACTTCAAATATTAATAACATCACGATAATAAAGAGAAAACTGTACGGTTCGAATTAGCGCTTCAGATTAACCAATAAGTTAAAAATAAAAACTTACTTCCTTTACTAAACTATAGTGAAGCCAATCTGCAGTATTTTTTCTGCATTATTATCTACACTACACAGATAGCCTATAAAAATGCAATATTCCACCAAAAATGTAACACAAGACTCATAAATATTCAGTGGTGCTACCTACCCCATCACTAGGGGTCGTAGGCGGCGCCATATTTCATTTTAACCGTCCGTCGATAGCCAATGTGAGTAATGGTACGCTTGGTACGTTTTGAATATACGCTCCAAGATTTTCATAGCCGGTAATGTGCCTATTTTGGAGGATTTTCCCATCTTTAAATGGTCTTTATACTATACAAGCTTTATTTACGTAAGTTAGTTTTGATCTAATCTCGATGCCTGCCTAGAACGTTTTAGGTATTTTGATGCGACCGAAAGGTAAACTAGAAAATATCGAGGGATAGAGAATTGCACTGACGATATAGAAAAACTTTTGCATCAGCGTTGATTTAATCTAAATTGATTTACAATCACATACCTAATACTATTCCAACTGAAAAAAGTAAAATAATAATCTAATAACTAATGTGATTTCTTCTACTCCATTCGTCATAAAAAAGCGTGTTTTTTCTCTTGATATGGTCACTAACATTGAAAAAAGCTACCACAACTCTACCATAAATCTGAGTAAATATTTTGAATTTCATGGCTACGTTACGTATATTAAAATAAAAATAAGCATACTACACTACGCTACTCTATCTAACAGGCTATTACTCTTGTTTTGTGTTATCTGACAGCAGGCATATCGCGTTCGCATTCCGAAATAGGACAATATGAACCTGACAAGATGATTATGATTGCAATAACACTTTGTTACTCAAAATATAAAATCTGCGTAAAACGAAGTACAATAACGCTTATTTACTTTACAATGAATCAAAATGGCGGAAGCTACGTTGACCTTTTGCCCTTTGCAAAACATCACACCTAATCCAAACAAGGGGTTTAGTCTTAGTTAGCGTCCTATAAATTATTCAGTCGAATCACCGGGAGGAAAAAACGTTGCCTGGAATTTACCTTCCGCGTAAAACGGAACGCTTAGTTTAAAATTCAAATTTGAAACGTCTACCACGGGCTCGGAGGCACTTCATCAAAACGCACTTTGGCAAGAAATTGACTGTTAGAGGATTGGGCTTAGTATGTTTTGATACAATTTGATTATGATTCGATTTTCTGTGTAACTTTCTTAGCGATAAATCCCTTGAATTATTTTTTCTAATATGTCATTTTAATTTTTATTCTAAGCTTAGAGCTGACATGATGAATATTGGAAATTATTTCATCTCATTAAGTTTTATTTTTTTTTAATTATTTATATTGTAATTTAAATATTTTTTGTGCTTAGTTTGGTCTGCTTACCAAACTAAGCGCTAAATTGTAATTTGTTATATACGAGTATATACTATGGATTAAAGAATTTTAATTTTTTTTAATTTAATTTTGCTTCAGCAGAACGCTGATGAAAGTTGGATGCGATAAAATTAAACGCCGATCATGGACGAACTCGAACTGTATCACTAACCACCTGTTAGTTACCCATATTCGCAATAAATGAATTGATTGAACTTTATCGCTTGAATTGAGAGATGCTATTTTGTTTTCTCTTGTTTGTATGTTCTATTGTGAGTGTATTTTGTGTGCTATGTGATAAATAAGTAATTTCTATGTCTATAAAAGGATGCAAGTAGATGGGTTCTTTACATTTAATTATTGAACGTATGTTATACAAAGACAGATGGCAAGTATCGGCATAAGCAGGGTTGATACACAGAGTCAGATGGCAAATAGCAATATTAACAGCGTTGATATACAGAGTCAGGGTAAATGACGCCGCTACTGTAGTGCATGGGTCAGAATTCCAGATAATGTAGACTTAACCAGTACTTGTATACTGCTTGTATATACTTGTACATTATAAGTTTATACCTAATTTTATCGAAATCGGTTTAGCCATTTTATCGTTAAAACGTAACAAACAGGCAGAAAGACATATACAGAAAGACAGAGTTACTTTTGAAAATAAATAGGACTTACTAAAAGTTTCCGGAGTTGGCCACTTACATAAACAATATTTAAAAAATTATTACTACATTTGAAAATGGAACTGTTTAGCCGTAGAATAATATTTGTTTCATGTGATTGTCAGTTGTTTTCACATAGTAGCGTCATTTTAAAAATTTCATGATTACAATAAAATGGACTTAATTCGAAAAAAATTTCGTTGCATGATTTTTTATGAACTTAAGTGTAATTTGACAGCTCAGCAGAGCGTCGTTCAGCTTTAATCTGCTTTTTGCGAAGGAGCACCATGCAAGACGACTATTTATACCTGGATTGCAGAATTAAAACTCGGTCGTGTCAATCTACATGATGAAATACTTGAAGGTCACCCGTACACCGCAGTGAACAACAAAAACATTGATGCTGTGCGCCGTATGATTAAAAGTGACAGGACCTACCATGAGATCCGGACATCTTTGGACATAGGCACGAGTCAAATACAGTCAATCCTACACAAACGTTTGGGTGTGAGAAATCTGTATAATCGATGGATCCCACACAATTTGACTGATGCTCAAAAAACGGACCGCATCACTTGGTGCCATGCTATGCTTGCCAGATACAACGAAATGACTTCTAATTTGGTGTGGGACATATTAACAGGTGACGAAATATGGATTTATAGCTATGATCCCAAAACAAAGCAGCAATCGAGCGAATGGGTCTTTCGAGATGAGCCGAAACCAACCAAAGTGTCGCGCGTGAAAAGTGCCTCGAAGCGGATGATTTCCGCTTCTTTTTTTAATAAAACTGGACACGTGGCTACTGTTGCTTCAGAAAATCGTCGTACCATGAATAGTGACTGGTACACGACCATTTGTTTACCGGAAATTATTGACAAACTCCGTGAAAATAACGGTAAACGCCGTATCATCTTGCACCACGTCAATGCAAGTTCCCACACGGCCAGACAGACAAATGAGTTTTTGAAGGCGAAAAATATACAATTTATGAGTCATCCAGTATACAGTCCTGACCTGGCATCGTGTGACCTTTTTCTATTCCCAAAAATCAAGACCAATTACGCGATCAACGGTTTTCATCAGCAGAAGAGGCTGTCGAAGAGTATGAAAAACATGTATCTGACGTCACCATGGAGAAGTGGCACAAATGTTTTCAAAATAAGTTCAATCGTATGAAATAGTGGATTGACGGAAAGGGAGAATATTTTGAGAAACAATCAATTCATTTATGACCATTAATAGTACTTTTTTATTATTGATTCTGGAAACTTTTAGTGTGCCCCTCGTAATATTAGTACGGATCAACCAATAAAGTCAATATGACCATAACAATGAAACCACCGTAAGCTATTCCTAATACCCAGGTAAACAGTATGTACTAAGCTGAAATAACATTTGAACCCCTATCACTAGAAATCTGTTCAAAGCGATTCCATTCCAACGCTAATACCTACCGCCGCAGAATAACGAATAGTTATTGAGGCGATACACCGTAATGTCTTTGCTAGAGAGGTTCTTTTATAAAATCGTGAGAAATCATGAAAAAATATACAAATGTTGTATGTAACAAGCTATGTAAGTTTAAACTCGACTACGTAATAGTCGATAGTAGGCTATATCACGCGGACCATATAACACATCGATTGACATCTCATTCATCAAAATCGGATAGGCAGTACGGTGGAACATAGCTAAATACAATCATACATACATAGGTCTAACGTACTCATTAGTAAGTCAATAACGTATTAATATTTTAGTTAACTGTTTCACCGAGTGGTGGTGCAAATGATGTTCAACCTAGATGTGTTGCTAAAAAGTGTCTATACGTGAAAACCTATAATTGGCTTTCTGTTTTGTATTAGTTAATTGTTAAGTTAATAAAGATGTTGGTTTTCCATAACATAAGGTACAAAGACTGCTAAAAATATAACCCTTCCTTTTGGCTTTGCCGTAATCGGGTAAAAAGAAGCCTAAGCCTCAATCCCGGTCCTGAAATGTGGTATATAGATGGAATATGACTTGGATTGAGACTTAAGCTATATTTACAGCCTATATATATATATATATATATATATATTCAAACTTTCGCGATCACTGTACGTACTTACTGATTTTGAAAAGCAAGTGAAGGTAGTTGTTGCAGCTGCTATCACTTCTCGATGGTAGCTCCATTTATAAGTCGCGGCACGTAAGCCTAACGCTGAACGATACGCGGAGGGGATAGCTGCGCATGGTACTGTCGCGCAAGCAATACAATAGCCACTTTTGGCTTGATTGGAGATGTTCCTTACCGTTGCAATTGACGTATTTGTGGACTCTGCTGTCCTTTTTTGGATTTTCCCTAAATCTCCATTTAATTTAATATTTCTCGCCTTAATAATTTTGGCAGTTTGTTTTATCTGGCTCAAATTTACAGTACTTATGTCCGAATAACTGAGTAAAGTACTTGTAGCTTCGTCAATCTCACTTTTGATTAGTTTCAAAGAATCCATTAATTTATTAGATACCCTTTTTTAAAAACAATTCACGTCATAAACCATTTTCCTTGCCTGTTTTTTCAAAACAGTATATCTTTAAAGTCACAAGCAAACTTATTAAAACTAAATTTATCAAACAAATTCAAATGACAGCAATAACAATACAATTAAGAACGCGACTGTACACTGGATGTGCGCGAAGCGTCATATCGGTGCGGGGAACGGAATGCGACTGGAGAGCCAATCGGCACTACGCACGCCCGCCCTTCAACCCGCTAGCCCCCCTAAGGTACCTTATTTTTTACTTCTGCGCAATAACGGTCAGCGCTAAAGTTTCGTGCCGCGACTTATAATCTAGTCCCCCCGTAACCACGGCTGTTGCAACGTAGCCGAAACGTCGGGATAATAAATAAAAAAGATTTATAAGCGATAAACACCCGTTATAGTCGGTAAATAACATTATTTTGAAAGTAACTCTGTCTATCTGTCTTCTATGATGCTTGTTATAAATAAAACATTACTGACATCATTTCAATTTGTTTAAGTTGTTAACCCGTTGCTGGGTATATACAGATTGAAATATGATAGTAATGTGTAAAACTAGCTGCCAGCTGCGGCTTCGCACGCGTGGTTTGTAAACAGTAAATAAATAATACTGGACATTTCACACAACGCTATCTACCCCCAAACTATGCAAAGCTTGTACAATAGGATAATATACTTAAACGTTTTTTTACTTATTACGTAGGTTAGAAGTTACCGAAACCTGTAACAATTATCTGTAGTTTATGTAAACATATGTCCCGCAGAGGGAATCAAACCCGCAACCTCCTGCTTCTCAGCCGGCTATTCTCCCACTGCGCTACAAAAGTCGTGTATGATAACTACTAAATAGAGATCCGTAAGCTTTCTTACAAATCCCATCCCTAGTTTGGTTCTTGCGCCGGCCACAGCACTTTGAAACGACATTTAGCCGAGATGCGATATTACATACCGCATATAATGTCCTCGGGACACTATGCGATACTAAATACACTATTACTAGTTAATTCCAAAATAAATTTATAAAAATCCTGCAATTAATTAGTGAATACCAGTGTATACCCGTGTATATATATACTATATAGTATATGTGTATAGTGTACTATATATATATACTTTATAAAAAAAGAATATGAGTATACTATCAGTTATCTGGTTCCCATAGTACAAGCTCTGCTTAGTTTTTGGCTAGATAGCGCTGTGTGAACTGTCCAGCAATATTTATTATTTATTTATATAGTGTGTATATACGGCATCAAAAAAAGTTTTTACTAATATGAATCATTTTAAGGTGCTACTTACGCTTGACCAAAAAAATTTTAATGCCAAAATTTTTTTCTTCTAAAACGAGCTGATGTTTTCAAAGAAACTGCACCTGTATCTCCTCTGATTATGGGTGCTGCCGTACTGTTCCAGTTGAAAACAACACTCTGTATATCCTACTAATATTATAAACGCGAAAGTTTGTACGTATGGATGTATGGATGTTTGTTACTCTTTTACGCCGGAACGGCTGAACCGATTGCGATGAAATTTGGTATGTACGTAGATCATAACCTGGATTAACACATTTATTGGTAAACCACGCCTGCGATGCCGCGGATTGGTCAGCTAGTATATATACTGGTCTGGAAGATCTCCGTTTAGCAATAAGCTAACCCATACAATAACATAAGTAAATAGATATACAAAAATAACAACCAGTGTTCAAAAAATGCCACCAAGAAAAAACTAGGGGTAAATAAAAAAATCGAATTTTATTAGAAGTATTCTGAAATCCTAGAGGTTAATTGAGAAACATTAGGTTTTGAAAACTATTCTAACTTTTTTCATTTAAATTCGTTTCGTTTATGCATAGATTTGAGAAAAACGAAACACCCACAAAGTTTGGTTATGAATTTAAATGGCGCCTCAGGTAAGAAATAACTAATATTAGCGGGTAGAAGCGAATCTCGTTTATAAAAACCCAGACTCCTTTCATTTTTTCCTATTGAGTAGGAAAATCGGATATGTACTCGTAGCGTAAAAATACTTATCAGAATTATTTACGTATATTACAAAACGTAATTAACTGCTCAGTTGCAAATATAACCATGATTTGTGCACTATTATTATGTATAGATCTTGCGAGTCTCCCAATTATTAAAAATAAATATTACTCATAGTCCTTGACAAATAAAATAGTGTCACGAAATGCATAACCAACTTACTTGACCTAAAGTTTCATTCAAATTATAACCCAAGTAACACATTTTGTGACAAATAGCTTGCATATAGTATTTTCTTGGAAACTTTAGTAATAAAATCCACCGTGATTAAGTTCTATAAAGGTGGTTAGAACCTATAAGCAACCTGTATGTTACCAAAGGGAGAAAAATTGCAACTTATTTAAAGATGCAAAAGCGATGCATAAGAGTTCGAATTGTTATCCTTAGTGGCACTTGGAACTAACGGTGCAAATTGCGCGCTGTGAATGAATGATTGAACGATAAAGCGATACCATTCATTCGTTAGGTGACAAATGAGATCTAAACAGTTTTATTTTCGGTGGAGCGATAAACATAAAAGACGCGATAGTTAAGCTTTGTACTATTGTGTTGTGACAGCATTTGGATTATTGCATCTATTTGGTGAGTATTAAAAATTTAAGTGTATAACGCAGAATAACATCATGGAGCCCTTGCAAATGGTTTTTTATCGTGAATACATGGTATATTTACTTAGTAAATTTTGATGCGCATTCGATCTAATCTAAAATTATAGAAAAATATGCGTTGATCAAATAAATAAGGTAATACTTTATAAATATTTGGTTGTTAAAAACCTAACATTATGGTTTCACAAAAAGTATAATGTCAAACTTCATCAGAAACAGTTATCAAAACTCATTTTATTGTAAGTTATTGTAATAAAATACTATTCAACAAGATGCTTTTCAAGGACTCCATTTTTAAACATGGCGATTTAAAATAGACCTTGCAGTTCATATTTTCACTCATTTGTTGCCTTATTGGAGCTCTTAAGACCAAAAATCACTCATTAGTACCTATTAGTAATTATTTTCACTTTACAGGTCTCGCTGTCTATGCGTTTAATTGGGGATCCTCAAGACGTGTACAAACCCATTTATGAAGGTAAATAAAGTAAAATTTACTTAACTTGTAAATGTTGACTGGAGTATAATCCTCGACTTCTTCATTCGATGCCCGATTTCCTACTGATAGTTTCCAATTTGTAATTTTTCATTAGCAGTTTTTTGTTACAAAAAATATCCTACTACCTACCTATCTACACTAATAGGTTTGAACTAACTTGTAATAGGTATTTTTTATCAATTTGTAGAACTAAGTCTATAATCACAATATTCGTGTAAAAGGTAATAGTGCAAGTTAGTATTTATTCGATTAGATGAAGTACTCAATATACAGGTTGTAACAGAAAGGAGGTATATTTTATTCTGAATAAAAATATGTAGGTACTTAAAGTTACAGTAATATAATATTTTTTTCAGAATGCCGTTTTTGATAGTTGAAACAATTGAAAATATTGAAGTCGCAAACGATGAAGAGGCTGCAATAGATAATGAAGTACATGCAGATGCACATACAGCACGCATGAAAATGAGAATGATAAAAAATAAAGTAGCGATAACCACAACACAACTCGAAAAATATGACATTTCTAGTTAGGAGTTATTTTTTTGACAGTTTTATATTTGTTTTTGACTTTTTTACATATCTATAGGGTGTGAGGGACAGTGTACCGAAAATTTTGCAAACGTGATCACTCAATGAAGCTAAACGGCTTTCCACAAGAAACATTCAATCAAACTCAATAGCCTATCATACATTTTGTATCGGGAATCTGATTTTTCACTTTCAACGACGTTTCGACGACGATGTTCAGTTTCATGGACTTATCGCCTGCAACATTTTTCATACACCGTTTCTTACACCCCGTATGTAATATAAGTTTAAGTTTTGTTAACATCTTTGGGTTTTTAATTTTTTTATAAGTTTATTTTATGATGTTGATTTTATAATTACCAAGTTATTTGTTATGTTACCAACTTCCGATTTTTAATCATACTAGTTCTCAAAGACAATAATTTTAACGGAAATCATGAGACTGCAAACTAAGCGACTTACTCATTGTACCTACTTAGTTTTTAAAAGATTAGTATTTAAGTGCAACGTAATACATGTTGTATCTGAAAAGGTGCAAATTCCTTCAATGTTATTCTGCCAATGAAACTGAAGAACTTTCTCCAAGGAATAAGGATCCGAAAATTTAAAAAATCGACGTCCCATACTATGTCAACCATCCGAAATGTATATTCCTTGGAAAAAGTTGTTCACTTTCGGGCAGAATCACCTCCAGAAAGTATTAGCACCTTTGTAGCTACACCCTGAATAGAACCTAATATTATAAACTAGGAGACTGCAACTTGTGCGACTTAAATATTTTAGTAAATTGATTAGTGTAAACATAAAACTTAACGAAAATGTGAGACTGTTAGTTATCCGACCTACTCATCTTAGTATTTAATTAATTAGGATTAAAGTTTACAACAATGTAAAACGTAACAGAAATAATGACACAGTAAGTTGCGCGACTAATTCATAATTACATTTATTTGATTTAGATTTAAGTGTAAAACAATTACTTAACTCAAATTGTGATGCTGTAGTTATTCTCACGTAAGCTTATAATTATGAGACCATTGTAGGATTTTTGGTTGTGTGATTGAAAATAAAATCCGTATATGACATGAATTTGAATGTGTTTTATTTTAAATCTTAAAATAACTGAAGTAGGTATGAAGCAAAGGTAACAATTACATTTCCTTTTTGTATTTTACTTCTACTAGTTTATATTTTATATCTTCAGGAATACGTATATATTCGGAAACATTAGTTGACGTTAATTTGTATTAGAATATCTTAAGATAAGAAGACGAAATAGGAAGCTCAAAAACATTTTCTGTGTTATTAATCTAGTTACATTTTACAGTTATTTTGCTTTCTTGAACTTTGATTGATCTTGTTTCCATTATCTCATGATTTGATGTTACAAAAAATCGCTCTATTTTTCTTTTCGATATAATGAAATCTTTAAAATGTAAAACTAAATCACCACTTCTACAAATTTTTTTCACTTATGGATAGTTTTTTTTATAATCTCATCAGTACTATTCACGTCTAAGCTATCGCATTCACCGAGCCTTTTCGCTATTTGAGATAATGGCTTGTTGCCAGTTCGAAGCATATTTTTAATCAACTAAAGTTTGTTTTTGAATGGATAGGCATTAAAATTGTGTAGACTTCCAAAATTGAGCACTTCATCCACAACATGTAATAAGTTATGGACATTACTCGTCATATAGTCTATGCCGTAGAAGGATTTAAAATTTTTCACAAAATTATTCAATAGCTCTTTAGCCAACGGCAAAAAATTAAAATATTATTCACTTGAACATATTGTTATTGCACAAAAAAATTACAGAAAACGTTTCATTGCATCAGTGTTTATTACCTCTGGTAAAATAACTATGCTAAGATACAACAAGAACGTCCTAAATTCAGAAGCCTTCCAGTGACCTAGACTGCTGAGATTTCTTACAGATCGGTGGATTTCTGAAGGTACTTTGCAATCATCCAGAAAATCGTTTACCGTCGATAGGGTGACTGACCCAAATGCTAGCACTACACCAAATAATCAGCACTCCTAATAAATAGTAAAATTATAAGGTTCCACTAACTGTAATTTGGGTTACCACTTTAAAAATAAATTAAATTGATGTTTTTGGAATCCTACTCCTGGCAATACCATACTTTCCGACTTCAAACTGGCGAAAATTTTATCAACAAACGTTTGTGTCCTGCATTTTATCCTGTTTTTGCCTGTTCTTTGTGATCGAAGGTAAGTTCACGTGTTTACATTTTATTTTATATTATATCTTAGAGATATTTTATACTGAAACTTTTGATTTCTCTGATTTCTAAGATAGTTTATGAGGATAATCTGAAGAGAAGAGGTTATGGTAATAATAATAATATTGGTAAAAAATGTGGTGCTGATAAATGGATCTAATATTTTGCCAATTTCAAATTATCAGCACTGGTGCTGATAAATGGAAAATAGTTCGTAAAAACTTATTCCATATTTTTTATTGTAAACCGTGTTTATTTTATGCATAGAATTCCTTTTTTTTGGTTAAATTAGTTTATACATTCGGAATCCAAATCTTAGCATGGTGCTGAAACTGCATTTCCCATTTGTCAGCATAGTGCTGATAGTTGGATCAAAAGCATGCTGATAATTAAGTTCTCCTAGCATTTCATCATCTTTCCTTTTTTCAGAACCACTATGAAACCAAAGGCAGTAAAAAAACCAAATAAAAGAAAAAAATACACAAACGAGAATCTACTACAAGCCTTGGATGCAGTAAAAAAGGGTATGTCCAAAAAACTGGCCTCGAAAACTTTCAGTGTACCTAGAGGAACTATCCAGTCACGATTAAGAAAGCCGTGCAAGAGTCTACCAGGCCCTGATCCAATATTGTCGAACGAAGAGGAAGGAGTTTTAGTACAGTGGGTTGTAGATTGCTGTCGGAAAGGATTCCCAAAAAGAAAGTCTGATTTACAATTGAGTGTAGCAAATTTCTTAAAGAAGGCAGGAAGAGATAACCCCTTTAAAGATGGCATACCTGGCAAAAAATGGTATGACCTTTTTATGCGTCGTCATCCAGAACTCAGCGAACGCAATGCCGAAGCTGTAACATCAGCCAGTGCTAATGTATCAGAAAAAGACATCAAAGGGTGGTTCCACAAAATTGAGCTTTATCTTGAAGAAAACAACTACTTTGACATCTTACAGGACCCGTCTCGTGTTTTTAATGAGGATGAATCTAACTTTCAGTTATGCCCCAAAAGTGGCAAAGTTATTGCATTACGAGGAGAAAAAGACGTGTATGAAGTTGATCACGCTGCAGCTAAAACAGCCCTTACTGTACTGTTTACGTTTTGCGCCAACGGAGATATTACACCTCCACTAGTTGTGTTTCCCAACAAGAGGCTTGCCAAGGATATAACTTCATCAGTTCCAAATGAGTGGGGCATTGGTTTGAGCGATACTGGCTGGATGAAATCTGAACTTTTCTATGATTATATCAAGAATGTATTTCATCCATACCTTCTCAAAAGAAAAGTAACATTTCCCGTCATACTGTTTGTAGATGGGCACAAAAGACATCTTAGTCTTGAAGTGAGTGAATTGTGCAGCAAGTTGGAGATCGTTTTGATTGCTTTATACCCCAATGCCACACGGATACTACAGCCAGCCGACGTGTCAGCCTTTAGACCTCCAACAGAATTAAAAACGGTCGTTATAGGCAGGTACCTAACAAGAGCTACATAAATACGTGGGCGCTAAAAGGTTCTGTACTGTGTGGTGTCCCAAAAAGGACTACAAGGAGTACTGACATCCTTACAATGCCAATGGGCAATTTAATTCTGAAATAGTAAATATATCAATAATACGTAATCGGATTGTTAATTGCCAGCACTTAGCATAAAAAAACTATGTTCCTATGGATTTAATTAGAGTTTAGAGTATCAGTCTGAAATTTAGTACCAATGTAGTATTAGTAAGGTAGTACTGATCGTAATTCAAACAAAAAAGGATTGAATTGAAAAAAAAATTCTAAGATTTTCAGTTCTATACTTATTTTAAATATTAGTTTCTGCATTAGGCTCCAGGTGCAGAATGTCCCGGTTTAATCGCAACTAATTAGGCAAGTTTCACAAGTTTTTTGGGATTCGGGACTTTTGGAACCAGTTGTATGAATAAATTCTACTCGAATGAATAATGAATACGGCTCTTTTAATACTACGAGAATGGTGGCCGAAAGGCGTAAATGCTTGTATAAGAAATAAATAAGTAATCTTAGTAAGTATTATTTTCTAACGTATACCAATAGTAAGTGTATTAAATGGTAGTAGTAGAGTTAATTGTGAAATAGTCATTCCCAAGAGATACTACCACAATAACTACTTAAGCCACTCAGCAGTAATTCAAAATGTATGCAATGTAATATTTAGATTTGCCCCTGACTATCCCATGGTAAGATATCTTCATAATGTAATATGTATGTGTGATATGAGTGTCTAATTATGTGGTGGGAATAAATAAACGTACCTAATATGTAAGAGATAAGTTACTGTATAGAGAGAGATAGAGTAAGAAATCAAAGATCGTATTTTATTTAAATTTATTTTATTCTGTATTGCACAAAAATACACATTCAATGTGCACAAGGTGGGCTTAATTCTAATAACATTATCTACCTGCCAACTACAGAGGTAACAAAAAAGGTAGGTACAAAAAATGCTAACTTAAAAACTATATTAACTTATTGGTACATAAAAAACAAAAGAAACACAAATAACAATAAACTCCGATCACAGTAAGAATAATACATAAACCTCTTCGATATAATAATAATACACAGAATATATACCTAGGGGAGACCTTTGCCCAGCAGTGGGACAGTATAGGTTATTCAAAATATTTATTTTATTATATTATTTATTTATATATATATATATAAATAAATAATATATATATATATATATATATATATATATATAAATATTTATGCTGGGCAAAGGTCTCCCCCATTTCCTTCCATTCCTTGCGTTCTCCAGAAATCTCCTGCCATTCAGAGTGGAACCCATCCAGATCATCGCGCCAATGCAACGTTTTCGTGGTATGCCTCATTGCCCTCGTCCTGTAGGTTGTAGGTAATATAATTATAAAAAAATTACTATTACACATACTAAGTCATCATAATATTTAAAAAGATTTACAGAGATTTTACCGACGAACATCATCAGGACAAACAAAGTCGTAAACCAATATATGTTTTTCAATTATCTCGTAACAAATAGGGTATATTTTTTGTAAGAAATAAAAAACGTTTATCTTGACTTTATTAATTTATTTATTTATTACATATGGCACACAAAACAGAACACATCCAGCATTATATGATATATATACTTAATAAAGAACTTTGAACAACAAATATTCCAAAATATGTTTTGTACTTTATTGTAAAAACTAGGAGGAAAAATTTTTTTTCGTCTTTCTCAAGACAAAAAAACACAAATGTGAGTTTAATTCAAAACAAATCTCCTTT
Source organism: Philereme vetulata (assembly GCA_918857605.2). Taxonomy (NCBI): domain Eukaryota; kingdom Metazoa; phylum Arthropoda; class Insecta; order Lepidoptera; family Geometridae; genus Philereme; species Philereme vetulata. The sequence continues at coordinate 904,452 of OU975442.1, forward strand.
GATTTGATTATGCGGCGATCAAATCGCACAAGTTGGGATATAAACCCCACTAGTGCCGGATACCAGCCTCGGCATTTTAGTGCCAGCAAGAAAATATATTCAGGCGTATAGCGAAGCCGAAACTTGGTTTTTGGTATAAAATTGAAGGTTAATTGAGTACCTACCTGCCAACTCGAACGAACTACAATATTTTTTTCTATGTCTAGTACTGATACTCATGTAAGTGATATTAATTATCTTTTTTAAAAATAAATGATTATTAAACCTAAGTTCAGAATATTTATTGTGAAGCTGGGTAAAGATTTCTATAACATATCGCAAAATAAATAAGGTTAATATAAATAAACTAGTGGTTCGCCCTGAGCTGAGATCTCGCGAATCTCTCAAAAACCAAAAAAACATATTATTCATAATCTTTCGACTATAAAATTGTGCCACGAAATGCACATCCAAGCATCTTGACCTACATTTTCATTCAAATTTCAAGTAACGGGGGTTCCTGTAAATTAGTGGATGATTTTAGTGGTAGAAATTGCAGTTATTCTGGATTTCAGACTTTTTTCTATGTGTCTGTCAATACATACCAAATTTACACTACACGTATACCAAATTTCAGCACTGTTGGGTAAGTAGTGTACCCTGTGAATTTCGTCAAAGTTCAGTTTTTATTATGGCTAAACTCATAAACTACAAAGATTAACCTAAGAATAAAAACGGTATCGAAATTTACTAATAAAGACCTTTCAATAGACATCCCACTTGACCCAATAGTGTCATTTTGATTAGTTCTCACTTTGCTCGATCAATAATGCTGGACTTTTCACACAGCGCTATCTAGCAACAAAACAACAACAAAACAAAGCTTGTACTATAAGGAACCAGATAACTGATATAATACATAAACACAATTTTTTTGTAATGCACAATTATTATAAGTATACTATAGTAAAACACCCAAACCCGGACCATAATATATATTATACCATATATATATATATATATATATCTGTAGACCATGCAAACATTTGTCCCGCAGCAGGAATCGAACTTATGATTTAAATTGCTACAACTCAATAAAAATGTTACAATATAGACGTAACATATTTTCTTTATTGTACCTATTGTTCAAAAACTTCGCGATATATTCTCGTCCAAAATTCCCCAGAAGACTAAAGTCTTCAACCAGTGTGTGTTGCCAGTGATGACCTATGGCACTGAAACGTGGTCCTTTACTCATGGCATCATGACCAAGCTTAAGGTCGCTCAACGAGCTATGGAGTAGGCTATGCACGGGGTTTCTTTGCGTGAGGAAATCCGCAGAAGAACTAAAGTTGCCGACATAGCTCTCAAAATTAGCAAGTTGAAGTGGCAATGGGCAGGCCACATCGCTCATAGAACCGATAACCGTTGGGGAAGAAAGGTTCTCGAGTGGAGACCATGGACTGGAAGACGCAGCGTAGGCCGGCCCCCCACAAGGTGGACCGACGATCTAGTAAGAATCGCGGGGAGCCGTTGGGCGCAAACGGCTACCAACCGCTCGTGGCGATCTAAGGGGGAGGCCTATGTTCAGCAGTGGACGTCTACCGGCTGGTGATGATTATGACCTATTGCCTAAATAATTAAATATATTATTTGCCTTGTTTCATTCCGTTCTTTCCTGGCTTGGTCGCGGAAAATAAGCAGAGAAATTGACGTTTCAAATTAATCCTTATAATTTTAATGAATAAATGAATTGTGACTTTGGCTTTTGAGATTAACAAAGCAATGGTTTCAAGTAGTAAAGTACTTATTGGGGTTTAAAAGAAGAACAAATGACTTTATTTATGTTTTACCCAGCGAACCGTCTCAGCGTATCAACATTATTCAGGAGCTGTAAATTTTACAGATAAGTTAGGTTATGGGTTAGGTCATCTATGAGTTACCTACAGTTTCTCACTTTTGTATCATAAGTTTATTCTTTTGACACAACATATCCGAAGTTCGTTTTTACGTTTCGAAAACAGGCATCTTATAAACAACCCGTGGTCTCGCAGTTACCTGCATAACGGGGCAAGTTTTATTAAAAAAATCCCCAAATTGTCCCCAATTGTACCCAATTGCCCCCCGGGGGACAAAGTTTGGGTAATGTTGCCTATCGGCTGCGAAAAAACGAATGTCTCTTACCCAAGTCGCTCCAACTTAATAGATTTGTTTGAATTTTATTAATTTTATGTTTTAATATTGAAAGCTGATGCGTGTATATCCTATCCTACTAATATTATAAACGTGAAAGTTTGTATGTATGGATGTTTGGATGTTTGTTACTCTTTCACGCCGGAACGGCTGAACCGATTGCGATGAAATTTGGTATGTTCGTAGACCATAACCTGGATTAACACATAGGATACTTTTTATTGGCAAACCACGCGTGCGAAGCCGCGGATTGGTCAGCTAGTACACTATATACGTGTAACTTAAAGAGTATAAGAGTTCCTTGTGAAAGGGTTCTTTTTTAATAAATTTGTTAACTTTGTTGTTAGGGAAAACATGGGTAAGGTTTATGGCTAGTATTGTTGTCAAATAGGTTTTCAAAAATTCATTATCATAGACTTTTTTAATTTCAAACTACATTAATATCAAGTCTTAAAATATCAATGAAACAGCCTGTATCAAATAGGTAAACAAATCATATTCATTCATCATGTAAGTAAGTAGGTACCTGTTAAACTGACTAAGCGGCATCGTTGCAAAAGCTCCACCAATTTACGTAAAAAAATGTTTATTGGAAATGTCTCGATTACTTGATAAATATTCAAGCTTTAATAAAAGCCACCTATAAAATAAATGAATACGATTTCGGATGTGTATTTTAAATGAGTACAGAAAACACAGTTAGTACAGTAGTCAAAACATTTGAGTACTAATAACCCATGAAGGCTCTTAATCGGTTAGTGTTCAATCATTTAAGTAATCACTGGCAAAACAATCGGGTCTGTTTGCGTTTAAACTGGAACTAAGTCAACTAATTAAAGTATTAACTGATAGCACATCCTTCATTCGACCCGGTCTGGAGGCTATCCCACCCCCTCCATTCATATACATAGTACTATTGATACAGTAAATCAAGTTAGAAAAACAGATAGACCATCGTGTTTGGTCAAACGTCGATTATATAAAAAAATGTGTTTAGCTAGGCGTACAAACAGATAATTATTACCTAAATGCTCACCACTTATAATGTGATATTTATATACTCAGAGATATATCAGCAACACGTTTTTTTTATTTTTTTTATGCTACATAAAGACGAACCAAGCTTAAGGTCCCAATTTTAAATGGTAACCATCGCCTCTATCAGATAATTGCCTCGTAGGTCATGCACATTGGAAATGTGCCCTACGATGCACTGTCCTGCATACAGGTGTAAAGCCTCATGTGCCTGTAACTCCACCGGCAACCATACTCTTCAAACCTAAACACAGCAATGCAGCTTGGCGGCAGAAATAAGTATGGTGGTAGTACTTCCCCGGGCGAGCCATTTAACAAACAACTCTACTACTCTTAACGTGAGACACAGGCATGAAATAAATAAATCAGTGAATCATTATAACCATCGGCCAGACGTAGTTTACTCAGGTGTCCCTCAAAAATGATGCCATGGTTGTCACGTCTAGTTTACCGACGATATTTTTTTGCCATTTTGAAAAACACGATGAAACCCGTACCGTTAAGAATAGACATTTAATGTTTTTGCTTGTTGGTATTACTTTAAAATTATTACTTCTCCCTGAAATATAAATCTCCAAATATAATCCTCAAATCTCTCTTTTGACTATTCGTGAGGTTGTTTCTAATTTAGAATTTGACTTTGAGACAGTGTGAGATTGTCTTACTGGTTTTAATTTTAATATGCCCAAGGTTATCAAAGTTTATTGGAATAATCTAATCCTTCGGTAACTCGATTATTTTGCATCAATAATCATTATTATCTTGGTTAATCAAAACTTTAATGTAAACAGATGGGAGTTGTGAGGTAGGAGACATTTAGATTCACATTCCACACATTCCTCTGAGGAAAAAAAACTATGAGTGACAGCAGGGAATAACGTTTACCTGCGGATGATGATGATGGCACTTGTATATCTATAACAAGTATAAAAACACATTTATAAACCCCCGACACAACAACCTGTCATAAATTTCCATTTAACAGCTGTGATTCTCCAAAACAAAAAAATGCTGATATCGGCTGATCTGATCTTCATCCATCATAGCTCAGAACCCCTCCCCCCGCCCCCATAACTCGGTTTATTCGTTTGGGAATTATGCCACAAAGTCAAAGTTAGAGTCAACATTTTTTATTCATTATAATTACAAGGATCAATTTCAAACGTCAATTTTACTGTCTGTTCCTTTGCGACCAAGCCACGAAAGAAACAAGGCTGGTTGTTTTTTTAATGATCCTTTTAGAATACATAACAATAAAGAAAAGAAATTACGTCTAAATTGTAACATTTTTGAGTTGGAACGAGTTGAAGCAATTTCAACACCAAGCTCCTCTATCACCTAATTAATCTAATATACAGGCAGACACAGTAATATCGACACAAACAGACACATGAATCGAATTGTCTTTAGTCGTAAACTATCTTTCGAAGCGTTGATCCTATCATCGTGAAATTTGATAGTAGTGATGCCATAATTTTGGTGTGATTAAATGAGCTAAAGAAAATGAGACTATTAGGTCAAGTGGGACGTCAAATGAGAGGTGTTCATTAGTAAAATTTGACTCCGTTTTTATTTTTAGTAAAGTTCTTGTAGTTTTTGAGTTATTTTCCATATTATTAAAATTAATAAAAACATAACTTTGACGAAATTCACAGAGTAAACCAGTGACCCCACAGTGCTGTTATTTGGTATGCGTGCTATTTAGTAGTTTAAGTGACACAAATATAGGCAAAAGTCTGAAATCAAGAAGAACTGCAATTTCTACCACAAAAAAGGGAACCAAATTACATTAACTCCCGTTACCTATAATTAAACTGTAGGTTAAGTTGTATGGTTATTATTTCGTGGCATTATTTTGATAGTCAAAGATTACGAATTATTTTGGTTTTTATGGGATGCTCGTGAGATCTCAGTTCGGGGCGAAACAGTAGTTATTTCCTGTGTCATTTTGTGTACCAAATAAATGATTATTGTATTCTACATAGAACATAGACATGTACAAATAGACTTTATAACAACTCTCTTTTTGAGCCGTGAGTTAAAAAAGGCAGGTGTGTACCTGGTTAGAAATTGCTTCTGACTCTAGTGTGATATCTATAGTGGAATATCTATCTATTCTGACAATAGTGGAAAAATTTGACAAAGACAGTTCTTCCTAAACATAAGTTACCTGAAGTGCCTTGTCATCTCAATAACCCTTACTTAATAAATGACCACTTCTTAAAAGTTCTAGGTTCCAATGACGTTAATATTTCGCAACTAACATTTTATGAATAGAATAGGTTTTGCCAAAACTCGCTGCGGTTTACAAATGTTTCGCAAGACAGGGTCCTACTAGCTCTATGCTCACTTAAATCAAGCGCCAAGGGCACATATGATATCACATTAGATATGATTACACTAACACTGCCTTATACTTTGGAAGCTATTACTTGTATTATAAATAAATCCATGTCCTCTGCAACGTTTCCCATTTGTTGGAAGACAGCTGTGATTAAACCGATACCAGAAATATGTATCAAGTCCGAGTACTTTTTAAAGACCTTCGCCCTATCAGCATCCTGCCTTGTCTCTCTAAAGTACTGGAAAGAGCGGTGCATGATCAAAAATCAAACTTTATTGAGAGCAACAATATCTTACCACAACTTCAGTCTGAGTTCAGAAATATTTGTAGTACAGCTACTGGCTCTGCTCGATGTTAGAGACAATATTCTTAGGGCCGAAGATAAGGGCAAGGGAACGTTGTTTGTCTTGCTGGACTTTTCTCGGGCATTTGATTGTATAAATGTAACTCTACTTCTTTCTAAGTTAGCTTACTATGGACTAGACGGCGAGGTAGTTAATTGGTTCGACATCTTTAAAACCAATCTCAACTAGTTGAAACTGCTAAAACAGACGGTACTAAGGCTTTTTCAGCCAACTCTACCGTTTCTAGCAGCAACTCTGAGTTCCACAGGGCTCTATTCTTGCACCTCTATTAATTGTACTCTATTTTGTAGATTAGGTAGTAACAAACATTCGCCACTGCAAGTATCATATCTGCGCAGATGACCTGCAACTGTTTATGTCATTTAAACGAAGATGAGTGAAACGTCTCAAGCTGTTGCAAAAATTAATGAAGATCTTAATAGCATTGCGCTATGGTCAACACAAAAATCCTTAGTTCTAAACCCGGGAAAAGCTAAGTTTTTGATTATGGAATTCCGACACCAGATCAATGCCATTGAACTTGAAACACCTAGTGTGAGTATCTTGTGTGAGTGAGTGAGTAAAAGAAGTTTTACTTCAGTCGTCTGGTCTAAAGCACACTCTTTTTTTTAATAAAATGTTTTCTTACTTTTTTTAAATTAATCTGGGAGCACGGCAGTGTCGCGCTAAGTTGAGCGCAACGCAAACTGCCATATTCTGCCGTTTCTGGAACCACTTCGGCCGACTTAGAGCCTAAGGGTTTTATGAAAGGGTCGAATGTACAGGGATTATAATTCGCAATTTTACTTAGCAACGTACTGTTATTTTAGGAAATTACAAGCAAACATTTTATTCATAACAAAGTCAAACTGGTTCTCAGAACACCGAATTATAAGGTATAACAGTTTTACAAAAAATACACCTAAGGTATTTAGGCTAGCTCGCACAACGATCCCTAAACGTATTTAGCGGTTAAAAATGTTTAAATTTGACGTATTTGTATGATTTGACAACTCTTCAAATCATATTTAGCCACTAAATATGTTTAGGCAGCCTTGCACAAGTTGCCCTTCGTTTTTCGTTATTAAAATTTATATACTCGGGTAACTATCCATCCCATATTATTAGTATTTTTTTTACCCCGTTATGGTCCCTACTAAGAATACAGCTCACCTAGTGGGAAACCTAAACGGTTACCATAGCTTACGACCATTTGTAACATCAAATCACTAATACTAGCCATTAGCCCTGTCCGTCTTTTCATTGAATACTTGTGAATATGTCCATGGATGAATCACACTAATGTTATAAATGCGAAAGTTTGGATGTTCGTTTATTTATTTATTTGTTACTCAACCACGTAGAAACGGCTCAACCGATTTCGATGAAATTTAGTATGTACGTAGATTATTACTTGGATTAACACATAGGCTGCATTTCATCCTATAAATCAGTTCCAATGTGATAAAAATGGGATGTCAAAATACCTAGTTAGTATTTTTGCACAATACAATACAATACTCGCGCGCTGACACTCTGACAAACAAATGAAAACACATCATTGTAACCTGTCATTTCATCCATACCCTGCAATCTAGAATATAGCAATGTATAGTTACTGCTTGGGGGCAGAAATAGTACTGTTGTAGTACTTCCCTAGATGAACTCTTTTATAGAGGGAATTTTACACTACTATCTAAAACTAGTGAGTTTTGTAAAATTATCACTAAAAACCGACCTTGTTTTATGCTTCATATATTCCAAGCCTCGTACTGGATGAACAGTAAGTAAAATTGACATTTCGAAGTGATCCTGGTTATATCAATGAATAAATAAATATTAATAAAGTAATAAGTTTGAATATATTAATTATTTTTTATACAATTTGTGTAACCTAAAGAGTAGAACTTAGCTTTAAACGTCTCCATAATGGATATTTATCAGGGCCATCGTCATAAACAAGGCTTTCTTCGCGTATAGATTTCGACAGAATAAAGGTCGTTTCCGTAATTAATCCGATCCATCCCAAGCCGACTTAAATTCTGAGTAACAAGATAACTTAATGCCTAGTAGATCCCAAAGGTCGGGATAACTGAGTGTAGAAACTTTTGCTGGGGGTCCAATTTAAGGGTTCTCCTCTGTTTATAACTATATCAAAGGATTTGACCACTGGACGTGAAAACAATTTACAAATGTGAGATTGGTACTTATTTTAATCAACGCATATTCACTGCAGTCCTGATAAACAGTAATTATGCTGTAGTTAAAAAAAAAAAAAAAAATCGTATTGTGTGTTTTTATTTATCTATTTTTTTAAGGAGCCTTGCGTGTGTAACGACGATGTCAGCTCCATAGTACTCTCTATTAAAAACAATACAATTAACATTACTAAATCACTTTCGACGACCTCCGTGGTGCAGTGGGCGAATAGCTGGCTAAGACGCAGGGAGTAGCGGGTTCGATTCCCGCCGCGGAACAAGTGTTTGTATGATCTACAAATATTTGTTTCGGGTCTGGTTCTTTCTTTATATATTATAAGTATGTTTTTACAAAAAATGTATATAAGTATTCTATCAGTTAACTGGTTCCCATAGTACAAGCTCTGCTTAGTTTGGGGCTAGATAGCGTTGTGTGAAATGTCCAGCAATATTAATTTATGTACGTTTATTTACCAGTTTGTACGTGAACAGGTAGAGCATGCTAGCTGCATCTGATGATGACCTCCGTGGTGCATCCGGCTGTTGCAGGTTGTCACGGGTTCGATTCATCTTCGGAATCAATTCGGAACAAATGTTTGCACGATCGTATTGTAAGTATGGAACCATACTGTAAATCTTTTTATTATAATTATATGACCTACATGATGTTAAGTGGTAATCATCGCCTTTAGCAAAGTATTGTCTCGTAGGTCACACACCTTAGAAACCCTACGATGCACTGCCCTGCGTCCAACTTGAATAACTTGAAGTGTTCATGCAATTTATAAGAAAAACCCAAAAAACTGTCTGCCTCATCTTCTACAGTTTGACTGTGTTGACATCAACAGCAATTGAAAAAGACCATTCAATTTCTAGCTTGGTAGAAAATTGTGTCCTAGGGTTAGATAGTCTATTCTTGTTCATCTTCTTTATGTTGTGGGTGTTTATCCCCTGTTGGAATTATTTTGTGGATCTAGGCTTTCTGCTTTATGAAAAGCCTGAACCGAATTTATTTAAAAAAGTAAAGACAGATGAATAAAAAAACAGGGGTCTTTTCATCTTTAGTTATACAAAATAATTTTTATTCATAAAATAATCAATGTGTACATAGGCGAACTGATATCAGAAAGCTTTCGCTTTCAGGTAGTTTTTATTTGTTTGGGTTCTGTGGTTGTACTAGAAACCCTTATAGTTTCGGCATGTCTGTCTGTCTGTCCAATCAGTTACAGCCATTTTATTTTTCGTCTATTTGTGCAGTTATTCTGAAATTTTACATGATACGTTGTAGTGACGCCTTATAAATTAAGAAAAAAAACCTGGTTTATATGGCACTGACCTGTAAGTTGGAGTTGTTTTATTTTTACTGATGCATCCCGTCAGTCAGAGTGGGGTGGGGGTGGGGGGGGGGGGGGATCGTTGAATAAGTATTTAAAGACACTACGGTTTATCAACACGTTTTGATACAGCAGCCTACCAGCCATTTAGGGTCGTAGGGCCCCTGCGTTTCCAAACTTTTTAGGCGTCTCGTCTCAGTGACGTTTGATTGAAAAGCATTGCAATTCAGCGAGGCAAGCCTGCAGCCGATGTCATATGGACACTTCCACCTGGTAGTGATTTTGTGCGGTTGAGTTATCGATAGATCGTTTGCAATGATTTTTTGGCAATTCAACTGTTTCTCTGGTATTTTGGAAATAGATATAAAGGTAAATAAGTATATCCTAACTGTGTAATGTGTTTCTTTTCACTAAATTAACTTGCAAGCCTTCATTCTCATTTACGCTGAAACTACAAAACGGATCTATTAAAAGGATTTAGTGGTGAATCTGACCCGTAGTCCCCGCAGACTGCCATCCGCTACCCGTATCAATATTTACTTACCTATATATTGGAATGCCGAAAATTGGTGCCCTTTTTCCCAAGTGTTTCCCAAATACCCAGGGAGGTAATGTTTTAAGGGTGTGTATTTAATACTTTATAATACCTCAGAACACTACTCGGAGCTTCAAGAACTGACGGCCGTTGGGGCAATAAGGTTCTCGAGCAGAGACCACGCACTGGAAAGCGTAGCGTAGGATGGCTCCTCACTAGATGGAAAGACGACCTGATAAAGATTGATGGGAGACGTTGGGTGCATGTGACATAAGATCGGTCGCTCTGAACATCTATGGGCAAGGCATATGTTCAGCAATGGACGTCCTGTGGTTGATATGATGATAATGATCCAAAGGATTTAATACATTTATATAAATGAGATTTAAATTTTATATGGCAGTCACAGTCCCGATTGTATGTATTTTCTCTGATATAAGTTTTTTTTCTAGCTATATTATATACATATTAAAAACTAGCTACTGCCAGCGGCTTCGCACGCGTGATTTGCCAATAAAAAGTAGCCTATGTGTTATTCCAGGTTATGATCTACGCACATACCAAATTTCATCGCAGTCGATTCAGCCATTCCGGCATGAAAGAGTAACAAACATTCATACATACAAACATTCGCGTTTATAATATTAGTAGGGTTACATTTCCTTAACTTTTAAAATTGCAAAAAAATTGGCAACACAAAAATATAATTTAAAGTTAAGGTCAAAATAACAACGGCGCTTCTTTCTACCCTCATTCCATTGTAGGTAGCGATCGACACTTTGTGGGTGCGGATTCGATTCCAGGACGCACCTGCGGCTCATTGTAGCGAACGTGACGGTCGAAATTACTTCCACAACTATTATAGTGTGTTATAGCACAATTCTGTGCTATATTAGTGCTATTTAGCTGTGATAAACAGTATTGGTAGCATCTGATTCTACTTACATGTTAATTTTGTAGTTCGTTTAACAATCAAATTTTGTTTTATGTTTTATGCTGTCTATCGAAAAGTGCCTAAAAGAAATTCTTTTGTCGATTATCAACTGTGATTTTGATATTGTTGGTAATATACACACAATTTTTCGAGCATTTTTATATATCAGGCAAGCTTTCATTTATAAAATACATTAAAATTTTAGTAGCGTTTACCATAAAAATATAGTATATTGTGTGTAGTTTCTACTATAAAAGATAATAAACGGAACCTAGATAATATTAAATATATATAAAAATATTTTAATACAAAAATATTCACTGGTACGAAAGAAGCCAGTGTAGCAAAAACTTTTTAACATTTGTATGTGAAATAACAATAACTTTATCATTATTATAAATACGGGATTTATCACGTACCGTCTTATCGGTGTCTCGACCGACAATGTTTCGGTACAATTCGTGAACCTTCATCAGGGTGAGTGCGATCCGCTCCGAATAATTGTCGGTCGAAACACCGATATGACGGTACGTGATAAATCCCGTATTTTAAAGTTTTATTTTAAAGTTTTCTGACTAAAATAACTTTGTTGCTTTATGTGGACAGCCATAAAACAAAGAAAAAAGAAATCGATAGATATTAATATAATAATATTGCTGGACATTTCACACAACGCTATCTAGCCCCAAACTAAGCAGATCTTGTACAATGGGAACCAGGTAACTGATAGCATACTTATATACTCATTTTTGTGAATACGTACATACATATATAATAACATATAGACAAACAGCCAGACCCGGAACACATATCTCTGTAGATTATGCGAACATTTGTTGCGCGGCGGGAATCGGACCCGCTACCTCCTACTTCCTGCGTCTCAGCCGGCAGTTCGTCCCCTGCGCCTCGGAGGTCGTCATCGAGAGAAACCATTTTCTTTTAATGCGACCTGTAGATGCGATTTACTGGTGGTAGAGCTTTTGTCAACGGGCTCGAGAAAGTGGGCACCACCGCCTTACCTTTATCTGCCGCCAAATAACAGTACTAGTGCTGCTGTGTTCCGGTTAGATGGTAATGGTATGTTCCTGTAATTACTGGCATATAGGCATAACAGCAAAGTCCTATAGTATGTCAACGTATCCACATAGAGATCAAGACAACATAATAGCTTGTGTTGAATTCTATGTGGATATCCATGGGCTGCAGTAGCCACTGGTGGACTGCATGCTCGTTTGCCATATAAAATGCATAAAAAAAAAAAAAAAAAAGATGTAACGAGCATTAAGGCCTATTTGATTTTAAGTGGTAACCATCGCCCATAACAAAGTAGGTCACACACCTTAGAAACGTGCCCTACGATGCACTGCCTTGCGTCCATCAAATTATTACAAATAACTTTGTCGTTGAAACCTTTTAGGTGATCGTATCTCATTTACAAGCTAATCGTAGCTCGTAGACCATCTACAGTATTTGTAAAGCAACGAGAAACATCGTAAAATGTCTACAACAATCGTAGACACGCTACGACATTCGTAGACCTTGTCACCACTTCCCACAGTCGTATATTAACGATCGCCCTTTTTAGGAACTTCTAAGCAATTATTCAAATAATTTACAAATTTGGGTGTAGTTTATAACAGTTGATGTTTTGTTGTTCGAAATAAACCACAAAATTAATTTGAGACAGCTATTAAAATTAATATTCTAACAAACTCGCCACGGTCGGCTTTTGCGAACTTCAGAATATTTGAAATTGGTATTCATGTAATTTTAATAAATACGTTCGAAGTTTGGAAATAATATTCGCAAATAATTAGATCATGGTAGTAGTTTAAGACCTATCAAATCCAACTTATTATATTCTCACGAGTTATATAGGGTTTGAATAGACACTAGGACTACCGGCTTGCACAACTTCCCTAAATGTATTTAGCAATTAAACACGTTTGTATTTGACGTATTTGCATGATTTTACAACTTCTTCATGTTCAGCCACTAAATACGTTTAGGCATCGTTGCGTCGCTAGGGTTTCGAAGCAGCTTTAAATTATTCAAATATTGGAAGGTAAGTTACTTGCAATTTATATATTAAGATCTAGGTGGACTAAAGTGATTTAACTGTAATAGCTAAAGTTGTGACCGTCCCAAGTGTAAAATGAACCAGTATTCGATATGAGTTGGAATGTCGAGCGCACGTGCTCACCATCGTGCCCTAAACTTCAAGTCCTCGTAATTAGTGGAGCCAGCTGCAGACGGTGTTTTATTCGATTTGTATGATCGATATTTTAAACTATATATAATTTCGACCTAGACGTGAATTAGCCTGGTAGCACAGTTGGATAGTGCATCCTCGTATCAAGAGGAAGGTTGCGGGTCCAAGTCCCGTCTAGGCTTGAAATTTTAGAGATGAGTTTAAATCTTGGAATTTTCCGTATGTGTTCGGATAACACTATAAATAAAAATACTATATAAAACGTTCTTTTAGTTTATTTATTTTAGATTTATTTTTAAGGTAACATAAACCTCCATAATAAAATACTAAGTGGTCGATACTCGTCGAGCGCCTGGCTATCCATAGCCCATAAGGAAATGACTGGCTAAAACTTTTCCTGAAGCTAAGTGGTAACCTTCGCCTATAACAAAGTATTGCCGCAAGTAGGTCACGCACCTTAAGAACGTGCCCTATGATGCACTGCTCTGCATTCATCAACTTGAGACATGCAGGTGTAAAGCCTCATGTGCCTGTAATATCACCGGCAGTTATACTCTTGAAACCAAAACACAGCAATGCTGCTTGGCGGCCGATTTCAGCCGCCAAGCAGCATTGCTGTGTTTTGAACTACCACCATACCTACCGGGGAAGAACTACCACGTAAGCTCATCAACAAGGAACCCTACACTACTCTTCAGGCATTCTTCTATGTTCAGCAGTGAACTTAATCCCATATAAAGATTCCTTGCCATTGGCATCAGAAACTACAAGCAACACAGTACAGAGCAAGATTTATTGTGTTAAAGATCAGACAAACATTGTTTAGGCTCCAATATCCTAATGCAAGTGTGTTCATGGTATAAATGCATTATAAATACCTACTTAATAAATTCCATCAATAAAAACAAAACCTTTAATAGCGTGACGTCATCCTTTAACCTAAATAAAATAAGCGAAGCAAATACAAATTGCAACAATTCAACAATAACACACTATATATTTGAAATAAACTGATCCTTCAACGCTTTAACAAGTATTGTATAAAAAGATTTATCTTGCGCGCGTGACAGAAATATAGCACTCGGGAATAGTTCCTAATTAATTACACGTATCAGTTACAACGGGCCTTCTCGTGGCCTCGGTATGGGGCCACCAAACTAACGGAAAGTTGAGTTTTGAACGGAGTGTATTTATTAAACTTTCGCGATCACTGTACATAATTACCGATATAAACGCGTATTTATCGCGTATATACTTTTTTTATTAGTTATCCCGACGTTTCCACTGTGTTGCAATAGCCGCGGTCGTGGGCAGACGGCAGAATTAGCCCGTGACAATGGTAGACAGTTATTTTTTAACAGATTCTTTATTTCTTTTTTATATTTGTACACATAGTTCGTGCCCACCAAAAGGTTTCTTGGAAAAGATGGCTCTCATCGATAAGATCACTTAGTAGTCTTTTGGTATGCTTTCTTTCTATGTTATTTTTAATAATGATGTACAAAAAAAATGATCAATCTATCTGTACTTGTTAATGCGGGTGGGTTGCTATAAGATACATTTGTTTCAGAATTGCCCAATTCTCACTAGAAGTTCCTTGTTCCGTTCGAAATTATTTTCATTTATACTACATGCCGTTAAATTATTTTAATGAGACTTTCCTTTGATAAATATTCTTATTATTTTAGAGTTTTAACACTTCGACAGCCGAGCGCATCCCCCTGAAGGCCGCACTTATATGACATTTAAGTTAATTTTCCGAAAATGAACTAAAATAGTTACGCTCTTAGTTCCTTTGTATATTTTAGAATAACATCATAAAACAAAATATATTTTTATGTTTTGTATTAATAAATCAAAACAAAAATACCGGTTTACGTTCGCGCAAAAAGTGCTACATACAGTTTGTTCGCCGCGCTGCGAGCCGGCGAGCCACAGAAGCTCGCTAGATTCGTTCCTGCCCTTTGCCCCTACTCTTTAGGTAAATGAATTGCCTATAGCTGAAAAACGCGCCTGTACAATACAATAAACACCAAACACGACCGAGGATTGTAATTTCAAGCACAATTAGGACCCTTTGGTCGTGACTCGATGTTAAATTGTACACGTGCGACAAAATTGGTGTCAGTTGACATTTTAGATTCTTGCATTTCTATCATTTCTTCTGGTACTCGTATTCAGTTCAGTTTATTTATTTGAACACACTACATAAGCACAATTAAAAACCGAACACAGAAAACACCCAGTAGTTGTAATAGGTTATTTGAAAAATAAAAATTAAAACAAGTCTCATAAACATTTAAACAATATTACCATTTCTCTGCTATAAGGTAAAAATAAATAAACATACATAATTCACAAACCATTCATAACACAATTTAACCCTTTTCCAAACAAAAAACAGTCCTAATCACATATTTTTTCTTTTCATAGCTTCACCTTAATAAATAGTTCACGTAGAACGACTCGCCCTAAACCCCGCAGATTGAATGGTGCGGATTCAAACGCGCGCCGCCTTCCTAAATAACTCCACAGACTGATTCCATCGTCTGCCCACATTCTTGCGACTTGTATAGTCAAGAAGACTGAAGCTGGATCACGCTACGCCTCCATAGTGGTCAGTGTAATAAATAAACTCAATAATTTCAGGGTTACAAACAAACTCTGACTTCGTTCCAAAGCCGTATAAATGAAAGCTGGGATTGTGTAGTTCCTGATACCCACGGCCAGTAACTCTATAGTATCATGGGAGAAACCTAATAAATATTATACACTAGCTTCTGCCATCGGCTTCGCAGGCGTAAGTACAACAAAAAGTAGCCTATGTTTGAATCCAGGTCATAATCTATCAACAAACCAAATTTCATCGAAATCGGTTAAGCCATTACGACGTGATTAAGTAACAAACAAATAAATAAATAGACATCCAAACTTTCACATTTATAATCATCATCATCATCATATCAGCCGTAGGACGTCCACTGCTGGACAAAGGCCTCCCTCATTGATCTCCAGGAACTGCGGTTGGAAGCGGCCTGCATCCAACGCCGACCTGCGGTTCTTACCAAGTCGTCTGCCCATCTTGTGGGTGGACGTCCTACGCTGCGCTTGCCGGTCCGTACATTTATAATATTAGTGTGAAAATGTAAATTACTGCTATATTTAAAAAAAAATCTGCTGAACATATTCACACTGCATCATATAGTCCCAAAGTAAGCAAAGCTTGTGTTATGGGAATCACATAACTGAAATACTAATTGTGTATGTTTTTCGGATTCTGTACCTCAAAAGTACACATTTTTGACATGTTAGACATTATTTACATGTAGATTTTTTTTAAATTTATTGTATTATTAGCTATTTAGTATTGTAGAAGTTGGTTGAAATAATATTTGTTTTATTATAATATTTTGTTGTTAGTTGTAAGCAAATATCAATACAAACACGATTTAGGAAATTGTTTATGAATAAATGAATTTATTTATTTTTATGAATTTAGTAAATAGCAAACCTTAAACAACCAAACAAGCCGACGGCTTCCATGCACATAATCCGTAAGAAAACGGTCTCATTGCTAAGCAGAGTACGGCCAGCCCCAACAGCATACTGTAGCTCATACCTGATAGATATGACCTGCCTGTCATTCAATATTTCATTCTTCCTCCTCCTGATCAAATAGTCTTATGGCTATTGGGTTGGAATTTGAATGAAAGTTTTAACAAAATACATGACTAATATTACTAACTTAAATGGTATTTAAGTTTTATAACAAAACCTAACTAACTTACACAAATGGACTTGTAAACTATTGTCTGATTTAATACATGAATTTATTTAATTTAAAGGATAATTTCAATTCACACTTTATCCTATCTGTCTGTCTGTCCGTCTGTCAACACCTTTTCTCTCAGAAACGCGTGGATAATCAGTTCAAATTAACATCAATTATATAAATCAACGGTCCCCTAAAGCTTTAATAAAATCAAGCTTCTAAATCAACGCATTCAAACAGTACGGACATATATGTTGTATATTTGACTTGCAAATACATCAAAACATATAGGGTTATTACTTTGACCTAGAATCATGAAGTTTAGTAAGAAGCAAGTTTTCACAGGATAAGTAAAGGAAACAATCCAAAAACTGTTAATTTGTAGTTATATCGTAACAAATCCTTCCCATAGCGAAGTTGGGTGTATTTTTTAACTATAAAATCAACTGCAAAATTAACTTTGCATATTAATATTACTATGATCATATTATATATATATTATATTATATTATGTGATTATATAAGACGAAAATCATGTCGAATGTCCATGTCGTCCCTGCCCCAGGTATGGTTGAGAACTCGGCTCTTGAAGTTGTCGACGCGTATGTATACCTAGGACAAACAGTCCAATTAGGTAGGTCCAACTTCGAGAAAGAGGTCAATCGTCGAATCCAACTCGGATTGGAACGCGTTTGGGAAACTTCGCAACGTCTTTTCGTCCAACATACCTCAGCGCCTTAAGACGAAAGTCTTCAATCAGTGTGTGGTACCAGTGATGACATATGGAATCGAGACGTGGTCCTTCACTATTGGCCTTATGAATAAGCTCAAAGTCGCTCAACGAGCTATGGAGAGGGCTATGCTCGGGGTTTCTCTACGGGATCAAATCAGAAATGAGGAGATACGTAGGAGAACTCAAGTCACCGACATAGCCCGACGGATTAGCACGTTGAAGTGGCAATGGGCAGGCCATATAGCGCGCAGAACAGATGGCGTCCAACCACAAGATGGGCAGACGACTTGGTAAGAACCGCAGGTCAGCGTTGGATGCATGCCGCTTCCAACCGCAGTTCCTGGAGATCAATGAGGGAGGCCTTTGTCCAGCAGTGGACGTCCTACGGCTGATATGATGATGATGATTACTATGATCTATCTTATTACAGCCATACTGGCTATGGAACCCTTCATTGTGTGTAGATCGACACACGCTTGACCAATTCATTTTAATAACATCCGGACTCGAAATTAATAATTGCAGATCAAATATACCAACCTTACAGAGATCGTAGAGTATGATAAAAATCATGTTGGAAGCTTCTTCCTGTTTCCATTAAACGAGGCATTACTGAACGTCAACGCTTTATCAGCATTTAAATAATATCGACATCTATCTGTTCCGTGCTATACGAGTACGTATATTTATTTTTTGTGAACCTTTAATATCCCACTGCTGAGCAAAGGTCTCCCCAAAGTCTCTCCATCTATCTCTGTCCTGTGCGACACTCCACCACTCCTGCTCGAAGGCAACAAGATCGTCTCGCCAACGCTTTCTTATAACCTAGTAAAAAAAGATAATAGGCGCCTAGTAAACCGGTTTTCAGAGGACTAGTCTACAGTCATTTCTTATTCCTTGCAGTCCTCCACTAGCAGTTAAAATATATGAAAAATAAGAATGTGTATTTGAGTATATATTATATCTATATATATTATATATATTATCTATATATTTTGTTATATATATATAACAAAATATATAGATAAAAAACAATAAACAATATATATATATATATATATATATATATATATATATATATATATATATATATATATATATTCTATTTATTATTGTTATTGTATCAAATAGGTTTATGTATTAATTCTTACTGTGATCGCAGAGTTTATTGTTATTTGTGTTTGTTTTGTTTTTTTAGGTATCATTAAGTTAATATTGTTATAAGTTAATATGCCAACCTTTTTTGTTACCTCTGTGGTTTGCAGATAGAAAATGATAGTAGCATTAAGCCCACCCTTTGTACATGTAATTTGTATTTTTGTGCAATAAAGTATTAAAATAAAATCAATAAATAAATTATAAAAACTAACCTAAAAAATCTAGAGTTTAAAGGCAGATTTTGTAAACAGTCGCCAAAAAGGATTTACAAATCTGCCGACTGCTTTTGTAATCGTGGCCAGGCAGCACTTATAATGCTTTTATCATAGACATTTTGCGATCAAATTTTCTTCTTCCTGTCATTTTCCCACATTACGCGGGGTCGGCACAACAGTATTTTTCTTCCATACTTCTCTATCAGCCGTCATCTTCGTTGTCACTTTTTTCCTACCCATATAGTTTATCACACAGTCCATCCATCTCTTCTTCGACCGTCCTCTACTTCTATATCCACGCACACTCATATTTAACACTCTTTTAGTCGCATACTACGCTAGTCTCTTACTCCTCAACTTTTATATCACTGGCGCGGCGCTACTTTCATCATTTTCACATTTTGCAATCAAATCGGTTTCAAAACGTAATGATATTGACAAATGCTAACAAGATAGCCGGCGGTCAAATCTCATAAAAAAACGCCAATTACTCCAAGAGGAAAACTATAAAAATATCTTGAAATCATTACAGCGGGAACCCTGAGCCATTAAACATTCAAAACGTTTCGACGCCAAGAGCCCTTTTCAATTACTGGTGCCTTGTCCTTGAACCACAAGAAATATGCGTGCAGAAGTCACACTCCGATATGAAATATAAATTATTTGGAAATATGTATAATTAATCCATTTATATTTAACCTATATTTTCCCACTGCTAGGCAAAGGTCTCTCCCCTGTTCCTCCACATCTCATGATCACTCGCCACGTCCCACCAGCCATCTTGGAATGCATCGAGGTCGTCACGCCAACGCTTCCTCGGTCTGCCCCGGCTTCGACGCCCCATCTGCAGGCACCCATTGTGTAACGACTGTTGCCCATTTGTCTGTGACCATACGACTGACGGGACCCGCCCAGTCCCACTTTAGCCTGAATATAAATAAAAAATATAAATAATAGTTATTTATTTCAGATGTAACAAGATCCTTAACAAAGTTGATTAAGGTTCATAAAGCAATGTTAGTTAGATGGAGTCAAAATTAATACTAAATTGTAACAAAGCTTAGGTATAATATGTGCGGGTAGGTTACCTACACATCACCCCTATGCAGGGTTTATAAAGAGGGTTATCATATTTGTCCGCTATTATACTCAGAATGGTGTTGGTACTCCCGCGTACTCTGGTAAGCAACGAAGCTGCCTTTTTCCTCATACGTTGCGAAACCTTCTGCAATTTTAGCACCTATTTCTGCTACCAAGCAGCATTGCTGTAATTTGGTTTGAAGGGTGTGGTTACCGGTGAAATTACAGACACATGTGGCTTTACACCTGTATGCCTCAAGTTGATGGATGGTCAGTGCATTCCTCCCACGAACACTTTGCTTGTGGAATAGTCTCCCTGCCAAGTTTTCTCAATGGACTACAGTATTGGGTTCTTCAAAAAAGGCGTTTTAAAAATTTAAATGGGTCAGCAACGTGCGAGTTATACCTTTGTGTACCATAGGCTACGGTAACCGCTTATCATCAGGTGGGCCGTATCCTTGTTTGCTACCTTAGTGGTAACGTAGTATCCAAAAAAAAGTCTATTGTAGAGCACGTTTCTAAGGTCCTACAAGGCAATACTTTGTTATAGGCAATGGTTACCACGTAACATGAGGTGGGTCATATGCTCCAGGACGCATACAAAAATAAAAAGTTTTTAAATGTTGTATCGATTGATTTGTCAGTTGGGACTTGGGACTTGTCAGGACGTCGTCGACCTTTTTATTTATATTTATTTTGTAAAAGTTTCTAACGTGTGTACTTCATTTTTACTCTCTACCGAAAATACGAAGAGAATAAAATTTTGCTGAGCTAAATTCCTTTTATGCATGGGGCTCATACATTGCACAAACTAACCGGGTTTGTAAATTATTTTCGGATACATGAAAAAAAATCCTAATTGTATGTCTGTGTCAAACAGACATACAATTAGGATTTTTTTTCATGTAATTCAATGTTTTAAATTTATTCTTATTAGTTTTTCATTATTATTTTTGACATGGTTTTTATTTAGTGTTATTATTATTATGGTAGAAATACGTAAAATTTACGTTAATGTAAAATTGTATATTACGTGGACTTATTTAATTCATTTGTGTCTAACTAGCTGAACCGCTGAACTTCGTACCGCCTTGATATGTATATGACGCGGGCGCCTAATATCAATCAGTCATAATTAGCTAATGATGACTGCTTGATTAGCATCTATGTATGAGAAAATGATTTTTCTTCAAAATTTCTTTTTGCGTATCTTTTTCCTATATTTTAATAGTTTTTCTGCTATTCGGAGCAAAGACAAAGCCAACAAATCAAAGATCATCAAAATCGATCCAGCCGTTCTTGAGTTATAAATGGTGTAACTAACCCGACTTTGTTTTATATATATAGACTAGCTTTTGCCAGCGACTTCGCATGCGTGGTTTGCCAATAAAAAGTAGCCTATGTGTTAATCCAGGTTATGATCTACGTACATACTAAATTTCATCGCAATCGGTTCAGGCGTTCCGGCGTGAAAGAGTAACAAACATCCATACATACAAACTTTCACGTTTATAATATTAGTAGGATTGATTGTGTAATTATTGATTTGTTTATTTCATCTATTGTGTGTTTGTTCGTTTAATTTTTGTTTTTGTGTTATTTTGTTCATTATTAGATTAGTGTAATTGGTTATTAAATAATGCCGTTCTAATTGAATAAATATCTTTATTTGTGTCTTGGTTGTGTGTGTTTGTCACTTTTGTCAAAAGAAATGTTTCTAAATTAATGGCTGCATATACACAGAGCGCTGTTGCCCCGATCAGGGTACAAAATTACGAGTTTTTTTATGGTACCAATAATAATAACTGTGAGGCGTTGGAGCCTGCCACACCCAAGTTTTACTAACTTTTTACTGACTCATAAAACCGAATGCAAGAAATGCCTGAAAACTGGCCTACATCAAACTAAAACGTAATATTAAATAAATAAATAACGCTGGATATTCCACACAGCGTTATCTAGCCTCAAACTAAGTCAAGATTGTATTAAGGGAAACAGATAACTGTTAAAATATTTATATATTTATGACGACCTCCGTGGTGCTGTGTGCGAATAGCCAGCTGAGACGCAGGAGGTAGTGGGTTCGATTCCCGCCGCGGAACAAATGTTTGCATGATTTACAGATATCTGTTCCGGGTCTGGATGTTTTTCTGTATATTATAAGTATCTATTTATTAAAAGAAACCGTATACGTATAATCAGGTATCTGGTTTCCATAGTTCAAGCTCTGCTTAGTTTGTGGCTAGATAGCGATGTGTGAAATGGCCAGCAAATTTTTTTTAATATTTCTTTTTTTATACACACATGCTTATAATACTACATGTTTGGCTATGTACGACATTTAATGAAAATACGGGTAGGGCTCATGGCTAGTACTGTTATAAAATAGATTCAAAATAGTTACCATAAAAAGTTAAAATTTTCAAATAAAACAGCCTATATAAAATAGGTAAACAAATCATGTTCATTCGTCGTGTAAGTAGGTACCTGTTAAACTGACTAAGCGGCATCGTCGCAAAGGCGCCACTGATTTACGTAAAAAATTATATAATGAAAATGTATTGATTACTGGATAAATATTCACCCAATCTCTAAAATCAGTTAATACGATTCCGGATGTGTGTTTTAAATTAATGTCACACAAAACAGAACAGGTTGTATAGAAAAATACCTGAAACAAATCGTATATATACCTACATAAAAGAAAGTCGTGTTAGTTACACTATTTATAACTCAAGAACGGCTGAACCGATTTGGCTGAAAATTGTTGGGGAGTTAGCTAAGAACCAGAAGAAGGAGATTAGATACTTTTTATCCCGTTCCCGTCATTTCCGTGGGACGTGACATAAAACGTCAAAGAGAATACAAGTCACTATAAAACGTCGTAAAATTGACGTTTCAAAGTGATCCTTGTGATTTTAAGGAATAAAATTAATTTGATTTTTAACCGAATTTAAAAAGGGAGGAGATTCTATGTTCGACTGTATATTTTTTTTATAATTATGTTCATCGATTTCTCCGTCAATTGTGGACCGATTTTCAAAATTCTTTTTTTAATAGAAAGAATGTACTTCCGAGGTAGTCATCGAAATAGGTGCAGTAGTTAGTTTTATTTATTAACTGAAGTCGGTTATATTTTTATTAAAGAGAGTAACTCTTGTTGTGTTGTACATGTACTATGATTCCAAGTCCCTCCCGAATCGTTTCCGCTTTTCCTCAAACTACACAAGCATTTCTATAGTTGGAGAAAGTTTTCATTTCTGAGTAAAGTTATAGCAGACTTTTTTATAACAGAGTTACACCTAAAACAACATGCAGTTTCTACGCTTCCTGTTATAAGTTTTCAAATAAAAACATGAACGGTACCGAACCGCGCTCCGACTGTATAATCGGAATAGTTTTAGTTTCCACTTCACAGTTCTGTTCTGATGTCTTGAAAGTTGAAGTGGAACACTGCTTCTGAATTATGACGCTCATGCAAAAATCGAGATATCTTTCTCGATATTTTTAATACTTGGATTAACCACAACAGAGGCTTTACTACACCTACTAAACATCTAAAAGATACTGAAACATCATTTGCTGAACCCTCACGCGTGGTTTATCTAATAAAAACATTACTTACTTACTTACTCCATTGGCGCAGAGACCCAAAGTGAGTCTTGGCCTCCGATATGAGAACTCTCCACTTTCCTCTGTCCATTGCCATCTCTTGCCAGTTGTCGGCTCCCAGGTCGCGCAGGTTAGCCTCCATCCTATCTTTCCAGCGATACTTGGCACGACCAACCGGTCGGCGGCCAGTCGGTCGGCCCAAGTATGCTCTCTTTACGTTTCGATCTTCACCCATTCGCAGTAAATGGCCGAGCCAGCGGAGTCGGTGTGACTTGTATTCTCCTATGATGTAAGGCTCGGCGACAAGATCTTCTATTTCGGCGTTTTTACGGACCCTCAGCCTACCATCTTATCTACCAAATAAAAACATTACGCTCCTTCAAATCAAATCAAATCAATGTATGTGGATATGGGTAAGTAACAGTTTGTCCATAATCAGCGTTTATCGTTTGCAATTAAAATCAGCGTTCTATAGAAAAATTAAATTTATTGAGATAATAATGTCCAACTTCGACAAAGAGGTCGCACGAAGAATCCAACTCGGCTGGGCAGCGTTCGGGAAACTTCGCGATATCTTCCCGTCCAAAATTCCCCAGTCTTCAACCAGTGTGTGTTGCCACTGATGACCTATGGCACTAAAACGTGGTCCTTTACTCATGGCCTCTAGACCAAGCTCAAGGTTGCTCAACGAGCTATGAAGAGGGCTATGCTCGGGGTTTCTTTGCGTTACAAAATCCGCAGAAGAACTAAAGTTGCCAACATAGCTCTCAAAATTAGCAAGTTGAAGTGGCAATGGGCAGGCCACATCGCTCGTACAACCGATAACCGTTGGGGAAGAAAGGTTCTCGAGTGGAAGACGCAGCGTAGGCCGGCCCCCCACAAGGTGGACCGACGATCTAGTAAGAATCGCGGGGACCCTTTGGACGCAAACGGCTACCAACCGCTCGTTGTGGCGATCTAAGGGGGAGGCCTATGTTCAGCAGTGGCTGTCTTCCGGCTGATGATGATGATGAGATAATAATGAGATAAAACCTTTTGCGCAGTTGGGTAAGCAGTAGCCTATGACCTAAACCTATCATAATGAATACTTAAATTCCCAGTTACATTACCGCACATGAATTGAATCTACATTATGTAATACTAAAAACGTTTATAAGCCGAAGCGGCAAAGTAGCCCGCCTGGTAATCAGACTGATATTAGAAATGCGAAAATGTGGATGTTTGTTTATTTATGATAATGATAATGAAAACATTTATTTGAAACGACACACGTACAAAATACAAACACAAAAGAAGAAGGTAACATAGTAGTAATGTTGACTTCTGGCTCTAAGAAGTAGGTGATGGATGTAAATACAGGGTTATGAAGACATAGAAAGACAAGAATACCAAAAGTCGAAGATAATCAAAAAATACAGGAATATCTCAAGCAACTTCCATCATAATTACAAGGTCAAGTCATGCCAAAATGGCGTCAGCTCAGCATGTGCCAAGTAGGTAGGCTAGAACCTAGCTACTTAACGCTGGTATTCTGCTGACTCCAGATAGTGTTGCCACGGACGTCAGAAGCTTGCACTGCTCTCGGGGATTGAGTGAAGGTAGATATGTGTAGCACCTACCTACCTACCCATGTAAATAATTGGTATTGTTTGTTAGGCGTGTGGGTGAGGTCAAAACTATAAAAATATAATATAATAAAATTAATATATATACAAAAATAAAAAATGAAAAATATTTATTTACAGCCCAAATCTTATCAATAAGATTAGGTTACATGAAGATAATTTTTGTAATTTACCTAAGATGACTGGTATAACAGCAACATACATTTTATACAGTTTCAGGCAGAAGGCACTACCTACGATCACAATTAAGCAGCGGCCTTCACACTAGGCAAGCCTGTATCGTGAAGACCAGTCAGATAGAATTTTCAACTTTATTTCGTGACCTCGGGCATAACACAATTTTACCAATAACTAAAACTTATTTTAGAGATATTCTGACAAAAAAGAAATAATAATAATAAATTCAAAACTAAAAAATAACAAAAAGAAAATCTTATGTTACTATTTCAATTATTTATATTACTATTTAAATAATATATTATATACATAACACATATATACATATAGTATACCATATACAGAATTTATAACATTATAAGAGTATGCAATACTAAAAATACTTAAATAAATACATACTTAAATACTATTTTATGTATGTACAAAGAAACAAAACAAATAAATTTATAATTTATTTATTTGTTTGTTACTCGATCACGTCGTAACGGCTGAACCCATTTCGATGGGATGAACCGATTAGTATGTACGTAGAATAAAAACTGGATTAACACATAGGCTACTTTTTATCCCATAAATCAGGTCCCATGGGATAAAAATGTGGTGTCAAGTCAAGTTGCAACAGCGAGTTTAGCTATATTTCTAGGTTACCTACACATTTATTATAACTTAGATATATTTAGAGTAACGTGTACGAAGTCGCGGGCAACAACTAGTACACACGGCTGCACATCAAGCTATACATTTCCAATATAAGCTGACCTCTCATTCCACGCAAAGCTTACACAATGCGGGGTCACCTTATACTAATTATGTATAGCTTGATGTGTAGCCGTGTGTACATAATATTTAAATCACGATCATTATATTTCCTTCAATCTCAAAAATATTATCGAATTTGGTTTGTTTCATGTGACCATGATAAGTGAAAAGCGCAACGTAGGACGGCCCCCACCAGCTGGAAAGAAGACCTAATACAGATAACTGGGAGCCGTTGCGTGCAAGACGCACAAGATCGGTCGCTCGGTGTAAATCTATGGGAAAGGTCTATGTTCAGCAGTGATTGATTGAATACATTATTGCACTTATAAAAATAGTCCGAAGGCGAACTTATTTCTAAAGAGCATTCTCTTCCAGATAACCTTTGTGTAATGAGGATAAAGATATCTAGGTAGTGCACAGAAAAGGACACGAATGAAAATTAACACAGTACATACTCATAATTATAGCATAATATAGATACATAGCACATACACAACCTGTTTTGTTATGTACGACAATAATTTAAAACACACATCCGGAATCGTATTAACTGATTTTAGTGGTGGGTTTAATACCGGTAGCTTGAATATTTATCCAGTAACTGATACATTTCTAATCAATAATTTTTAACGTAAATCGGCGGCGCCTTTGCGACGATGCCGCTTAGTCAGTTTAACAGGTACCTACTTACATGATGAATGAATATGATTTGTTTACCTATTATTAACAGGACTTTATAATAAGATAGCTGGGAAATATTATATTTTCTATCGTAATGAATTTGAAAAAAACCCTATTTTACAACAATACTAGCCACTAGCCCTACCCGTGTTTTCATTTAATGCCGTACACATAAGCTGACCTGCCATTCTACGAAAAGCCTACACAATGCGAGGTCTGCTTACACTGGAAATGTATAGCTTGATGTGTTGCCGTGAGTACATAACAAAACACATAGTATTAACCTTCTTAAATGCATAATATAGTAGACTTAACTATATCAATATCACATTTATTTTATTTTATAAGGCACACATTACACATTACAAACAAAAAATAACTTAACTTAAATAATAATTTTATATGGCTTGAAACGTAACTTAAGTGCGCACAGAAAAACAGAAATATACTCATCTAGGAAACAAAAGGAAAAGCATGTTTAAAACATAACTAAAAAACTAAATGAAAATATATATTAACAATATAAACAAGTGTTTATCAAACTTTCGCGATGACTGCACATATCTAATTACTGATGTCGCGATAACAAATAAAATGGTGCATACGCGATAAATACCCGTTTAATAAATAAATAAATATAAATATTGCTGGACATTTTACACAGCGCTATTCAGCCCCAAAATAAGCAGAGCTTGTATTATGGGAACCAGATAACTGATAGAATACATATATACATTTTTTTTTGTAAATACATACTTATAATATATAGGGGAACAACCAGACTCGGAACAAACATTTGTGGATCATGCAAACATTTGTTTCGCGGCGGGAATCGAACCCGCTACCTCCTTCGTCTCAGCCGGGTATTTACTCACTGCACCACGGAGGTCGTCAAGTCACGCAATCACAGTGCTAATCAGTTATTAAATAGAAGAAGTGACAAGGAAAGATAAAAATGCTCATTTTTGTCCATTAGTGGACGTTCTTTGACAGATATGATGATGATGACTATCCCAAAGATAAAGTGTAGTTATAATGTTATTTTTTTCTTTTTAGATCAAAACACGTAACTTCTAATCCAAAGCTATAGTCTATTTCAGTAATAGCTTCTCGTGTGCCATATAACTAACATTTTTGCGGCGAGGGGTGAAGTGTTCCCAAGCGATGCCATTCACACAGTGTCCCGCCAATTTAACTTTTAATCAACCCCCCAGCCCTCTTCTGCGGCCGCTACCAGGCGTGTACTCAGGACAAAATGGGGGCACAGACCCAAATAAATTACATTAATCTCTAACCGTTTTAACTTGACAGGAAGGTTTGTGGTTGTATCAGCTATAAAAACTAACTACTTATTTACGATTTTGATTTTTTATACAAATTGGAAATGTAAGAAGCTTCTGAACCACCTGTTGTTAAGTAGTAACCATCGCCTGTAACAAAGAATTGCCTCGTAGGTCACGCACCTTAGAAACGTACCGTACGTTGCACTGCATTGCGTCCATCAACTTGAGGCAAACAGTTGTTGCCTGGCACCTCATGTGCTTGTAATTTGATACTGTTCAAACCTAAACACAGCAATGATGCTGCTTGGTGGTACAAATAGGTATGGTATTGATTGAGCGTCTCTTGACTTGAAGTTTTTAAGATTTTGGCCAATTAATATATATATATACACATATAATTTTCCTCTACACGTCTTATAGCAGTAGGGGACGTAAAATAATATATTACACAAAAATTTCACACAACGCCATCTAGCCCCAAACTTAGCAAAGCTTGTACTAAGGGAACCAGTAACTGATGGAGTAGTTACATACTTTTGAATAAAACCATACTTATAATATTTAGAAAAACACGCAAACCTGTAACCATACGGATAGATCATACACACATTTGTTCCGTGACGGGAATCGAACCCGCAACCTCCTGCGTCTCAGCCGGTTCTTTGCCCACGGCACCACAGAGTGACATTGTCCTGTGTTTTATCATCACACTATTATTATAAATGCGAAAGTTTATTTGGATGTTTGTTTGTTTGTTATTCATTCACGCCGTAACGGCTAAACTGATTTTGATGAAATTTTGTTTATACGTACATTATAAACTGGATCATCACATTGGCTACCATTCCATAAATCAGTTCCCATGGGATTAAATGGGGTATCAAGTCAAGTTGCAACAGCGAGTTTAGCTTTATTTCTAGGTTACATACATTTAGTAGTGTAACGCGTACGAAGTCGTAGGCAACAGCTAGTGTTCAATGTTTTCTGTCCCAATCATTATTATAAATACGGGATTTATCACGTACCGTCTTATCGGTGTTTCGACCGACAATGTTTTCTGTCCCCACAATTTTCACCCTAAGTCCACCTGTGGCAGCCACAAACTACTCTCATTGTTGCGCCAGACGCACTTTCTATTGGAATATATTTTAAAATCGATACGATAAAATAAATTAAATTGATGATATTGTTAACATTAGTGTTTTTCTCATAATTGCTTGATTTATGTTGCGGTAAGCTTTTGAAATTAAAATTACTTTGCAATTGACAATTATTTAGCGAGGTGGGTGAGTAGCCGACTGGAATGTAAGAAGAAACGGGTTCGGGACAAATGTTTGCATGATCTACAAAAATATCTGGGTATACTGGGTATATGATTATATACCACCACCTTTGCGTCAACCGGTCTCTAAACATACGTTTAAACGCAAATTTAAAATACATCTCCTGTCTATGCAAATGGCCTTCTAGCGGAAAACCCACTTTACATACTTTCGCTAACAACTATTACATTAAACACAAACACCCACACTGCCTCAATCTGAAATGACTACGACTTGCCAACATACTCACAAACATATTGATTCAATATTCTTTAACGTAGGAACCGGCGGAAGATCAGCATGCTGCGTACTAGTATTTACTAGTGCGTGCGCATAATGCTGAGCCGGATCCTAGTTTGCGGACGCTCATAACCTGGACGTACTAACTGCCTATGTATATTTTATGTTTTCTATTTGTGTTTGTTATATTGCTACTCCTACTGTCGTATTATTTTTGTTACTGTGTTTGTCTTTGTTTTCTTGTGTCTGCAAATAAATTTATTTTCTTTCTTTCTTTCTTTCTATCTATGATACCCAATGATCAGGACCATTTGTGTGATTTTTGGTATGTCATATTTATGGTAAAGACTAATAAAAAACGGTATCTACTCGTACTTCCCGTAGGCTGAGAGATAGGATCTGTATCCTTCCGCCAGTAAATTAACTAAGTGCAATTTTTACAGAACAATTAAGTCATCAGCATTCCAATCATTTCGATTGACGATTTTTTTAATATTTTAGTTGGTTTTCCTAATAATAAATATAAATACATAAAATAACATATATTTAACGATAAAAAGTTTAAAAAAAGAATATAAAATTATTTACTATAAAATACAGAAGAAACAGTTGAATCATCTAAAGACCGTTGCAAACGATATCTATATAGATCAACTGCTCCAGATTACTACCAGGTGAAAGTCTCCCCAAGACACTGGCTGCATTGCTCCGCTGAATTGCAATGCTTATGCGTTGACCCAGATAAGCGCCAGCTCTCGGATCACACGTCGCTTCGACCAGACCGTTCGGCTCGAGAACGGCTGGTACGTTGACGCTGCAAAAAGCCCAGCGTATGATATTATTAAATACATTACATTTATTTACCAAATATTTCACCTTATCTGTGAAGACTTAAAATGCTAGTATCCGCACTAAGTCTAGCCGGATTTGCAGAAGACGGGATTACAAAAACAAGCTTACTATAACCTTCTAATTTATAAATTATGCTTGTTAACGCAAATAAATGATGATGAATGCTGAAAAAAGTATACGATTTCCCCTACAAGCCTATACAACCTTCGGCTTGTGGATACCATTCAGTTAAAGCCTTCTTAAGCCTTAAACTCGCTGTTGCCCCTTGTACACTCCATAAAGTTATTAAATCGTTTAAAGGGTAAGATGTACGCTTTTATAACAGACTCCAAAGTGATGTACAAAAATTGACAATTAACAAATTTAAAAACGTAATTAAACAAAATCTTTATAAGAAAGCCTACTATAAAATATCGGATTATTTAGATGATAGAGAAACTTGGGGTTGAAATTGTTTCAACTCATTCAAAACGTAAACGTCATTTATTTTCTTTATTGTGCTAAAAGGATCATTAAAAAAAAACAACGAGTCATGTTTCTTGCCTGTTTTCCTGTCCTGGTCGCGAAGGATCAGGCAGTAAAATTGACGTTTCAAAGTGATCCTTGTGATTTTAATGATTTAAAAGATTTTGACTTTACTTTTCAACATAGCACTACCCATATCTGCCGATAAATGACTCCAAATATACCTACCTCGTCCTTCCCAACTGAATAATTCTCTTTTTATTTCTAAATCTATAAAGTCATCTACTAACTGCCCCAGATTAGTATGCGGGTTCCGTTCATCCGTTCTTTGGATTACATAATAAAAACTACACGCGGCCTTCGTAGGCCGGTCACGTGGACACTATTCGTAGAATGGTGTTCCGGTAATCACTGTATGGAACTGGGGATCCATGAATGGGGGAGTGGTTATGGGGAAGTCTTACCTAATTGCTTATACAACATAAAAACTTATAGATTGAACAAAATCTTAGTAATTAAATCTCATTTATTTTAAAGTTTGAACTGACACGAAAAGGAAGTTTTAAGACAACATTCTAGTCATAGTCAGCTGGTTCATTGTAGTGTTATTGATTACTGTATTATGACGAAAAGTTGTAGGTTCAAATCCCCTCTGGTTGGTAATTAGCTAATAGCCAAAGGATCTCATTATGAATCACAGGTATAGCTGCAAATGTTGTCAATAGTTTTAAAATTCACAGTGATTTTTTATTAAATATTAGTCAATGTTTGCAGATTGCTGAAGTAGCAATGAGCAGGGTACATAGTTCAAAGACCTAATGAACATTGGGGTAGAAAGGTTCATGAGTCAGAGACCACGCACTGGAAAGCACAGCGCAGGACGCCTCTCACAAGATGTAAAGACTGGCTGTTAAAGGTTGCTACGAGTAGGAGCTGTTGGGTGCGGCCAGAGCGACCGATCTTGTGCAAGGGAGGCCTATTTTCAGCAGTAGATGTCCTGTGGCTGATATGATGATGATGATGAAGAGTGAATGTAGGATGTGGCTGATTGTAATTGAGTAAGTAATTGGAGAAACTGGACCAACAATAATAAAGAACAGGATTTCACACAGCCCCAATGTCAGATGATTTCAATCTGCCACGGCCAGCCTCCAACACTTGACCTGACAGACGAACGATTAATATCGCTCATCGAGCTGTTTCCCACAGCCGATTATACTTAGTGACGGCATCTGACGTCATTCTTGCAGCCCGCAATCTATTATGAAAATGTTGCTATCTTTTTTTTTAAATCATGTCGTCAATAATAATTAAATTGGATAGGAACGGATTGACGAGAATGATCAATTTCCATTCAAAGTTCGTTAATAACAAATTAAAAAATATTAATATCTAAAAAACATCAACAAAAGAAAATGGCTAAATACAAAATTATGACTTTTGACTTACATTAGAAATTAAATATGTAAGTATACAAAAGTTAAGCAACGCATCCATTATTTTTTACAACTACACATATATCCTGTTTTCAATAATAATACTAGTAAGGAGTGGAAGTAGCTTCCACCGTCCATTTTTCGGCGCTACTATAATCGAGGAGTCATCAAGTGCAGATTTAAACTGAACACATCGTTTTATTTTGGCGACAATTTTCGGAGCAACTTTTGTCGCCCGTCTGCCATCGACCTTGGCCTCAAACTTAACCAAACTTGACAAGTTAATTGTAAAGTTGAACAATAAAGGACGTCAACCCTCCTAGGGTCCTATGCCTTCCTAATTGGGTATTGGGCTTCAGTTAATCGTTTGATCAAATTTGAGAGAATAATAATTGATTTTCGATAGGCAACTGTTCGTAATACACTAGTGTTTCTAGTTGAGTACTATATTTTAGTTTGTCCTACGGCCATATTGTCAGACTACAGCAATATTGAAATTAAAATTAAAAATATATATTTTTTTTTACTCAGAAGTGACGACTATGGAAGCAAAAAGGATCTCGAGTGGAGACAAAGTGTAGTGTACATACAATATTAAAAATAGATAACCAGATGTAACAATAATAACACAGTGGTTCTCTGATAAGGCGGAGAGGACTGCGTAGTCTATTAGGCGTGATTGGTATAAGTAGGTATAGATTTTCCGGAAATAAAAAATCAAAATTTGAAATTCGTCCATATATTAGGTTACAGCAAACTCCCCTCCCCCTCTCTCCCCCCCTCTGTCCCCTCTCTCCCCCACCTTTATCCCCTCTTATTCCCCTTTCTGGGTTTTTTTCAATATCTTGTGTAGAATGAAATCTTTAGTGTACCTCACAAATTTGATTGTAATCCGTGGATAAATAACGCTACAACAAACTTCCCCCTTTTCCTCTTATTTTCCCCTCAATCAAATAACGAGATCGTTTAAAAAGTATAAGTTAATCAAGGAGCTTGTGTGCCAAATTTCATCAAAATCTGTTCAAAAATACGACCGGCGAGAACAGACAAACAGACAGCCGGACAAAAGCATTTTTTGGCTAATCTCGAAAGTGAGACGCTTCGCTCGCTCGTTCAATTGAAAGTTACTTTGTTTTATAATACTCTGTGTAAAACGAGTATGTAGTTTAATTGTATAATGTTCATTGATTAGTTCATTTAATTGTGTTTTCTTTGTTGTAAATATTACATAATGTAAAGCGCCCTCAGAGATTTGCGATGCTCGTAAACCGCAACTAAGTATAAAGTGGTATTACCTTATTGTACACACGGCTACACATCAAGCTA
This sequence comes from Philereme vetulata, assembly GCA_918857605.2. Lineage (NCBI taxonomy): Eukaryota > Metazoa > Arthropoda > Insecta > Lepidoptera > Geometridae > Philereme > Philereme vetulata. Next base: position 938,296 of record OU975442.1, read on the forward strand.
TAATTTCCAGTATAAGCTGACCTCACATTCTACGAAAATCCTACACAATGCTAGGTCAGCTTATACTGGAAATGTATAGCTTGGTGTGCAGCCCTGTGTACACTGGTTTATGCGAGGAAATATCTTGTATCTTGATCTAATAGGTACCTATATTTCTGGGAATCGAAGGGTGCAGGCCGCACCAGCTTGGTTGCTAGAAATGGGAATCATAAATAAGGAGAGGTATGGTATGGTAGTTGTGAAGATGAAGCTTTATTCTCGTGTTTGATTATGATAATTAGAAAGACGAAACACAAGCAGAGCACAGAATTGATAAAACACGAGAACAGGCATTCAGCTGTTATTGCAAGCCGTGAGCTGTGTCCATAAAACGAAACTCGCGTAATGTTGCTAGCTTAGTCATTATATACCCATTTTGGGGTACCTAATATTTTATTATTCAATTAGCAAGGCCGGCTTGCAAAATGATCCCTAAACGTATTTAGCTACTAAATATGTTTAAATTTCACATATTTGTATGATTTGAACTATGGCACTATTTTATTAATCAAAAATCAATGCCGGTGTGCAAAACGATCCCTAAACGTATTTATCGACTAAACATGTTTAAATTTGACATATTTGTATGATTTGAGAACTCCTTAAATCATATTTAGCCACTAAATACGTTTAGGCATCGTTGCGCAAATCGCCTTAAAAATATTATTTTTTAATTGTTTGGGAGATTTGTGAGATTTTAGTGCGGGGCGAACCATTAGTATAATTTTAAACTACAACTAATAAAAGTTATAATCTCAGAATTCTAGAATAGGGAAAATAATTACACTTGATTGGCAACACCAGCAAAATGGAGGATCATTATTTACGACAATTACAAATCGAACAATTTATGGGGGGTTCCTTTCCTATATCTGTCCTTTCCTATTCCTTTCCTATCAGCTACGACTCGTTTCTCCTTGAAAACCTGTCAAAAGTTTGACTCTAGTTTGTCAATTTTCAAGAAGATACGAGTCATAGCTGGTTACCGACGGATATAGGAACCCGCCTTTATTCAATAAACAAATAACACTAAATATAAATGCGCTATTTACGTATGAAATGTGATCTTATTTTTTTTTTTGAGCCCGGCTGAATTTTTACACGTTGGAACGACACAAGAAGGTATAATCCAATTAAATTAAACACTGTAAAACACGTCATACGTGACGACGGTCACAGAATGACTAATGGCGGAGTACGCTTCTTGTTGACGATGTTGACAGTAGGCGCGTTCACTTTTTCTGGGGTTTTATCTATTCTTTGAAGCAGAGCCTGAATACTGGCAATCTACTATATTATTCTTTGATCTGGAATACTTCAAGTATATTTATTTTATAATATCCTAATTAATTGTTAAAGTTGTTATATGACATTGCATACGTTAAACGCTAAATACTTGTTATCGCACTACCAAGGAGTTCAGTCTCCATCATCAGATATTTCTAAAACGTATCTTACATTTCAAAGAAAGTTATGATTATAACCCTGCCATGTATCGCGCACGGGGCTGTGGTAAACTATTACCCGGGGCGGGTGAGTCCGTAATTTATTCGGGTAATCGGGTAATTTGTCGCCGGGATTGCCGTAATATATCCGCAGGTGCGCTGTTTCTTGTTTTTCGAGCGGCTTGAGAGTTTGGTCGATTACACGTTTTTGAATTTAGAGTTTTTTGTTGTTTTTCATTTTCTTTATGTCCAATTCAAGAATTTTATATATTGTCGAAATGTTTTAGCCAGCCATTTTAATATTCGAATTACTCTCAAAAAAGAGTTATATTATTTTTAATTCTTTGTTTGTATCTTTTTGATTGAAATAAAATGATTTATTGAGACTGATTTTTTTATTTTGCTATTTGGATGTCCCTTTCTAGAGATAGAATGTTAAAGCAAGAAGTTATCATTTCGTTAATATTTGTATTAAAATAACGAGTACTTTGCGGTAAAACAATTTTCGAGGCTGATTTGGATTTCCAAGTTAGGCATGCCAGTGTAGGGTCATAACGAATGTAGGTATTAGTTATATTGTGCTATTTATTTTTTTAACTTTACCATCAGCCTTAGAACGTCCACTACTGAATATGGGCCCTCCCACATAGATTTCCAGAGTGATCGATTTTTCGCGGCCTGCACCCAACGGCTCCCAGCAACCTTTATTAGATTAGATTAGATAATTTCTGTATTGCACACCATTAAATATAAACTTAAAAAAGACTACCTGAGCAATCCGCAGATTCGCACGCATAGTTTTTCAATAAATAAATAAAAAATGTTTATTTTCCCACCACAAATAGGTTTTATAAAAAATATAATAGTAAGTTTCAGTCGGTAGGATTTAGTTAACGTATTAATTTCATATATAGTTGGGTAAGCCTACTTATAAAACCTGTTTCGCGAGGGATTGGTGCCTGAGATAGGTTTAGAAAACCTGTATTACCGGTCACCAGTGCTCTCTCTCCACGGAATAAGCAAAGGGATTGCACGTGAAAAACGTTTTTTGAATAAAAACATTACCCTCCTTCTGTGCAGTTAGGTTCAAAGTAGCCTATGTCACCCGGGGATAGTGTAGCTTCCCAACAGTGAAATAATTTTTTAAATCGGTCCAGTAGTTTTGGAGCCCATTCAATACAAACAAATCTTTCCTCTTTATAATATTAGTATAGGTACAATAGGGGGCCTTATCGCGAAACGCGATCTCTTCTAGGCAACCTTTGAATGGACAGTATTTATATGAACAACTAAAGACGGCGACTTTAATAAAGATAATATAAAATAAAATGCATTTAATATATAATATAATCATAAAATTACATAAATATTAATATTATTCTACATAAATATACCTACCAACATATATAAATTAAAAAAAATGTATAAATTATTAATAAATGACCTGTTGAGCGATGTAAACAGATAGTGTTGTCTGACCATATTTTTAAAGAAAGGGAGAGTTTTAGCGTAACGAATTGAGACAGGACATTCTAGAGCCTGGTAGCCTGCAGAGTAAAAGAGTTATTATAAAATACTGAGGTATGATGGGGTGTTTTTAATTGAAGGGTTTCAGAGAAACGTGTGGATCGAGAGTTGGAAAGGTGAAGAAAGTCAAGGCCTTCTTTGAGGTAGGATGGAATAGAAGGGATGAAAAGGATGCTGTAAAGGAGAGAAAGAATGTGCACTATCCGGCGAAGGCGGATAGGTAACCACTTAAGTCTGTGGCGATACTCGGGAATATGATCGTACTTGCGCAAGCCAAATATGACTCTAATAGAGAAATTTTGGAGACGCTCAAGTTTGTTGAGTTGTTCAATCAAGATAGCTGGCGTCAGCGTAATCGAGAATGGGATGCAACAATGTCTGTACGAGTGCAATTTTGGTGGAAGCCGGAAGAAAGTTTCGCAGCCGTTTAAAGAGAGGCAGCTGCAGCAAAGGTCCCCAAGAGGTCTTCAAGATAAATGACTATCCATGAGTATCCCCAGATTGTTTACTACCTTCCTAACTTCTATAGATGTACAGTCAAATTTAACTTCAGGTAGGTCAAGCCAATCGATCTGTGTAATCATCCGCGAGCTTCCTATTACGATTACTTGAGTTTTTGTTGGATTTATTTTCAGCCCGTATGATTTCCCCACTGAAGAATATTCTGGAGATAACTATTTTTTTTTTGTAAAACATATACTTATAAAATTAATACACTTATAAAACCTTAGTAGGTTTGTCCTAAGTGAGAATTTGACATTCCTCTTTAGTATACTTATAACTATTTTTACATGTGCGAATTTTTTTTATAATTAAGTTTTGTTCTGTACGTCATTCGTGCGCCGGCTCACACTCCATCGTTATCTGCACAAACATACAGGTTGCTCTAAAATTGCAAACTTTGTGGAACAATTATTCAAATATCAGTTCAGTGGTTATGAATGAATAAAATATTATATGACACCATATTATACATATACTTACTTCAATATGTCATTTAGTTATATTTTATATATTTGTAAATAGTACAATAGTCACAGAGTTATATACCTACTTAAATATGATGTAATGTTATATATACATATATATGACATATTTGTTAATGATATAGTAGTACAATATTTTAGTAATTTTTTTTTGTTATCTTTTTTTTTAAAGTTTATTGAGTATGTTTTTTATATGTTTATGGTTAATTTTATCTCTCAGTTCTATTGATATGCTATTTTTTAGTCTAGGTATAATGTAGTCTGTTGTTCTCTCTCCGTAAAAGTTTTTAGCTGAACTTGTGTTTAGTTTTTTGGTTTTTACTTGTCTTGACATTATGTTATGAGTTCTGTATTTTTCGTAGGAAAATAAATTTTCTACAAGTAACTGTATTTTAACTTTATCGTGCACGGGTGTTATGTCGCAGTACTTTAATAATCCATCTGAGTCATGCCTATATTTAGCTCGTACATTTTTGAGTACTATTGTTTTTAATATTCGCGTCTGTAGATTAAGTATTCTGTCTAAATAAGTACTAAAGGTGCGTCCGTAGCTACTTAAGCCGTATAAAATGATGCTTTCTGCGAGTGATTTGTATATATTTAGAAGTATCGGGAATGGGATTTTGTATTTCACTATGTAGATTTGCGCTAGAATTGCCCTAAGTTTGTTACAGACAAGGTTACGATATGCTTACCCCAGTTAAAACGTTGATCTATAATTACGCCAAGATATGTCTGATGTGTAACCTGTTCAATTGGTTCACACTCGCATGTAGTGTTTTTGCTGTGCAGGCAGTTGTGATTATGAGCTATCAGTTTGTCAATTTGATAGCATTATTGGTCCCTCTTTTATTTTGCGAGGAGCAGACATGAACTAGTTTAGTTTTTTGTGCATTTTAAACTAGACCAGCATCATGAGACCATTCAACAATTCGTGAAAAACCGTGTTGTAATTTACTTAAAGCATCCATTATGTCCCGATCTTCTGCTATTAATCACGTGTCATCTGCATACTGATATACAGTACAGTATTGTATGGCATTATTAACATATTTTACATAAGCTAAATAATGTAGGGGACCTAATACTGATCCTTGTGCCATACCTTCTGTCACAGGGACACTGTCACTAGTTGAGTCACCTATTTTTACACAAAAAGATCTGTTTTTGAGATAGTCAGCACAGCAGTTAAGCAAAGGACCCCTGATTCCGCTGTACTCAAGCTTATAAATTAGTGTGTCATGCCTTAGGGTGTCGAATGCCTTACTATAATCTATAAACACCATTAATATGTGTTTACCACTATCAAGGTTTTTATTGACGTGGTTTGTAAAGTGTGAAAGTAACTGGGTTGTAATTTTTTTTGGTTGAAACCCATACTGCGTATCGGATAATATTTGGTGCTTTTTATAGAAATTGTGAATTAGATTGCAAATATATTTTTCAAAGATCTTGTCGACTATCGGTAAAATTGTGATTGGACGATAGTTGCAGTAGTCAGTTTTAGGCCCTTTTTTATAGATTTATATCAGTGATTGCTTCACGTAACCATCCAACAGGGTGTTCGATATTCAAATCTACGCGTCATTCTAAATTAATAATTAAAGTGCCTACCCTAAAAGTTTTTCTGAATCATTCTGTCTTAGCATTGAATAAACGTTGTTTGTCAAAATAATCATTTTTTAACTACCAAACTATACCTGGCCCCCTACATGGTCCTGGATCTACGACGGATATTATCACCAGCTGATATTTATATTGAGAAAGAAGTTTCCATTACATTTGAAGACGTGGAGCGCAAATAAATGCTTGGGGATTGCGCGTCACAAAGAGTGGTCGATCGAGTTCAATGTCAAACAGTGAAAATCGTGTATAAAGTGCATAAATGTGAATTTTATTTGAACCCAACACTCTAATTAGGTATATTTAGGTATAATTCGACATTATCATAAGGTTAGTAACGTTTCATCTACTATTTTTAAGTAATTTTGTAAGCGATAGTTAGCACCATTTTGTAACGGTAAAAATTGCAGTGTTAGATAAATTCTGGTTACCGTGTTAGTTATATTATTAATGTTGTTTGTTCTTTTCATTAATTAGAGCAAATAATTTAGCTAACATTTAATTTAAACCAATTTATCATTAGTTTTCCAACATTTGCACCAGGTTCCTACTTAAATACTGTCCCACGTATTAGATTTTCTGTTAATTTGTTACTAATTTTCATTGTTAATTCATTAAATTGTTAATTTTCAACAGTTCAAAAAGGATACTTTGTTTTTATGAATTTAAATTATATAATCATCTTAGTAAACTTACCCAATTAACGTATTTATATATATAACTCGTGCGCGATAACTTGGGATCTGTTACGAATGCGACTCCCCGACCGCTTCCCCTGCACTTCCCCGATGGCGCCCGTATTGTACTGTTCGCATCACTATTTTTTACTGGGGTTTTTAGTCTCGTACTGGCCTACGTCACGTAACGACGCGCTCTGGATTTCTTTTAGTTTTCGTTTGTGTTATTGTTTTGTTGTCTGGAAAAAAGAAGTCAACCATGTGGACAAGCTTCGACAAAAGTATTGGGACGATGACCTCTTACAAGAGACGAATGAATCGCAATTAATTGTAAATTTATCGGATACCTCTTCGTCAAGTGATTATAGTGAGACTGAGGACGAAGAACAACCTCTAGAAGGCATAAATCCACTAAGTAGTGACGAAGATGAGATAATGTAAATAATAGATAAAATAAATGTATAAACTTAAACATTGTATTTTTATTTTATTCAAATAGTGTAAAAAAGATTAGATAAAAAGCAGCGTCCTCCTTGAGTAACATAATAAATTAGGTTAAAAAAAACAAAGACGAAGCCGCGGGCGGCTGCTTGTTATGTTCGCTTTTTTGCGGGCGGTACAAACACGCCAATATAACGTCACCGCGCTCAGGTCCCAACTTATCGCGCACGGGTAATAGGTAATCTCGATGTCATTTCATCCTTAGTTTCTGTGTACTTTGTGAGGTAGTCCTAAGTACATATGTAAACACATGTTACCTGTATCAGTTCCAGGTCGATCTTGCCAATCTTCTAGAATGATCGATGAAAAGGAGTTAATTAAAACACGCGCCAGCATGAAAGGTCGTATCACTGCCTTCGCGAATCATCTGACGTCGTTGAGTGCCTCCTCGCTGAGTGCGTCGGCGGCCAGTTGCGTATCGGTAAGATCGAATCCTTATATGACCAATACGATGAGGTACAGTTAAAAATCGAGTGCAGTTCTGATAACACTCAATTGCAGATAGATGAACGAACTGAGTTTGAAAAACAATATTATCGGATACTTGCCGATGCTCAGGGAATGCTAGAAACGTTTAGAAAGGATCAAGATAAGTTCGAAAGTGTATCGAGTTCTCATTCTAATCATAAGCTTGTTAAATTGCCCACTATTCAGTTGCCGAAGTTCAGTGGTACCTACGAAAGTTGGTTATAATTTCATGACACTTTTTCAAGTTTAATTGATAATAATGATCAGATAGATAAAATTAATAAATTCCATTACTTGAGGGCGTCTTTAAAAGGTTCGGCTGCTGTGGTAATTAAATCCATTGGCTTTTCTGAGGATAACTATTCGGTAGCATGGCGGCTCTTATGTGAACGGTTTGATAACAAACGTTTGTTGTCACAAAATTATGTTGCAGCCTTATTCAACATCGAACTGATCACAAAAGAGTCCTCTGTAGTTTTAAAGTGTGTTATCGATCAAATAAATAAGAATTTGCGTGCCTTGGAATGATTAGGCCAACCCGTGCCCGTGCTGCACTGGGACACTCATTAGGCCAACCCGTGCAGCACTGGGACACTCTTTAGGCCAACACGCGCAGCACTGGGACACTCTTTTGATTTACATCGTGACGCAAAAGTTAGACGCAAAAACTTACCGCGAGTGGGAGGAACATAAAGGTACTTTATGAAAAACTTGGGAATTATCATGGACACCAAGCTATCATGGGTGCCGTGTATTGCTGAGATCAGCCGCAAAGTGTTTGCTTCTTCAGCTTCGTTGCATAGACTTCGTAACTTTTTACCGACCGCCACCAAAATTACGCTTGCATAATCCCTTCTTCTACCTATCTTAGATTACGCCGACGCCAGCTACCTCGACATTTCCGAAGTCCAAATGAGTAAACTTAAGCGCCTTCAAACCCTTTGTATTCGGTTCATATTCGGCTTGCGCAAGTATGACCATGTCTCAGAATTCCGCGCAAAACTCAAGTGGCTCCCTATACGTCTTCGCCGGAATGCACATATTGTATCACTTCTTTATAACATTCTCTATAATCCCACTTCACCTTCTTATCTAAAGGAGCGTTTCGAGTTTCTGTATCAGGGACACTCTCAAAGGGTTCTTCCGAAGCTCTACAGCTTCGAACTCCCATCCATAGTTCACAATTTTATGGTGACTCCTTTACAGTACAAGCTGTGCGACTGTGGAATGCCTTACCTTTGTCTGTAAGGTCGTCCCAATCTCTTCCTATTTTCAAAGTCAAGGTATACAACCATTTCCTTTCGTTGTCTCGTAACTGCTAGTTAGTGTTTATGTTATTTATCCTCTTTATGTAGTGTAGTTTATTTATTCTTATATTATTTGTATGTATTTCAGTTTATGTTTATTAGTATAATTAATAGGTATATTTTATTTTGTGGGTTCTGTTTATGTCTGTAGGTACTCTTACACCGCCGTCTTTTGATTTTGTTTATCCTGTCCATCCAAAGGTTGTCTGGAAGAGATCGCTTTTAGCGATAAGACCGCTCATTGTACCTTTATTTATTGTTTATTTCCATTATTGTATTTTTATTTGGTGTGCAATAAAGAGTATTTCATTCATCATTCATTCATTCATTACTTTACCAAAAGATAAACTGATTAGTCTTGATGCTTTTCTATCATTTATGCATAATCGTGCAGATTTAATTGAGACAATTGAATTGTCACAAAATAATGTGACAAGTGGCAAAAGTACGACAAAATTTAAAGCTATGGTTTCTTATCAAAATAGTAATAATATAAATAATAAAACCTCGTCGTCAATGAAACCCTGTCCTAGCTGTAATGATAGATAGATAGATAATTCTTTATTGTTACACCAAATTAAAATAACTTAACCTAGAAAACTTAAAGACTAATACATGGTGGTACAATGGGCGGCCTTATCGCTCAAAGCGATCATTATCATTAGTAATTATGTATTATGTATTAGCGATTATTAGTAATGATGATCATTATCTAAATAACTGTCCTAAGTTTCTGGCTTTAAGTAGTGATGCGCGATACAAGTTATTGCCTACTTATAAAATATGTTTTAATTGCTTCCGTGGTGGACATTACGCTAATTCTCGTAAAAGGCCTGGTTGTAGTCTTTGCAAGCGTAAACACCTCACACTTATTCACGTGAACGATATCAGTGCAGCAAAACAGGTGTCTACGTCTATGCCCATACCTACAGCTACAGTTGACTGCGATAACAACAGCCACACAAATATATCGTTGCCTACGGTTACAACTTCTCAAAATTCGAGCGTCGCACTTACGGGAAGCATCACCACTATATGCGAGAAATCAGATCAAGGTCAGAATGACATTTTATTATCATTGAATAAACGTTGTTTGTCAAAATAATCAATTTTTAACTAACAAACTATACCTGGCCCCCTACACAGGGGCTTGACTATAAATTTGCAAATCATGTGCATAGAGGTGGTAGGACGAAGATAGTTGTTTAGAGATGGAATTAATAAAAATGCCATATAGAAGTGGAGATAAAACGCCGCCCTGAGGTACACCAGAACTCAATTGACACCAAGAGAAAAATGTGTCGTCAATAAGGATACGTTGCCGTTGTGCAAACAGGTAACTACGAAACCAGTCAATTACTGTTGGAGATATGTTAAGAGAGCGAAGAAAAGCTAACCTAAAGGTTTTATAAGGAGAGGACAGCGACCAGCCCAGCTTCCATACTGTGCCTGATATCATCGGTGATTTTGATGAGAGCAGAAATAGTGCAGGCCTAGTTTGGTAACTGTGAAGGTCGTCATTCCATCTAGTTGGGGGCCGTCCGAAACTGTGGTTTCTGGTGCGAGTGATCTCCATCAAAAACCTTTCTACCCCAACTGCTGCCCGTCTGTCTATGTGTTTAAACATTAAACTTTATATTGACACCTTTCCCAATAATAGCATGACATGTAAAATGGTTACCGAGCTATGCATCTCTGTCTCATCTGTCTGTCTTCCACATCCTTCCGAGAAAGCAATTAGTTGTAGCGGGCATCACAATGTGGCGTAATTGATGTACCCCACGGAATGATAGTTTAATTGGATCGTATATTATCGAACGTGTAATGAGAACTGACAGCCAGTCGGAGATCTATTGACTAGTGCAGGCCGAATCGAGTGCACTCTAATTGTGACTCGAGTTTTGAAGTAAATATTAGTATATTTACTTATCTTCCTCGCATGGTAGGCAGCAATACGCTGAGATGGGGCCTGTTTAGCCCACACAGCACGGAAGACCATATTACTTGTACCTATGTATACTTAAGTACTAAATTTTTATCTTGTGTTTTTTCTTTAATTCTGTACTTAAATAATTTTTCTTTATATTATTATAATCTTTAGGTAAGTAGGTATGTTTTTTTGTATTTGTTCTGTTCTGAATGGTCTGTCCTGTGTGTGTGTTAAATAAACGTATTTTCTTTCTTTCTTTCTTTATATTATTAGTTGGTATTTATAGTTAAATTATTAAAACAAATGATGATGATGATGATAAGGGTGCTAGAAACGTAACCTATATTACCTTTATAAAGGTAATAAAGGTTTATTACGTAACATACCATCCTTTATTACCTACGCCAGTTGCTGTCGCAACATATCGTTCGGCCAGGCCGTTTTTTCACATCTATAGTACTGTTACGTCTGAGGCAGTTACAGAATAAGTAATATTCGGCCTCTTGGCGTTTATACCTACTATGTCACAGAATAGGTCATACTAGGTGTTATATATACCTACTACGTTTATACCTACAGTTAATTTTTGTTATTTTATTTTGAACAAAATCCACAATTCTTAGTATAATGCAGATGTATCTAATAATATAACTTACAGCCGATAAAGGATTTACATTTAATAAATCAAATACTAATAGATTAACGACGTAAATCACTTATCGCACTAAATAGGACCATGATTTTAAATATAAAGAATTACAATAAGAAACTCTTAAGATAAATATAATTTACACAACAACCATAACTAGACACGCGCACTAAACATTAAATATATACATTCATACGTTATAAGTAGCTAATGCAATAAATAATGTTAATAACATTAATCACTTATATACCTACAAACACACATGCTTAATATAACTATCTAATGTAAGTACTTCTGAGTAGTGTATACCTACCTAAATACTCCGTCCACATCTATACTGACTGTGTGAGCTTTAGAGAAGTATGTTTCATTAGTTAGGATGTTTATTTAGGACTTGGAGAACTTCCCGCTTGAACCCTAATTTGCTGGCGTTGAAAATATCAATGCCACTAAATGTTTTATCATAGCTTCTATGCAACCGACTGACGAGTGAATTTTGGGCATGGTTAGTAGAAGAGTTGGACACAGCAAAAAGTTTTGTATGTCTCGTTCGCTTTAGTGGCGCGCAAAATCGTAATATTTTTGATGTGAGTTCCGGACAATCGATGTAGCCGTTGCACAAACCATGTAGAAGTGACATGTCCGCTAAACTACGATGATTTTCTAAGGTTGTAAGATAATGATGAGGATGACACGATTCTTGATAGTTGATCACAACTCTATGATGACATTGATAGTTAAGATGTTTTATAAACTTGCTCTGTAAACAGTTACACAGAATAATAAATAGTAGGAATGTTGAAATACCTACACACTTCTAGTTCACGGCAGAACTACTGAGAACGTTCGAGAATGGTGTAGTAAGTGTGTGCGGGCGTAGATACGCCCGAAGAGCCAGTCTAGATTTGGCTATACGTGCAAATACTTCAATTGACTTTTAGTGGTTTATAGGGCAGCAGTAGTGTAAATTAGTGTTTTGATTAAGCTTGGGTACATTTTAGTGTTGAGTGTTATTTTGGTTAGATTGGTTTTCATTATTTTATTCTGAACTCTCAGCTCGTAACAGTTCGTATCTCACGTGTGTACGGGACGATCTAACCAGGCGACGGCGACAGCGTTGGCAACATCGACTGGATTTCATAATAAGGCTTCGGGATACTAGATACGGATAAACTACGCAGCCTGCAATAAAATATTTTTGTTTATATTTATAGATCACCACTCATACCATCATACATGCACTGTTTAATGTGTTGGAGCTGAACTAATACATCTTCTAATTTATTCACAGTTCATACATATCATATCATTTCTTAAATTATAAAATAGGATCATATTAGAATAAAGCAATTGTCATATTTTAACGTACCTACATACATATAACTTAATACTTAGCTTTTTATAGCATTAGGATTTTAGTTTATACTATTAGATGTACGTTACCTGCATAATTACCCACTTTTTAAGGTAGTTTCTCTATATAGCGAAAAAAATCTGCTGTTTCTTTAATTTGGGCCGAGCCGGTATTCAAAATGCTACAACTAACTTTTTATTCTAACACCCGGTGTACTTACAAAAGTGTTATTCATCCTTATTCCACCCCTGCTTCTGAAAGCATCATTTTGAGCTCAGTTTCTTAATAATTTTAAGCTCGGTAGTACAGGGGCGCATTTCACGTGTTGCTGACATTTAGCTTATTGCTAATAATGATAATTCGAACGACCACATTCACACATAAAGTTGATTACTGGTGACGTCTACCGGTCCTTGAATGGAATTTATGGATAGATTTTTAGTTTATTTTTTTAATTAATTGTTTATACTTTATGTAACTTCTATGTTTTCCTGTGTCTGTGTCTCGCTTTGTAGTCCTAATGTGCCGTCAGAAATAAAAGTCAGAAATAAAATTTTCTTTATTTTTCGTTATTTTTGTATTTTTTTTTTTGTATTTTTAGATATGACAGATAACCTAACCCGTAAAGGGCGATTTCAATGCCAAATCGAATCATCAAAAAAACCTGACTGTTAGCAAGTACCAAATAATAAAAAAATACTATGTATTATCTCAATTCTCGGTATTTTAAACTTCTGGTCGTAAATTGCTTTCTTGTTTCTCATACTTTTCTTGTCATCATCATGTCAGCCAAAGAACTTCCACTGCAGAACATACCCATAGATCTCCAGAATGACCGATCTGGTGCGGCCTGTACCCAACGGCTCCCAGCAACCTTTATCAGGTGGTATTTTCATCTAGTGGAGGCCGTCCTACGCTGCGCTTTCCAGTGCCTGGTCTCCACGCATACCCCGGTATCAGTTAGGAACTCTAATATTGTTGACAAGTACGTCTACCTAGGGCAAACTGTGCAGTTAGGTTGGTCGAACTTCGAGAGGTCAGTCGACAAACGCAACTCGGCTAGGCAGCATTCGGGGAACTGTGATTTTTCTTGTACCTTATAATTATTACATGTGTGTTTGTTTATTTATTTATTTGTTTGTTACTGAATCACGTCGTAACGGCTGAATCGATTTTGATGAAATTAAGTATGTACGTAGATTAACACAGTAACCTCAGGCTACTTTGAATTAGCAAACCACGAGTGCGAAGCCGCGGGCAAAAGCTAGTTATTATTTAAGTGGGTAAAAGGATCAATAGAAATAATAAAAGTAAAAAAGTCAAAATAATAAATTATATATTGACATAATTATGTATGCTTCAATTAAGTCTACTTTTTGCGTATTTGACAATGTCATGATAGGACAAATAAGATGATGCAATGACTGATATAAAAGTCCGACAGGTGCAAGAACCATGTTCGAAATTCAAAATTATTCTGAAATACGAAATGTTTTTGAATTGCTCATGAGAGCATGGAGTTCCTAAACTTCTTAATTGCTACTGTATTAATATTTCTTTAATGTGCAATTAGAATCTAATAAAATGTTTGTAGAAGGAATTTTGTTTGTCCAGTTGTATGAGAATACTTTTTATCAAATTTGACTAACTTTCGCTGTTCAGATTTTTTTCATCGCATACAATAAAATAATCCTTACAAAGGACTGCACCGATCGGCATCAAAAAAAATTTTACCAACTTGATTCATTTTAAGGCGCTACTCATACATACTTGACCAAAAACATTTTAATGCTAAAATGTTTTTCTTCGAAAACGAGCTGATGTTTTAAAAGAAACTGCACCTGTATCTTCTCTGGTTATGGGTGCTGCCGTACTGTTACAGTTAAAAAAAACACTCTGTATAACTGTGTTTAAGGTGCCAGTGGCTTCTCCCATTGTTGGGTATAGAGATAGGGTTGAATATAAAGACTTCGGTTTGATATTATTTATAGGTATAATCTCCTAATTTGCATAGGATCGCTAACTTAGGTGTAGAATGAGGTATAAAAATGACGCGTCCGCGCTGAACGGGCCGCTAGGCTGAATGAGGGCCGGTGACCGACGCTTGCGTAGGTAGTGTAGGTACGCATTGTCGGCTTCGTATGTGTGCGTGCGCCGTGCGTGTAGTAGAAGTTGCTTCAACATACTGCCGGCCTTGGAACATTCTGTTCCAATGTTGGAAGTGGGCAGAACCGATTGAAAGCTCTCCTGAGAGTCCCTGAAGTGGTCCAAACATCCGCTACTTGGTTAACGCCGTCGGAGCCTGGGTAGGCTGTGGTGATCCTTCCAAGAAGCCATCGGTTCGGAGGCAATCGACCGTCCTTGATCAGGACCATATCGCCGGGATGAGGCTGCCCCTGGTCCTTGCGCCATTTGCTCCTGGTCTGTAATTCTGAAACGTACTCTTTGTAAAAACGATTCCAGAAATGAGCCTTCAGAGCTTGCGTTCTCATATATCTGGTAAGTGTGGTTACCGGCGAGTCATCTAGTACCTGAGGAGAAGGCAACAATGTGAGAGTACGTCCAATCAAAAAATGCGCAGGGATCAATGGGACTAGATCTGATGGATCCGATGAGAGAGGAGTGAGAGATCTAGAATTAAGAATGGCCTCAATCTGTGTTAGAACTGTATTCATTTCCTCAAAAGTTAAATGTGCCATTCCTAGAACTCTTTTTAAGTGAAATTTGATTGATTTGACTGATGCTTCTGCTAAACCATTAAAGTGTGGACTATAAGCTGGACTAAACTTGAAGTTAATTTCATTTTCAGACGAGTAGGATATTATAATGTGATGTAGATTTTATGAATTTATTTAGTTCGTTACAGGCACCCACCAAATTCGTTCCATTATCGGAATAAATATTCGCTGGCTTTCCTCTGCGGGCAATGAATCTATTTAAGGCTAATAAGAAACCTTGTGACATTGTGCTCTATGTGTATCGCTCTTATTGCCAAACAGACAAACACACAAATGTAAGCCTTTTGTAATCTACAGTCTCTGCTTTTTCTGTCTGCTATCAGTATTGGCCCGCAATAATCAACAGCCGTGTTAGTAAATGGGAACTCTGATTGTAACCTTGGCTCAGGTAGGTTCCCCATTATGGGCTGAAAAGTTTTTCCTGAAAACCTGCAGCATTTCATGCAATCGTGTGTGGTTTTTACGACCGTTTATTATCCAGAATGTGTGACGCATTGTAGCCAATAATAATTGAGGTCCAGCATGGAGTAAACATCTGTGATAATGTTCCACCAACAGTTTTGTAATCTTGTGTGATGCGTGTAGTAAGATTGGATATTTTGTGTTATAATTGAAATTAGAGTTCGATAATCTACTTCCAACGCGAATTAAGCCTGTTGTTGTTTCAAAAAACGAGTTTAAATTTAATAATTTGTCCTTTGATGACAGCGTGCGATTGTTAATTAATTGTGTATACTGTTTACTAAAGATTTCCCGTTGGTTTATTTTGCAAAGTGTATATGTACTAGATTCTAATTCTGCTACTGTAGGTGTACCTGTTATTTTGTTGCTGGGGTTTTGACAATTGTGTATAAAGCGTTTGATGTATGCAACTACGTGTTGCAATTTACTATAATTTGAGTATTTTTTTGTGAAATTTAGCTCTTGTGAGTCTTTTGACAACAGGTTACACATAACTTTAGTTTCAGGCAAGTTTTCGATGTGTTTGTTTTGGGGTTGTGTAGGGCAGTGGATTTCTGTATGATGCATGAAATGTGGGCCTCCCCACCACAAATTTGAAGATTTCAGTTGTGTAGCATTGAGTGCCCGGGATCCTATATCAGCTAGATTCAACTCAGTGGGAACGTAATACCAGGAAGAGGGTTCAGACACTTGTGTTATTTCGTTAACCCTATTGTAAACAAATTGTTTTAAAGTGTTTTTACATGTTTTTATCCAACCCAAAACTATTGTTGAGTCACACCAATAAAATTGTGAATCTATTTTGATACGCAGTGGTTTTTTTACCATTTCAGCTAACTGTGTAGCTAGAAGAGCTCCACTAAGTTCAAGCCTAGGAACAGTTAGCTTCTGTTTAAGTGGGGCTACTCTACTCTTAGCCAACAATAAGTGTACGCTGACATTCCCACTGCTCAACAAAGAGCGTATGTAGATGCAGCCAGAATACGCCTTTATGGAGACGTCACTAAATGCGTGTAACTCAACCCTTATGTAATGGTCACACAAAATACGACGTGGGATCTGAATGTTTGTTAGATCTGGTAGGTTTGTGATAAAGTTACACTACTGTGATTTAATTTCATTAGATAATTCATCATCCCATGTTATGTTTTTGGCCCAAAGTGTAAAATTGTAAAATGATTTTTGCTTGTAGAATGCATGGGTTGATCAAGCGCAGTGGGTCAAAGACTTGAGCTATAGTGGATAAGATTGTGCGTTTGCTTAAACTGTATTTTTGTATGTCTATACTTGTTGATGAGAAGAACAGCGTGTCTTGTTTACAAGCCCAAAGTAGGCCTTCATCTTTACTTAAACTTAATAACTCATCATTACTGTTCTGATCAACAATTTGGGTAAGTATAGATGGCATATTTGAACACCATTTTCGTAGGTGAAAATAACCTCTCTCCAGTTCGCGAATAACGCCCTTGCATGTGGTGATAAGCTCAGATTCTAGGTCATTTCCAGTTATTAGATCATCGACGTACATATCTGAGAGGCTTGCCTGACCCACCCTTTCGTCAGTGCAATCACGACCTAGCTGTATAAGACATCTAGTAGCTAAGTACGGCGCTGATGCCGTTCCATAAGTGACTGTGTTTAGTTTATATTGTTTGATTACTTGATCAGGTTGCGAACGCCAGAAAATTTGTTGCAAGATTCTATAATCATTGTGCAATGAAATTTGCCTGAACATTTTCTCAATGTCTGATCAACAATTTGGATAAGTATAGATGGCATGTTTGAACGCCATTTTTGTAGGTGAAAATAAGCTCTCTCCAGTTCGCGAATAACGCCCTTGCATGTGGTGATAAACTCAGATTCTAGGTCATTTCCAGTTATTAGATCATCGACGTACATGTCTGAGAGGCTTGCCTGACCCACCCTTTCGTCAGTGCAATCACGACCTAGCTGTATAAGACATCTAGTAGCTAAGTACGGCGCTGATGCCGTTCCATAAGTGACTGTGTTTAGTTTATATTGTTTGATTACTTGATCAGGTTGCGAACGCCAGAAAATTTGTTGCAAGCTTCTATAATCATTGTGCAATGAAATTTGCCTGAACATTTTCTCAATGTCTGACGTGACAACAATTTTATGCTGACGGAATCTGATCAATATACTGATTAAGTCGTCTTGTAACATGGGACCAATATGTTGTATGTTGTTAAATGATTTACCAGAGCTTGTGACTGCTGATGCATCAAATACGGTCCTCAGTTTTGTGCTGAGGCTACTTTCCCGTAAGACGCCATGGTGAGGTAAGAAGTATGATACTTGATCCTTATGTGTATTTGTGTTTACTGTCATGTGACCTAAAGCTATGTATTCATTCATGAAATTAGAATATTGTGTTTTGAATGTTGGATTACGTTTAAATTTACGCTCCAGTGTTTGTAATCGCGTTAGCGCTTGTTGTTTGGAATCACCTAGACTGTTAGGAGATTCCTTTAGTGGAATGTGAACCACAAATCTGCCGTCTGGTTGACGAACAGTTGTTTTAGTAAAAAATGCTTCACACTCACTCTCAGTCTTAGTGTGGACTTGTTGAGTGGTGGAAACCGATTCAAATTCACAAAACTTATTGAGTTTTTCTTCAAGCTCAATGTTGTTTATAAAATTGCAATGGACTGTATTGTAGGTCTGCTGTTTTGTGTGTGAAACTGGTACTGAACCACAAGCCACCCTAGTTTTGTTTCAACTAAGGTAGGTTTGCCTTTGCCTAGTGGCATTGTGTTGTGTGAAAGTACCTCCCAGAAAAGGTCGGCACCTAAAAGAACCTGCACTTCGGATGGTACATGGAACGTTGGATCCGCGAGGCAGATATGATGTAGAATTGTAAATGGTTTACAATTAATTTTAGCTAATGGTATGATTTGTGTGATTTGAGGAACAAACAGTTGACATCTGCATTGTAGCCTTTGTTTGTTAGCGACGATATTGTGAAATCGCATCTTTGAGTAATTCGTGATGATTGATTGTTCAGTCCTTGAACTGTGGTAGCTGTAGAATAGCTTGGAATATTTAATTGTTTTTGTAAACTTTTTGTTATTAAACTAGAAAACGTGCTACCGTTATCTAGGAGCACCCTGATTTTGTGTAGCTGACCATCTTGGTCTGAAATATTTATAATGGCAGTGGATAGTAGTACCTGACATTCGTGTATGGAAGATAGTGTGATATTGTTTTCTATTGGTTGCGATTCAGCCGGCGCCTGTGTTTGTAAAGTCGTTGGTAAAACTACGCACTCACTGAAGGTGCTAGCTGTAGCCTCAGTGATTGTGTTATTATAAATGTGTAACATGCTATGGTGTCTTTGCGAACATATTTTGCAAGGGCCCAACTTGCAGCGAGGCACATCGTGTCTCTGACGCAAACAATTTTTGCAAAGGTTCAATTGTTTGACTTTATCAATTTGTTTTTCTATTGGTAACGATTTAAACTTAGTGAAATAATAAATTGAATGGTTATTTTTGCATACAGGGCACCAAAATGAATTGTTGTGTTGTGATTGCTTGGGTAGTGTTTGATTCGTAATGAATGCCTTAGGTCGTACGTGTGTGATGTCACTGTGCCTGCGTGGTTTGTTGTAGGCGTCTTCCATGGTTTCAAGTAGGTCAGCTCGATTTTTTTAAAATAAATTGAAATCTCTTAGTGACGGAAGGTCCTTTATATTGTTTCGTTGGTTTTCCCATTTTAGAACTGAAGTTTGATCGAGCTTTGTCAAAACCATGTGGATCACAAGAAATCTCCCAGTGTTCTGTAGGTAAGTTAAGTGTTTTTAACGCTCTTAAATTTTTATTGACTGAGTCAATAGTGTTTCTTAATGACCTTGAGGGTTCCTTGTGAATTTGTTCAATGTTAAACAAAGAATTGATGTGATTATTTACTAAAAATCTATTGTTATTGTACCTATCGCACAACAAACCCCAAGCAACATCATAATTATCGGCAGAGAAGTCTAGTGATTGTATAATTAGTGATGCGCCTTCCTGTAGTGAAGCGCGCAAGTAGTGAAACTTATTTATCTTTGGAATGGTGGTGTTTTTATGTATGAGTGAATTGAATGTATCATAATATTCTAGCCAATCCTGATAGTGTCCGGAGAAAGTAGGTAGGTTAATGATAGGAAGCTTAATGTTTGGCCCACCTGAATGAGAAGATACACTAGAACCCGTCACCTGGTCATCATGCACCGCAGAGGCAGCCTGGTTCCTGCCAAGCAGCTTCTGCGCAGCAGCAAGTAGCTGGTTTCAAACGCTTCTCTTTCTCTGAACTCGTCATCTGGAATTTCACATAAATTTTCTACTTCAGTTTGAGTATTATCAAAATCATTGTACATATCTTGAATTTTGTTTAGGCGAGTAGATAGCTCACAATTTTGCAAGCTGTTAAGCTCTTTGCTCAGCAAAAGTGGTTGCAGGTATGATTTAAATATAGTGAGCTTAGATTTGAAAGAACTTCTGTTCTTTTTCAATGATTTAAGATCCATGATCATGCCGTTTAAATGAAAATGAAATAAAGCTACAGTGGTCCACCTGAAATAAATAAAGTTATTGAATAGTTATGAAATGCAGAAGTGAAAAGAAGAAAAAATACTTAAATAATAAAATGATGATGCAAGAAGCGAAGCAGTCAGGCAAATCAACCGTACGAAGCTTCTAGAACCGGTCGGCAATCAGTATGCGGCTGTACCGCTCTCGGTCTTGACCTTGTCACGTCACCGTCAACCGCCGCCCGGCTAACGTATCGCGCCCCGCACCCAATGTTCTGGAATATTAGAAATAAATAACAGCTAAATAACCGATAGAACACACTTATTGTTTGCTGAGCTGAAATGCGTAAATTTTAAACAGGTTTGGCCACTCAAAAGAAACACTAGACCTCTGAAATACTGTAGATTAGGTAGGTAGATGTACTTAAATCATGTACAAAGTTTCGATTCTTTAGATAGAACCGAAATGGAAAATAAGTAGGCAGATAGATAGAAAGATCAAGAGTGCTAGCAAGATTACGTTCGTTGTATAAAGATTTTAGATATGCGATTTATGCGAAAAAGTCACCTAGATGGTTCTTGGTAGGTTAAAGATTGAAAGAAGAATCTAGAAAGATTAAATTGAGTAATATATAAAGAAAAATGCGCTGCGCTAATAGCCCTACCGATTGGAACGAACTCTCGGTTGTGCGACTCCCTTTCTAGGTTTCTCGTCCGTAATCTTCGTAGGTAGTGGTATTGTGGTATCTCGCGCGATATATCTCCTTGGATTCTTGAAATCTTGTTTTTTAGGTTGTTTTCTCCCCCAGAAATAATCTTTGTTCTAGAAAAATCTTGGACGAAGTCCGTTGACCTTCACTCGACCCGACCGTTATGTCCAACGCGTGGCTTGTTCGATGTTGTTCGACGATCTTCTTTCTTGCGATGGACATCCGGCTCGAAAACTTGTTGGGTATCGAGATAGGGTTGAATAAAGACTTCGGTTTGATATTATTTTTAGGTATAATCTCCTAATTTGCATGGGATCGCTAACTTATGTGTAGAATGAGGTATAAAAATGACGCGTCCGCGCTGAACGGGCCGCTAGGCTGAATGAGGGCCGGTGACCGACGCTGGCGTAGGTAGTTTAGGTACGCATTGTCGGCTGCGTATGTGTGCGTGCGCCGTGCCTGTAGTAGAAGTTGCTTCAACGCCCATCATGTGAATATTCTTAATTATGTCTAGCAAAAATAGGTTAGTTAAGTTTAAGCATTAGTTAAAAAAAGAATAAATCATGTAAATAACAAAGTAGGTATTCAAAACAAATACTTAAGCTTTCTCAAATTCAAGTCTGTTACATAGTAGGTACTATACTCATGTGTTTGTTTTGCTTAGTAATTAGATTATAATATATATATATGTATATATTGTTTATAATTAACAGAATCTATGAATATATGTAAGATGTATGTATGTATTTAGTGTTTAAGATAATCGCGTATGTGGGTAGTGTAGTGATAGGAACTTCGGGATACAAAAAGAAAACATCAAAAATAGAAGCTATTTAACATTAGTTCAACACCATCCTAATCAAACTCTTTGAGCCAGTCCAGTAATAACCAGTTTTATTTCTTGCCTGATCAAGTCAGGAGTAGAAACCGAACAAGTATTCCAAGTAACACACCTATGTACTTACTTGTTTTGTCGTATTGTATCTCGTTTCACTTGTTTTCTCGGAAGGTATAACTGAAAATCAGTGTTTTCTCCCTGAACAAAATTATTCGCTGAGTTGTGACCATTTCGTCATACCGCAAGTCATACCGTCATACACATTTTTTTTTTATTTTAACAAATCTCGTCCCACTGCTGGGCAAAGGTCTCCCCCAAGTCCCTCCAAGCATATCCGTCGATATCTCCCACCATCCTCTTTCGAAGGTGTCGAGATCGTCCCGCCAATGCTTTCTCGGCCGACATGGACGTTTCCAATTTTAGTTATTTTTATTAATATCTAGCTGACCTTCCCGCGGCTTCGCATGCGTGGGATTTTAATAATAACATTACACTTCTTTTGCGCACTCAGGTAAAAAGTAGCCTATGTCCTTCCCCAGGATATAATCTCCTTGCCAAACTTCATTACGATCCGGTCAGTTATGAACAAGTAACAAACTAACAGTTACTTTCGCAGTTACTATGTATGTATTATGCATTTAAACCTTCCTCTTGAATCATTCTCTCAAATGCTGAAAACTGCATTAAAATCCGTTTAGTAGTATAAAAATCTAATGGAACAGGCGACTTCATTTTATACTATGTAAAGATAAAGAAAGAAGATAAAGATAAATAAGAAGATAATGATAAAGAAAGAAGATAAAGATAAATAAGAAGATAAAGATAAATAAGAAGATAAAGATAAATAAGAAGATAAAGATAAATAAGAAGATAAAGATAAATAAGAAGATAAAGATAAATAAGAAGATAAAGATAAATAAGAAGATAAAGATAAAGAAAGAAGATAAAGATAAATAAGAAGATAAAGATAAGTAAGAAGATAAAGATAAATAAGAAGATAAAGATAAAGAAAGAAGATAAAGATAAATAAGAAGATAAAGATAAATAAGAAGATAAAGATAAATAAGAAGATAAAGATAAATAAGAAGATAAAGATAAATAATAAGATAAAGATAAATAATAAGATAAATATAAATAATAAGATAAAGATAAATAAGAAGATAAAGATAAATAAGAAGATAAAGATAAATAAAAAGATAAAGATAAAGAAAGAAGATAAAGATAAATAAGAAGATAAAGATAAGTAAGAAGATAAAGATAAGTAAGAAGATAAAGATAAATAAGAAGATAAAGATAAAGAATGAAGATAAAGATAAATAAGAAGATAAAGATAAATAAGAAGATAAAGATAAATAAGAAGATAAAGATAAAGAAAGAAGATACAGATAAATAAGAAGATAAAGATAAGTAAGAAGATAAAGATAAATAAGAAGATAAAGATAAAGAAAGAAGATAAAGTTAAATAAGAAGATAAAGATAAATAAGAAGATAAAGATAAATAAGAAGATGTTCATTTAGTTATGTTCTTTTTTAAACCATTTGCCGGTTTTTGCGCTTATTTTGTAATTTTTTAAGTTGTTTGTTACTAATTATTTTTATTAATAATATTTTTATTTTATACTTATGGCACACAAAACAGAATACAACCAATCAGATACAAAATATAGTGATCGACTCTTAGACCTAGATTGTATCTCAAAGCATGTGCACACAGCCTGATAACTCTAGCGCTGTTCTGTGTAGACCAGCTGAAGGGAAATATTCACTTACACAGGCAAAACAAAGTAACAACATAAATAAAAGAAATAAAAATAGCTTACAATAATGAGATAAATAAACAATAATAATCAATAAAATATAAATGTTTAGAGAGTCAAGGCCGAATCACTCTCTTTAATAAGAGTGGCCTCGATATCTTTTTTAAACTTAAATAATTGAATATTGAAAATGTCAACTTTATTATTAGCTCGGAGCTATGGAGAGGGCTATGCTCGGGGTTTCTCTACGGGATCGAATCAGAAATGAGAAGATACGTAGGAGAACGACATGGCCCGACGGATTAGCACGTTGAAGTGGCAATGGGCAGGCCATATAGCGCGCAGAACAGATGGCCAATGGGGCCGAAAGGTTCTCGAGTGGAGGCCACGGACCGGCAAGCGCAGCGTAGTACGTCCACCCACAAGATGGGCAGACGACTTGGTAAGAACCGCAGGTCGGCGTTGGATGCAGGCCGCTTCCAACCGCAGCTCCTGGAGATCAATGAGGGAGGCCTTTGTGCAGCAGTGGACGTCCTACGGCTGATATGATGATGATGATTATTAGCTCTATTAATTACTAAAAGATCATTGTAAAGGCGACACATTCTGACTATTGGATTATAAAAGGACGTATTATTAGTATATACCTGCAGGACGAAAGTATTTTGAAAGGGATGCCGAGATCGTGGCTTGATATTATACCTAGTCAGGTCATAAGTATTGTCACACAGTAAAAACTTTTCTTTTAGAATGCTGGCCACAATAAAGTTTATAGAATTCGAATTTCGATTTGTTCATAAAAATAAAAATGTATACTTTTTAGAATTTTACTCATATTTAAATATGGAGTGGAAGCTTAAAGAAGACCGTGTTGCAGTTATTGCGTTGCATCGTTGCGGTTACGCGCCAATTCAAATTTTTGACATACTGAAAAATTTGAATATAACCAAAAGATTCGTTTATCGCACCATCAAACGATATAATTAAGACTAGTGTAGATGACAAGGTCAAGAAGTGGTCGCCCTCGGTCTGTAAGGACTCCAGCAGTGATAAAAGCTGTAAAGGCGCGAATTCAAAGAAATCCCAAACGTAAGCAGTAACTGTTGGCCCTTCAGATGGGGTTAAGCAGAACCACGGTGAAAAGGGTGTTAAATGAAGACTTAGGGCTTCGGGCATATCGAAGAAAAACAGGACATCGTTTGAATGCTCGTCTAATGGCCCTGAGACTGAAGAGATGCCGCAGTTTGTTGAAGCAGTACGCGGGAAAAAAATATCGGGAAATTCTTTTTTCGGATGAAAAAATTTTTACCGTAGAAGAGAGCTACAACAAACAAAATGATAAGGTGTACGCACACAGTAGTGAAGAAGCGAGTAACCGTATTCCGCGTGTCCAACGAGGTCATTTTCCATGCTCGCTCGTGGTATGGTTGGGAGTTTCTTATTGGGGCTTAACAGAGGTACATTTTTGTGAGAAAGGTGTAAAAACGAATGCAGTTATGTATCAAAATACAGTCCTGACGAACCTTGTGGAACCTGTTTCTCAAACCATGTTCAATAACAGGCACTGGGTATTCCAACAAAATTCGGCGCCAGGTCATAGAGCGAAGAGCACACAAGACTGGCTGGTGGCGCGTGAAATCGACTTCATTCGGCACGAAGACTGGCCCTCCTCCAGTCCAGATTTGAATCCATTAGATTACAAAATATGCCAACACTTGGAGGAAAAGGCGTGCTCAAAGCCTCATCCCAATTTGGAGTCACTCAAGACATCCTTGATTAAGGCAGCCGCCGATATTGACATGGACCTCGTTCGTGCTGCGATAGACGACTGGCCGCGCAGATTGAAGGCCTGTATTCAAAATCACGGAGGTAATTTTGAATAAACTTCAGTGTCATAAGAATCTATGTTTTGTTAAGTTCATTTTGGTATATAAATGGTTACATAATGAATAAACTTGTTTCAATTATTTTATTTTAAACATGTGACAGAATTTATGACCTGACTAGGTACATAATACAAGACAATTAGAAGAAGGCTAGGATAATCAGTCAACGAATATATGATTTTGAAAAGATTAATCAAGTCGAGGTATTGACGTCGGGTTTCAAGAGACATGATTTTAAACCTATTGAGTTGTTTTTCGTACGTTCAATATGTGTACCGATGTACACGATGTACCGATGTATGTTCTGTATTCGATGCTATCTATCTATTCTATCAGATATCTGGTTATATAACTCCTGATTAAAACGGGTATGTGTCGCGTATATAACAAATAAAAAAGATACATACGCAATAAATACAAATTTCAATTAGTAATTATGTACAGTGATCGCAAAAGTTTGAAAAATACTAGTTATCTTGTTCCAATAAAGTCTGTTTCATTTGGGGCTAAATAGCACCGTGTGATAAGTCCTTCATTAAATTAGAAAAGAAATATCTTTGCAGTGTTTGTTGCTAACAATTTGTATACGAAGACTTTATTTAAATAAGGCACGGGTAAGAAATGTCTGGAAAATTCCCAGACAGAACATAAGTACTGAATAAGTAGGTACCTACTTAAGTTATTTTCTTCAATGTTCTTAAAAACACAACTTTCTAAGAAATTCTAAGAATTCTAAAACGAACGGTTATATAAAAATACTAGGTTTAAGAAGCTAGCATAATTAAAACTGGCTCACTAGACCTAGATTCTAAACTATCCAAAGTTCCAAGATTTTTAAAACCATCTCAAAAATTTCTAGCCAAGACGGAACTTAAACCCGCAACCTTCCTCTTGATACGAGGATGCACTTTCCAACTGTGCTTCCAGGCCATTTCCCGGCTAGGTCAAAATTAGTGAGATGATTCAGAATTACGACTAAAGCGCCGTTAGCTCCATCTACAAGAAAACTTAAACAGTTTTTTGTACCTGCTCAATGCCAAACGTTGCAGTTCAGTACATTGACAAGAGATGTCGCGTTGCTTATTTCAAATAGTAATTTATTTAAAGTGTTATCCGAACACTTAAGGAAAATTCCAAGATTTTTAAAATCATCTCAAAATTTTTTGAGGAACATTGCGGGTTCAAGTGTCGTCTAAGCTTGAAATTTTTGAGATGATTTGAAAAATCTTGGAATTCTCCGTATGTGTTCGGATAACACTATTGGACATATACATTGGAGTAATTCAGGTAGCCCTTGCGGCGATGACCTCTGAACTTTCAAAGAATTATCAAAGATGTTCATAGAAAATTACCAAAATCCGCAGCAAAATTAACTTTTTATTTTAATATGACTAAGACACAGCCGTCCTAGCTTAGAAACTCATCACTGTGCGTTGTTGACATGCACTTGAAAAATTTATTTTATATCCAAATTATAGGCTCATGTTGGACCGCAATCTCTCCTGATAAGCAAGGATGCAGTCCACGATAAAGGTGGAACTACATACAATATTAGCTTCATTTCGTAGTTATTAAGGCTAGATTGAAATATGGGTAACGGTGCTTGCTCATCATCATCATGAGAGTCGTCCTCCATTGACTTAAGAGTCGTCGTTGAGGGCCGTTGCCAGAATGGGGATAGGAGAGAATCGCCCGGGTACATGTGTATACCTCGTATAGGCGGCAACTGAAGGGACTCGTCGACCTCGCCGGTGAGGTCGGTGTATCTGCAAAGTGTTTGCTCTGTCTAATGTCATCCGGATCTCCGAGGACGTGTCTCGGACGACGGAGGGTTTAAAGTGCCGTCCCACCGCGCCCGACGCTCTTTGTAAAGCTTGCCTGATCGCCCGATCCCCGCGCTCTCCTGATTCATTTTAAATCAATACAATCATTTTCAAAATTACTTTAAATTGCTAACGCTGACATTTATTTAGCCTGTGGCTTCACATGCGTGGTTTTTAATAAAAAATAGTATACGTTTTAATTCAAGTCATATATTAAATATCATTGAAATCGGTACAGTCCTTATGACATGATTGGGAAACAAACAAATATCCAAACATTCACATCACACTATTATCATAAATGTGAAAGTTTGGATGTTTGTTTTTTTTATTTTGTTTGTTACTCAATCACGTCGTAACAGCTGAACCGATTTGAATGAAATTTGGTATATACATAGATTATAACTTGGATTACTACAAATGCTACCTTTTATCTCATAAACCAATTCCCATGGGACAAAAATGGTGTGTCAAGTTAAGTTGCAACAACGAGTTTAGCTTTATTTATAGGTTACCTATACATTTAGTAGTGTATCGCGTATGATGTCGCGGACAATGGCTTGTTTATAATGTATCTGTGAGTATGATAGTGTGATAATGTTTATATAAGTAACTATAACTGTACGCAAAACGTTTAAATTTTGCACAAAGAATCAGATCAACAGCGAGTATCGGCGGTTTTATCGCTTTTATTCAAAAACCTTATAAATAATTTAAGGCAGTAATTTTATTTGTAAATAATTGTATTCTTTTATCTATGTAAATAGACCGATTGTGTGTACTAAGTGATACTTAGAGCAAGTCCAAGATTTTAAACCGAGGCTTCTTAAGTAGTAACGTTGAACGTTTATGTAAAGCCTCTTAGAGCGTGTAATAAAGCTGTTAATGGGGTGTTATGGCACTTTGCTTTGTTCATCGATAATTGAAGAGCTTATTACGGCTATCAAATGTTACGGAGTTCATAAAATATAATGAAATATAATACCTACAAATGAAATAAAATGTTATATGACAGTTACAACAAAGAAATACTAAACTGAAAAAGAGCGCTAACTAAACTGACGAACAATATAAGTTTACATAAATATTATACAATATATTATACTAGCTGTTGCCCGCGACTTCATACTCGTTACACTAAACGTGTAGGTAACCTAGAAATAAAGTTAAACTCGCTGCTGCAACTTGACACCCCATTTTTATTATATGAGAACTGCTTTATGAGATAAAAGGTAGCCTTTGTGGTAATCTAGGTATATAGAAAATTTCATCGAAATCAGATCAGCCGTTACGACTTGATTGAGTAACAAACAAATACAACTACTAACAGCAATAAAACATTTATATTTATAATACATACAGTATATATTTTAATATTACATATCTAACAAGTTTCCGCCCGTGGCTTCGCACGTGTGGCTGGTCTCAATCCATGTAGGAGGATGAAATACCAAATCTTATTAAAATTAGTCCAGCCGTTTAATGATGAAAGCGTAGTACAGACCTAAAGACGAGGGTTATTTTCGAATTTATAATATAGTACCATATACAAGGTGTTTGGTAATATACTGACGAGGCCGTTTCTCAAAACATAAAAAAAGACTTCTCGAAAAAAAACCTACTAGTTATATTATCAAATTTTAAAGAAAATTTACTAAGTTTAAGTGAATAATTCGATATAAAATTTACTACTTACTCTTGCAATCGACATGCAAAAATAAAGGCCGATTTCATATCTCTTTCGGAAATGGCTGCGGGTTTTCTGTTAGAAAGGGACAACAAGAGATATCTCGAGACGTCATCAATACAGTAACAGTAGTTAGATGGCAAGTGTTATGCAATAGCACAACATAAGTTTAATAAAGTTTCTGTTTTTACATGCCAAAATAAATTTCACATTTTTATGGTAAGCATTTCACAAATTTCTATAATATGCTTACCAAAATAACCCCTTTCATTTTTGTGCGTATATTATCAAACACCCTATATAGTACAAAATTAGCACTTTAACCGTAATTTCGTAATATATTTATGAAAACGTATTGTATCCGCATAAAAACAAGACTAGTTTACTTATAGTAAAGTCATGTTCATTGTATAAACACCAGAAATAAATAAAACTTCGGTTCGGTTAGAAAATAAGTTAAATAAGTCATTTATGGGTAATTCTGTGCTATTTTTTATTAAACTCCCGGAAAACGCTTTCAAGCTTCCAAATTGTTTAATAAGAATATGACAATTTTGAGTAACTTATTCCCATAAACTTTCAATTTTACCTAAAACCATGTTTGCTGAGGTGCGGGCCATAATCCGTAAGAAATCGGCCTCATTGCTAAGCAAAGTACGTCATAAGGCTATTTGATCAGGGTCTAAATGAAAGA
Source organism: Philereme vetulata (assembly GCA_918857605.2). NCBI lineage: Eukaryota > Metazoa > Arthropoda > Insecta > Lepidoptera > Geometridae > Philereme > Philereme vetulata. Next base: position 967,931 of record OU975442.1, read on the forward strand.
TTTAACAAAAATACATGTAATATTACTTAATACTTACCTAGATATATACCAAGATGTACACCTACTAACACAAATGGACTTGTTAACTGCTATTTGTTGAATTAATAAATAACTTAAATTAAAACTCCTGTCTGACCCATTTTTAACAGATTCAGCAGACTTTGTGTGGCCTACACTCAGAGCCGAAACACAAAAGCGACAGTTGAACCAGGGAAATGATACTGTGCTCAAAGCCGTCACTCTATTAAATTATTCCGTTTCGGCGACTCAAAATGGTGAACGCTAATGTTGCCTGATTTCAAAAGAGCCGCCCGAAAGGGGTCGTTTTTTCGCGCGTTAGCCGACGCGACGGTCAAGTCTCGGTGTTTGGACAAACTGTGACGGTTTTACATTCGGGAATTTTTCGCTCGTCGCCGTCTTTTTGAAATGTAAATTGGTTGTTTTTATGACGGATGTGGAGTTAATTTGGTATTGGATAATGGAAAGGATGAAGATGTTTGGGAAGAACTCAAGTTGAGCTAATATTTTTATGAAATTGGGTCAAGACCTGTATGCCGTAAAGGTATCATATACTTAGATTACCGGTTCTTTCAACATCAGTAATACAGGGTGCCCGGGAACTAGTATTATAAGCCTTTAAAAATAATAATTTACATAGTTTTATTTTTTGGATAAATTCTTAACTTTTTCATATGATATTAAAATCAGCTGTATATTAAAACTTTGTGCCTTCTCTAGAACTTACCTTATTCACTCGTAATGTTTTACCTAATATTTTTGACCTAAAACATTTTTACAAAGTGTATTTTTAAAATTATTCATCAATAATAAAATCATCTAATTCATAAAAGTCGTAGAACATTTGTTGTTCTCGTAAGTGTCGTGTACCTATACTATTATGTATTTTAAAATCAACATAATATAAACATTCAGTTTCCAAGTAATTCAAAATACAGAATAGACGAGTAGGTCGTGGTACCTACAGGTGACCATAAAAAAACAACTGCTGAAGAACCTTTGCCTCAAAAGGCATGCAAGTTGTCAGCAGTCGGGAATTAATAATAAACTTGGAAACTTGCATTAAATTCCTTACTTCAGCATGTCGGCATAGTTGCGGGGTATGAGATACTTGCTGAAGGTGGATTGTTAAGTGAACTTTCAAGGCAACTAACGTAGGACATGTAAGTAGCTAAGAAGTTCGATTCTCAAAGGTCACGTTTTTAGGGTTCCGTAGCCAAATGGCAAAAAACGGAACCCTTATGGATTTGTCATGTCTGTCTGTCTGTCTGTCCTTCGTATGTCACTGCCACTTTTTTCCGAAACTATAAGAACTATACTATTGAAACTTGGTAAGTAGATGTATTCTGTGAAACACATTAAGATTTTCACACAAAAATAGAAAAAAAAACAATTAATTTTGGGGGTACTTAGAACTGAAACTATAAAAAAAAAATTCATCAAACCCATACGTGTGGCCTATCTATGGATAGGTCTTCAAAAATGATATTAAGCTTATATATAAAATAATATAAAAATATAAAAAATAGCTATTTTTTTTCTAAACTGAATAGTTTGCGCGAGAGACACTTCCAAAGTGGTAAAATGTGCCCCCACCCCGTAACTTCTAAAAAAAGAGAATGATAAAACTAAAAAATATATGATTACCATTAAATCATTACCATGCAAACTTCCACCAAAAATTTATTTATTATTTACTTGCGGTTTTACGAGTGGCTTCCCCCTGTTGTTCTGGGGTGCAAAAATACATATAGAAACTTTCACATCCCATTTTCATTCCATAGGAACTGATTTATGGGATAAAAAGTTATATATGTGTTAATCCAGGTTATGATCTACGTGCATAACAAATTTCATCGAAATCAGTTCAGCCATTACGACGTGATTGAGTAACAAATAAATAAACAACCATACAAACTTTCGTATGTATAATATTAGTGTGATGGCACACGCAAGAAATTTATGCATGCAAGAAATTAAAGCTTCAAAGCGATAAGACCGTCTATTATAAGATTTGCATCGTCTTCTATTAGGTTGGGGAAAAAGTTTCTTCGCATTTTTTAAGAAAATTCAAAACATTTTTAATATAGTTTATTTACATTTAACTAAAGTATGTAGGTACCATTTTGTTTGATAACTTTTTGCCATCTTGTAGGTAGGGACATGATCCCATTGCTATAGAAATTTTGGGGCTTCTGATCAAAATACCGCGAGAAGTAGTTTTGGCAGTCCTCTCGTGATGTTAACCTGACACTGCCTAAAGAATTCTAAAGATACCGAAACAGGTGGAAATCTGAAGGTGCAAGGTCAGGACTATACGGCGGATGCATTTACACCTCCCAGCCAAACTCTCTTAATATTTGCTGATTGGCTAAAGATATGTGAGATCTAGCGTTATCAAGATGAAAAACCACACCCCTTCTGTTGATAAATTCTGGCCGCTTTCTTTCAACTTGTTGCTTTAATCTCATCAGTTGTTCGTAGTAGAGTTCAGAATCGATGGTCCTGCCTGGTGGTAATAGCTCATAACGAATAATGCCCTTTCAATCCCACCACACACACAGCATCACCTTGTTGCAAATCAACCCGGGTTTCGCCTGTCTGTGAAGCCTGACCGGCCTTTGACCACGACCTTTTTCGCACTTTCTTGTTGTACGTGATCCACTTTTCATCACCAGTTATTAACTGCTTCAAAAATGATTCGGTTTCATTACGTCGTAATAAAGAATCACAAATGAGTACACGGTTTATTAGGTTTCTTTCAGTGAGCTCGTGGCGTACCCAAATATCGAGCTTTTTAGTGTACCCAGTTTTTTTTTAAATGCGTCAAAACTATTTTGTGGTCATTTCCCAGTTCTTCAGCTACGTTGTTACTACTGATATGCCGATCTTGCTCCACTTTTTCAGAAATGGCATCAATTTTATCGGTAATAGGGCGACCAGAGCGACGTAAATCTTTGCCATCAAAATTTTTGGATTGAAAACGCTTAATCCTAATTTGTGCTACTCTCAACAGACACTGCACTAGATCCATAAACATCGCAAATTTTATTCGTGGCTTGCGTTGCATTTTTACCTTTTTTGTAGTAAAATTTTAAAATGTATCGAATTTCTTCATTAGATTCACTCATCTTTACAGTAATAAAAACAAATAAATATCACACATTTTCTTAATTTGAATTTGGAATTATCTACCTAAAAATGTAATCTTTGAATGATACCAAAACCAGCCAGATACAAATAGTATAGCCAAAGAGATTTTATTACAAGTTCATACATACTATAATGCGAAAGGACTTTTCCCCAACCTATTGTTTTGTTTGCATTTTTTAAAGTATTTTCATTTATTAAAATGTAGTGCTGAGTAACAACCTGAAAGTGTCCAGATATTGGGACACTCAAAAACTTACAAAATCATCGCAATGATGAAAATTGTGTACTTAACCATGTTATTTTAAAAAGTTAATACTCCTTAAAGCACATCCATACTCTGTGTAAACATGTAAACGTATGTGGATATGTTGGAATGTTCACTAATTGTTTTGTTGTCAATATTTTTTGTACAGCGCCCTCAGTAATCAGTAGTTTGAGATGCTCGTAAAGGGCAAACTAGTATAAAGTGCAATTACCTATCATGGTTATGAACACTATTTTTACTAAAAACGAGGTATTTACCATGATTTATGAGTTTTTGAGTATTCCGATATTTCGACGCAGTTGATCATGGCGCATGCAATTGCGTCGAAATATCGGATTACACAAAAACTCAGAAATCAAGGTAAATATCCCGTTTTTAGTAAAAATGGTACAATTACCTAGTTATTAAGATATTATTATATTGATTTATTATTATCCCACGCAGTCAATGCACACTTGCTAATGTGCCCTTTGTGTCCGAACTCCTGCACGATGGAGGACCTAATAACCGCCTCGCCTAATGCTATTGTTGTGGCCAAACACCTGTCCAACATAGTATAAATGAAAACGTAGAACTGTTGACACGCTAAGAAGAAGAAGATATTAATGTACACTTGTTTATGCAAATAAATATTTGGTATATCTATATCGTGCTATAAATGGATGTATATATTCAATGCGCATCTCGTGGCGATATACCATAAGATAACCGTGACGGAATTCACGACAACTTCCTGAATCGGCAAGTGATCGATATGCTCGCCCTCGACAGTACTCGGACGCAGTATGCAGATGAAGGCGCTAGTTTGGACGCAAATGGATCCACTTGTCGATTGCCCACTCTATGGGGAGTATTCTGGATCTGTAAGAATTTTTTATTTTAATCATAATCATTTATTTGGTAAGAATATTACGCGACGTGATTTATAATGGTACCTTGTATCGGAAAATAATGGTTACAATAATAACATAAGCAAAAAAATATAAAAGTTATACAAAGTAACAAAATAAGGAAATTCGATATTAATAATATAAATTATACAAGTCAATTTAAACAGTAATAAAATAGTCAAATAAAATTACAATAATATTTTACCTAGGGCGAAAGTCAGGACATTATTAGCGATGACTTTTCAGTCGCAAAGTCCTCGCTATTTATAGTATTGTCAAATTAGGAGTTTGTCTCGCAGCACGAGCCACGTGCTACAGCTACGAAACGCCTACACCTAAAGCTGGAAGTGGCTACTAACAGCGACAGCACGCGACAGCCACTTTTATAGGTACTCGAGTGAGATCACATAGTGGAAAACGTAACGTTGATAGAACTTCTCTAGATTGAAAATGACTTGTTAATGATTGCTGCAGGTCGCACGAGATCAGTCACGATAAAAATGTATAGGTCGCCTATAGAGTGGCCTATATCAGTGAATGAGACGTTCTATGGTTGAATGATATAAATATTAGTAGTTCACCTCGAACTGAGATCTCGCGAGTCTCCAATAAAAACAAAAAAAAATATTATTCGTAATCTTTGACTATTCAAAACAGTGCTACAAAATAAATAACCAAATTACTTGGCGTACAGTTTCATTTCAATTGCAGGTAACTGGAGTTCATGTGTTTTGGATAGTCTTTTTTGGGTTACAAATTGCAGTTATTCTAGATTTCAGACCTATATTTGTGTCAGTAAAGCTACACGCATACCAAATTACAGGACTGTGGAGTCACTGGTGTACTCTGTGAATTTCGTCAAAGTTCAGTTTTTATTATGGCTAATAACTCAAAAACTGCAAAGAAAAATTGAGTCGAAATGCTAATGAATACCTTTTATTTGACATCCCATTTAACCTAATAGTCTCATTTTAATTTTTTTTACCCCTCTTGTACCCCAATATCTCAAGAAGTCTCCAACATTTTTAGCGAATTTAGTTACACCAGTGTTAATCATTTAAATTGTATTATTACTACCTACCTATGTATCAAATTTCACGATGATTGGATCATCACTTTGACAGTTATTCTCGGAATAACAAACATACATTGACGACATACACGTGGTGCAGTGGGCGAATAGCCGGCTGAGACGCAGGAGGTAGCGGGTTCGATTCCCGCCGCGGAACAAATCTTTGCATGATCTACAGATATTTGTTCCGGGTCTGGTTGTTTCTGTATATATTATAAGTATGTATTTACAAAAAAAACGTATATACGTATTCTATCAGATATCTGGTTCCCATAATACAAGCTCTGCTTAGTTTGAGGCTAGATGAAAGGCTAGGTTGTGCGAAATGTCCAGCAATATTTATTTGTTTATACATACATATAAAGTGGATTTGACCAAGTTAATTTGGAGATCTCGCTTTGCTTGGTCAATTATCTTAGATTTTAGCTATAAGACCACCTATTATACCGTTATTTATTATTTATTTCCTTTGTTACTGTAATTGTGTTTGGTGTGCAATAAAGAGTATTTCATTCAATAATTGTTCATATTATTATGACTATTATTATTATCATTATGAGTATTATGATGATAGTGGTCACCAGAATAAGGGTGTACGGTAGCGGTAAACACTAGAGCGGAGGCTGCTTGAGCGACACCGGCCGCGCATTAGTGCGCTGTACTCATGCTGTACTTACTGAAGGGCTTGCAGAGTGGACAAATACACCAGCCATTGTACGGTACCCGTTCTACAAAACCAGCTTGGAAGATACACGCTTTTAATGCGTACTATACAATAACTTATTAATATAAAAATTCATTATTGTAAATACGGGATTTATCACGTACCGTCTTATCAGTGTTTCGATCGACAATGTTTCGGCTCAATTCGTTCAGTGTGAGTGCGATCCGCTCCGAATAACGTCTCGCCTCACACTGCGCGCCGCTGCCTTCTGCGCGCGAGTGGACGGGCGGGGTGGTGGGGATTGGGTCAACGACAGCACAGCGTGTTGACCGGCTGTGTCATCATCATTATCATCACTGCTGCTCTCTTCAGTAGTTCTTGGTACAGGCAAACACACAACAATAACTATGTCTCTACTAGGTTCACTCACTCTTCTGTCACTTGCATTATGAAGACATGGCCTCCAGGCTGGCGGTAGAACCCATTCTCTATCTCTGTTAAAGTTCAGCACACGACTTATTTCTATCGCCTCTCGGATCTTGCGAGGAACGAAGAACTTCTCTGTCGTTAAAACCCGGGCCTTGTCGAAAGGTATGTAGTGCGTCGAATCAGAATCTAGGGAATGTTCCGCCACTGCAGAACTGTTTGAGTAGACATTTTAAAAAATATATAAGCATTGTTAGATTTCAAATAAGTTCATTCTAATAATATTCTTTAAATAAATAATATATAAAAATAATTATCATGTTTTCATAATTCTTTATTATTATTACAGCTAAATTGTAGAATTAAAGATAGTTTATTGGAAATGTTTTGATTACTGGATAAATATACAAGCTACCGGTATTACGTCGTAACGTCGCGCTTCGCCACGCAACGTGACGTAGCTTATTGTTCTATTACGTAATTACAGTGGAAAGTAAATGAAATTAAATCCACCTCTAAAATCCTGTGTTTTAAATAAATAATTAATACAGGTTGTATATTTTTGCGTTCCAGAGTTTTTAGGAAAGTTAAAAATTGATTAATTTAGTTTTGATAAATGTTTCATAGAAAGTAAAACAGCACAGCGCACCCGCTTCTATATTAAGATAATCTGAAAATAATTGCCGAGATGTTGGCTAATGTTTATTAGCTTTATTTCAACGCTCGTCTATAGGTATAAATCACTTACCAGTTTCGCCAGTCTCAATTAAAAAATATCTAATATAAAATAAAAATTACAGCGATTATTTCGCAATTAGCAAGGAAAAACGTAGCAAAATTGGCGCACTTTTGAAAAGATTAGAATAAAAGCGTTCATAACCATGATAGTTTGTAAAATAGAATAATGTTTATCTTACATATCTGTTTAGACAACAAGTTTTTTTTATAATCACTGGGACAAGTAGGTATCCTCTTAGTACACGTACCTATATATTCATTCATTTATGTATTTTTTCTTAAATATCATTAGTATAAGTAGTATGTACACACGGCTACACATCAACCTATAATATCTATTATAAGCTGACCTCTCATTCTACGAAAAGCCTACAAATGCAAGGTCAGCTTATACTTGAAATGTATGTTGTGTAGCCGTGTGGACATGTAATAGGTACACCATTACACTTCAGGTAATTTCACACAGTCCATTCCATCCAAAGGTTGTCTGGTAGAGATCGCTATTTAGCGATATTGTATAACATATACTTATGTTTGTTCTTTTTAATTGTATTGCTTTATAATGTGTATTATAGAATTATCTATCTACCTACCTTACAAAGGTGTTAGTTCTGGGCTAATAGACAACTAGAATCTTGACTTTGACGTAAAATGATTTATGGAGGGTAAAATTTCGAAAATTTAGTACTACATAAAACCAATGACAATGGTGAAGAAAGAAGCATATCTATTGAAATATCTAGACACTCGGCAGTATTTCAAGCGAAGTTCAAGCTAATAGAAATGGCGAGCAGCACCGTATATAATATATATATATAATATAATTGTGATATATATATATCACAATTATATTATAGCCTTCGCAAGTTCTAAAGCTGTAAGTTCTCATTATATTATTCCGAAAATTTGGCTTGCTAGTGGAAACTAGCCATCAAACATAGGGCTCTTCCATGACTGTTTTAGTAGGTACTTAATAATAATTCGTATATGAGAACTAGACAAATCAGATCTTAGGTTTCAATATATAATCCTAAGTTAAAAGAAGAAATTATATTTCAAGTGGTTTTAAAATTTAATTTTATGTTTTTATAAATACATTTTAGGACTGACCATTGAACTTGGCTCTCATTTCACATTTATGTTTTTGACGGGATAAATAAATAACAAAAACCATCATTACTATAATCTTGAAATGACAAAACTACATACGCCGATATCCCACAACGAGCCCATTGCTCAACGCAACACGTTTATTCGAAACCTATAATATATTCATATAGCTGCGAAACATCGCATTTGTGGGGATTTATAGCTGCGCGATTTACTGCGATGAGATATGCCGCGCGGTTGAGTTACTGCACCGATACTTTTGCACTTTACTTACTGTTTTCTGTTTATCTGTGATACTTTGGGAACATTGCAATAATTTACTTACTGTGCCATTTTTACTGTGATACCGACGGACGTGCTACAAAAATTTTACACCTAGAGTCTCAGTCAACTCTTTCGACAAACTGTTTTTACGGAAAGCCCAGCACAACCACAAAGCCGACAAATAATGATTTAAACAATAATATAATATTTTTGTGCGCGTTTATTTTACTGTGCAATAAAACATAACTTACGCACAAATTACAGGCAAAAATGGTAATTAGATAAAAAAGCTAGCGATTTACACATCAACAGTTTCCTTCGATGATAATGGGACCGACACTTTACATCAGATTACGATTCGGGGTATTAATGTCTTATGTAACCAGGTGAAATGACAGGCACATGAGGCTTTACATGTGAATGCCTCAAGTTGATGGACGCAAGGCAGTGTATCGTAGGGCACGTTTCTAAGGTGCGTGAGCTACGAAGCAATATTTTCGTATAGGCGATGGTTACCATTTAACATCAAGTGCACATTATGCTAACACAGGAACATTATGCTTGTTCCATCTCCAGGTCGTATAAAAAAAGGTGACTAGATCATAAACAAAAATCATTTTTTACTCAATTATTTAAGAACTTGTAATCGTCAAAATACTCTTGTTTCTCAAACCTATGAAAATATCAACTTTTACGTAACAAAATATGTACGACATAGCTCAAAGAACTGGTGGCCATTGTGAGTCGAGATCACGCATTGAAAAGCGCACCGTAGGACGGGCCCCCACTAGATGAAAGGTTGCTGGGAGCCGTTAGGTGCAAGCCACAGAAGATCGGTCGCTCTGGAAATCTAAGGGGGAAGCCGTTCACCAGTGGACGTCCTGTGGCTGATATGATGATGATGACGTAACAGAAAGATCTCACATGTGTGCGTGAGTTGTGGCCGCAAATACAGCGGAATCTGTTTTTGCGTCCGTGTGATAATCCGCCTGTCAGTACGGCGCGCATCTATCAAGTGGCATTAACACGTCAGGTAAGGATAGGGGCGGAGTGACCGCGACGTTTAAAGCACTGGAGGTAAACTGAGAAAACATATTACAAACGTTAGAGAATAATGGTAGGAGATTCATTACAAAAGGCATATAAACATAAAATAATTTAAAAGTAAGACCCAACAAAAGAAAGAAGTAAAACATTATTTAAAAAATTAGCACGTTGAGTAACCATGAGCTGCATCATCGCTTATATATATTTTTGAAGTAATACTTCTTTTGTTGCGTTAAAAATTACAGGAAAACTATAACAAAGTCTCTATATAGAACAGTTTTTTTAGATCCCTGTTTTAAAAGTGTTCTTGGTTTATCGGTCGCATAACTTCGCATAACATTTGACGACCTCCGTGGTGTAGTGGGCGAATAGCTGGCTGAGACGCATGAGGTAGCGGTTTCGATTCCCGCCGCAGAACAAATGTTTGCATGATCTACAGATATTTGTTCCGGGTCTTGTTGTTTTCCTATATATTTGTCCAGCTATATATATTTAAATATATTTAACTAAAACGAGTCTTAAATTTCTTTACTTCTGAAATTTTGTCTTATTATATGTCTAGGTATCCTACCATCTAATATTGAGTTTCCTGTGTATGTCATGTCGTCTTATATAAACATTTTGATTTTATATCGTTTCGTTTCAATTAATTAACATAAATAAACGTATCTAGTTTCAGAACTCTCGGTGCGTGAATTCGTACTTGACCGTACGTGAATTCGTATTCATAAAATACTAATTTTGTGTAGGAACAATAAAGGTCTCGCACTTCATGGTTAGCAGATGTAGATCCTATTGTTATGCGAGGTGAGAGACTGACAACTGACATAATTACGTCTGTTTTGATTACATTAATATATTGGATTAAACTACATACTGCTGCATTGTAATTCATACAATATATCTCTAATTTCATAAATACACATTTTTTACGCCATAGCCAAATATCTAATGTTCTTACAATATAATGAATTAAATTGAAAAATCATGTATCCCACTAAAATAGACTGAAAACAAACGAATTAATCTGGATAGTCATACTATCTTTAAATCAGTTCTTAAGCTCGCTAATTGTCACGCCACACCTCAGCCCCAACATGTTACTCTTTGCATTAATACGGCTCTCGTTTTTTGAGACTTTTGGCAGATTTTTTCTACTCTTGGATCCTTGCCATAAATCTACTGACGAATAACGGAATTACTTTACATAAACACTCCAGTTCTTTTATTATAAAAACATATGTATGAGGTAAATGTTCAAGCCTTAAACTGCCAAACAATCTATATTTTTTTCAACTATAAGTATCATACTGAAATTAAAACGGCCATGGGGTCGGTAACCACTTACCATCAGGCGGGCCGTATGCCTGTCAACCCCCTTAGTGGTAATAAATAATATTCAACTTTAAGAGTTGACTATACCTCAGCCCAAACTCTAATTTCACCCCCGCTTCTCCGCGCGCCGCTGCACGTCCTATCTCGCCATAGTCCATGTGGTTGCCGGTTTTTTATCATTCAGTCCCTTCATTTTCTTGTTGTGCTTATTTCTAATTACTGCGTCTCTACAAAAACCAAGTTAATATAAATTCTACCTAAGAATTACGTGATTACGTGAATTTCGTTTGGAGCGACAAGCGTCACGTACCCCGTCTGAAAGCCGATGCCAGACTGATACGCGGACCGGGCGTCCGAAGCGAATGGTTTCATTAGTGCAAAAGTTAGTTATTTTCGTTTTATGTTAAAATTAAAAAGTATTTTGAAAATTTAAAACACATGTGCACTTATTTATGTCGTGTAGAATAACTGTATAAAGTTTCAAGATCTAAATTGAAGTATTCATCGCATAAGAACGGTTTTAAGATAAATTTGGAGTTATCTTTGGATTTTTTTTCTATTGAGAAAATTTTACGAAAACGTGTTTTCACAACACAGGCGTTCTAGCACGTACCCTTAACTATAACATATATGAATCACAAATTGAAAGCACAAAATTTGTTGAACAAAACATTGTTTCTCAACAAGCGATTTATCGTCTCTCTAGGTATAGTGCGCCCATAAGTAAGTACCTAGTAAATAATTCATAACAGAAGCTAATTTTATGAATATCTGGCTTTGATGTTTTTTTTTATAAAACTTGCAGATGGAACAAGCTTATGGCCCACGTGATGTTAAGTGCATCGCCTATAACAGAGTATTGGCTCGTAGAACACGTACCTTATAGACGTGCCCTATGATGCACTGCCCTGCGTCCATGAACTTGTGGCATACAACTGTAAAGCCTCTTGTGCCTGTAATCTCAGCGGCAATCATACCTTTCAAACCGAAACACAGCCCGGCCGGTGCAGGCCGGGCTAAGTGTGCAAACCCCGTTTTTGTTAGTTTTCTAGATAATCAAACTACTCACTGGCTTGAAGTGGCTACCTATTGTACAATTTTTAATCGTTTATGTTTACCTAATTAAAGTGTTAGAATACGTAGCATGTTGTTTTCCTGTTATTGGTTTCACATGTAGCACTAAGCATTTAGATAAAGACAGTTTTTTTTGTAAGCAATCATGTGTTTAACTGTTGGTAAACCTAATAAAATAAATAGATATAATATCAGTAGGTACTTTCCTAAGTGAGCCCTTTGTTTTAAAGAATCAACTAATGCCGGGTTCCTATATCCCTCGGTAACCAGCTACGACTCGTTTCTCCTTGAAAACGAGTCAAAAATTTAACAATGTAATAATAATAGATGGTAATTGATTGGTACATGATCATTAAGGACCTTGTTGGGCACAACAATATTTTGGAGAGGTGAGCGTTTAGGTTTTTTTTATGTTTTTTTCTTCTAGATCTTCGTGTTTCATCTTAAACCACATCATCGCTTACCATCTGGTGAGATTGTGGTCAAACGAAGAACTATTTAGTATAAAAAAAAAGTTATTTGTGTGGTTACATGCTTACGACCCACCTGATGGTAAGTGGTCACCGTCGCCTATTGACACCGGCAACACCCGGGGTATTGTCGATGCGTTCCCTACACTGTAGATACCTCTTTACATTTCTCTTGAAGCGTGCCATGTCGTCTAATGGAAAAACGTCAGATGGTAGCTAATAATCATATTAATAATTTCATTTATTAATTTCAAGCACATAACAATTTTAAATAATATAATTTACAAAGATTTATAATTTAAAAAATGGCTTGTATGTACATCATTCCACATCTTGCAAGTATGGGGTAGAAAAGATGACGTGAAGCGTGTGGTGCGCGATACCCAATTGTCAATTATATTATGTGGATGAGCTTTATTACGTTGTCGAGAAGTGCCGTGGTAAAATCTCGACGACTGGATGAGATCAAATAGCTCCTCAGAACATTCCCCATTATACAGGTGGTAGAATACACTGAGCGATCCGATATCACGGCGTTGACTCAGCGGTACCAGCCTGTCGGCGAGTTTGGGATCACCGATGATTCTAATGGCTCTTCTCTGAAGGGAGTAAAAACGAAGCAATTGGTACTTTGGAGCTCCGTGCCAAAGATGGAAACAATATTCTACGTTATGTTCATTTTAAAAAGAAAACATTCAACTATTTCCAAATACTACAAAATGTGCAAGTTGAAGCAGCATATAGTTATTGGTCACGTATGTCGATACCATTCCGAGTTATTTCGATTATTCTGTGTGATTCGATAGAATGGAGCTGCTGCAGGTGTAACTCGATGCCAGGGCAATTCCTGTAACAGCCGTTATATACGGATTGCACGTGCTTCTATAAAGGACTTTTAGATTTCGGTTTATACTTTCATATACATTTTCAACTCGTGTACATTCGTGTATTTGACGACCTCCGTGGCGCAGTGGGCGAATAACCAGCTAAGACGCAGAAAGTAGTGGGTTCGATTCCCGCCACGGAACAATGTTTGCATGATCTACAGATATTCGTTCCGGGTATTGATGCGTTTATATATATTATAAGTATGTATTTACAAAAAAAAACGAGGGTGCTTTAGACCACACGACTCAAATAAAACTTCTTTTTCTTAATATTAATTTATAAAATTGTTCAAGAACGAAATGAAATTTCGAAAGTTAATCAAACGAACTACTGACTGAGATATATATATAAATATATATATTTTATGCACTGGCTATGAGAGGAAGAGAGAAAGAAAATATGCGCGCGCACGTCTCTCTCTCTTTTGCTCCTATAATAATATACGAAACGTAAGTCTCTCTCTTTGTATCTTCACTAACTTATATTTCCCTCTCAGCTTCTGTTCGCACTTTTCGTAACGCATTCACCAGCTTACTCCTCAAGTCAAGCGTGCGTAAAGAAGTTTTACTTCAAAAACAATATATTAGTATTCTATCAGTTATCTGGTTCCCATAGAAGAAGCTATGCTTATATTAGGGCTAGATAGCGTTGTGTGAAATATCTAGCAATTGTATTTTTTAACTTTTTTTTATACAACTTATATGGCAAACGAGTATGCAGTCCACCAGATGTTAAGTGGCTACTGCAGCCCATGGATATCCACATAGAATTCAACACAAGGTATTATGTTGTCCTGATCTCTATGTGGATACGTTGACATACTATAGGACTTAGCTGTTATGCCTATGTGCCAGTAATTACAGGAACATATCATTACCATCTAACCGGAACACAGCAGCACAAGTACTGCTATTTGGCGGCAGATAAAGGTAAGGCGGTGGTGCCCACTTCCTCGAGCCCGTTCACAGAAGCTCCACCACCAGTAAAGTTATTTATTTATAATGTGTATTATCACAGTCGAAACTCATAACCAGTTAAACTTACGATAAGATAAAATAAAACAAAGGTGCAGGCCGCACAAGATCGGTCGCTCTGGAAATCTATGGGGGAGGGGGGGGACGTACAGCAGTGGACGTCCTGTGGCTATTAAGATGATGATGAAGAATCTCATCATCTCAGCCCTTCTGCACCCACTGTTTGGTATAGGTCTCCTCTTTATTACGCCATTCTTTCCGGTCCCTTGCGAGTCTCATCCCTTGACATCCTTCATTCATGTCATTCGACCATCGGGCGGGTGGTCTGCCTCTTGGTCTATGAGCATCCCTTGGCCACCACTCTGTAATCGCCTTCGTCCAACGCCTGTCATCCCTCCTAGCCAAGTGTCCAGGCCATCTCCACTTCAGCCCTGCGAAGCGATTCTCATACCCGCGTTCACAGCCTTTATGCGACGTCGGATTTCTACATTGGGTATGTGGTCCAAGAGTGATATACCGAGCATGGTACGCTCCATTGCCCGTTGAGCTACTCTAATCTTATGCATGTATTTCTTTGTGAGCGGCCATGTCTCGGAACGGTAAGTAAGAATGGGCGGGACACATTGGTTAAACACGTCTTAAGGCATTGAGGGATTTAGACTTTAGGACGTCTTCTAACATACTGAAGAGTCTCACTTGATGATAAATGATAATATAATATTTTTGAATAATTCATCTTTTTATTTCACTCTCTTTTTAACTTAATATTGCGTTTGTTGTTCACCATAAAATGTTTCCAATACGCTTAGTTTTTCTTATAAATAATAAATAAATAAAAAAATATTGCTGGACATTTCACACAGCGCTATCTAGGCCCAAACTAAGCAGAGCTTGTATTATGGGAACCAGATAACTGATATAATACTTATATACATTTTTTTTGTAAATACATACTTATAATATATAGGGCAACAACCAGACCCGGAACAAATATTTGTAGATCATGCAAAGATTTGTTCCGCGGTGGAAATCGAACCCACTACCTCCTGCGTCTCAGCCGGCTATTCGCCCACTGCACCACGGAGGTCGTCAAATGGGTAAAAGTCAACAGCAATTAGCGAACCGTCATCAGTTGAGAAATTCCTAGAATTTGAGAGAAACCCAAAAACATTTGGGAATTCATCACTCTTTGCTTATAAAGAAGGGGACTGTGCTAGAAGCAAAGCGATGTGTGACATCGTTTTTTCGTTTTCCATTCGTCCACACGCCTACATATAAAGCTGTATATTTCCAGTAAAAGTACAGTAAGTAAATAAACAAATCAATACATGAAATTAGTTTATTGTAGGCACAACTAACACTCATCTCACACAAAAATAAACAAAACATATTAAAACTAAATTATAAGCTAACCATGCATTATGTAGGCTTTATGCTATAAAATATATTATATATGTATATAAAGTTTTACATTTCCATTATATACTAGAAGTAGCTTATATATATATATATATATATATATATATATATGTAGTCGAATCAAATACATCATTAAAAATATTCTATACTCGTGTAAATGACACATATATTTTTTATATATGTATTTCGTGGATATGAAACAACCATTTGGCCAAATTGATGTTAAAGTGGTAACCATTGCCTATAACAAAGCATATCCTCCTTGCATTAAATCTACAAGATTACATTGATTTGAAGAGTAGGTGGCCACCTCTAAAGCCTCATTAGTTGGCTCATGGAGCTGTTCCCGAGTGCAGGTAGGTAGAGGAGTATGGGATCTCCTCACTCCACCACCAACCCAAAGTCCTACTCCGTTACATCAAGGAGTTAGGATGGCTGGGGTTAGGTTAGAAGGGGGGTAATGCAAACATCCCAATACGTCAGTGCAGATCTCTTATTCCCCCCTAGAATCATAATTAGATCTCTTCACTCAGACATGAGTTGAATCTCTTATACCTACATTTTTCAAGTTACTTCTACATACGGAGTCTTATTAAAATACATGTATGGAGAAAAACAAAACGTAGAGGTATGACAGTGGTACACACGGCTACACATCAAGCTATACTTTCTAGTTTAAGCTGACGTCGCATTGTGTAGGCTTTTCGTACAATGAGAGGTCAGCTTATACTGGAAATGTATAGCTGATGTGTAGCCGTGTGTAGTTATAGATTGTATGGTAAAAACATATTTGCTCTAGTGTCACTATACAGAGAAGAAACAGGGGGGTTAATTTGTGTGGACGAAACGCAGCCCGCATTTTCTCTTATTTGATTTCCAAAAAGGCCACTGCAGATCGTGCTTGTATCAAGATAAGTCATAGATTTAACATAGGAATATTAATAGATCTTAGATGGCGATTTTAATGCATATCATGCATTGAAAACTCCTCATCATACCTCAGTATTTTATACTAACTCCTTCACTCTTCAGGCTACCAGACTCTGGAATGCACTACCTGTTTCAATTCGTAACGCCAAATCCCTTCCTGTTTTTAAAAACATGGTTAATAATCATTATCTGTCGTCCATCGCTCACTAAGACTTTGCAACTTAAATTTTGTATATAATTTTTTATTGTTTTTTCTAATTACCTATGTATTTTTGAAGTAGGTTATTTAATATTATAAAATTATTTATATTTATTTATATGTATATTTTATTTTAGTCATTTATGTACTAATTCTGTTAGTTATTATTTGATTAACGCCGCCGTTCTCATTTGTTCACACAGATACTGTCCATCCAAAGGTTGCCTGGAAGAGATCGCTTTTAGCGATAAGGCCGCCCATTGTACCTTTGATTTAATTTTGTATTCTCTTTTGTTTGTTTTATTTTTAATGGTGTGCAATAAAGAAATTATCTATCTATCATTAAAAATAAACAAATAAAAACAACAGCTACAAAGCATAGGCGAAATGGGTGGTCTTATAGTAAAAAAAGAACCAAGCAACTGTGGGATAGTCATAGTCAACTTAGTCAAGTAAGACGTGCACTGCCGAAAATTGCTTTCCCGGTAATTTTTAGAGCGACCGATCATGTGCGGATTGTTCGCAATGGCTCCTAGCAAAATGAGAAATCTTTATTATATAATATTTGTTTGCCTATAAGCGGTTCTTTTCGACTTTTATTATGCGCACCGCCATAGAGTGGAACGCCTTGCCAGAGTCTGTGTCGGTTTATTTAAGTCGCGAGTGAATAGGTTTCTTCTAGGCAAGCGTGTACCATCGTAGACTGCATCATCGCTTACCATCAGGCGAGATCGTGGTCAAACGTAAGCCTATAATGTATAAAAAAATCTAGGAGTAGATGGGTGACAGTTACTTTTAACTTTTGAAACTATAATGGTTACGAACACGAAAGTTTGCCATAGAGGAACATCTGCTGGACTCAGGCTCGATCCAATGGTTTGACCATTGGATCGAGCTAAACAACGCTCAAGTAATCTCAACTGGGCGACATTACATGCCAAGACTGGTTCGAGAGACAACAAAACACAAGAATTTTAATCGTGAAGATGGTTTCCATCTATCTGGAGCCTGGAATCCTGTGGTGTGTGTAAGAACCGAAGAAGTGAAGTGTCAATTACGCGTCCTGATACCGTGAGTGTTGTGTGTTGGAATCGAGTTATGATCGAGAATGAAACCGGTAGTTGTAATAGTAGTAGTGAATTCATTCCTAGTAAGAGACTAAAAATGAGGGTAGATCATAATACATAGGCTGCTATTTAAGAATCTGGAACTGGCCACTGCATAAATAATATTTAAAAAGAAATTATCACGTTTGAAAATGGAACTCTTTGGCTGTAGAATGCAGGTTATTTCGTCCGTCTGTCAATTGTTTTCATTGTGTGGCGCGATTTAAAAATTGCGTGTCATTATCACAATGGATTTATCTCGAGAAAATTTTCGTGCGATGATTTTTTATGATTTTCGATGTGGTCTAACTCAACAGCAGTGTATCGATCAACTCAGTTCGACTTTTAGGGATAAAGCACCATCGAAGACTACTGTGTATCACTGGTTTAGTGAGTTTAATCGTGGACGTCGTATGCTCACGGACGAAATTAAAGATGGTCGGCCTAAATCAGTTGTTGTGCCACGAAACATCGACGCAGTGCGTAAACTAATAATGCAAGATCGTCATGTGACATATCGAGAGATAGAGGCGATCTTGGGCATTAGTATGACGAGTATACATAAGATATTACACGAACACTTGGCTGCAAAAAAAGTTTGTTCGCGTTGGATACCGCACAACTTGACAATAGATCAAAAACAGGCTCGTGTCGATTGGTGCAAAAAAATGATAAAAAAAATACAATCGTTGTGCATAAAAAGCTGTATATAATGTCTACACAGGTGATGAATCCTGGATTTATGCATATGACCCCGAAACTAAGCAACAGTCAACAGTTTGGGTCTTCCAACACGAGCCGAACCCAACAAAAGTTGCTCGTGCGAAAAGCACTTTGAAGCAAATGGTCGCCTGTTTTTTTGGTATAGATGGACACGTGGCTACTGTACCCCTAGAAAATTGTAAATCTGTTAATTCAGAGTGGTACACGACCATTTGTTTGCCAGAAGTCTTTGCAGAAACCAGGAAGAATAATCCACAACGCAGAATCATTCTCCATCACGACAATGCAAGCTGTCACACTTCGGGTGAAACGACCCGATATTTGGAGGGTGAAACGGTGGAATTAACGGGTCATCCGCCATATAGCCCTGATTTGGCACCCAACGACTTCTTTTTATTCCCAACCGTGAAGAATAAATTACGTGGTCAACGATTTTCAACCCGAGAAGAAGCCGTTGAAGCATTCAAAAATCATGTTTTGGAGATACCGTCTTCCGATTGGAAAAAGTGCTATGAAAACTGGTTTCACCGAATGCAAAAGTGCATTGATCATCATGGCGAATATTTTGAAAAGCAATAAAACCATATTTAACAGTCAATGATAGTTATTTTATTTTATTCCGGATACATAAATAGCAGCCCTCGTATCTGCCAATAACTACCCCCTCGCAAAGACTTCAGTTTACCTGTGATCATGGTGCATGCAACTGCGTCGAAATATCCCGATACTCAAAAACTTACATATCATGGTAAATATCCCGTTTTTAGTACAGACAGTACTTTAACCGAAAGCTTCCATGTCTTCGATGTTTGACCTTTGGCTTCAAAAACCAGAGGCCCAATTCTACTAAACAAATCGCTTCACTATGACAATGGCATCATGGGCGCCGGCAGCGGGGGTGCCAGGGGGTGCACTTGCACCCCTTGGGAATCTCGGGGTCAACAGGAATTATTGAAATAAAAAGCCGTCTGTTGGAAATCATTTTTTTATTCACAATAATTAGTAGGCAGAAATTTGTAAATGTCTCGAATATTCAGACTAAAATTTCATCTATTTATTAACAATCATATACGGCAAAGATTGTAAGAAAACTAAAATCTGCACCCCCTGGAAATTATTTCTGCCGGCGCCCATGAATGGCATGCTCACAAAATGGCTAATATAGATACATTTTGGTATTCTATTAACACAATCTTTACACAATCTTTTTTCAATGACCGCCGTTGCTGAACATGAACATGTTCAACATCTTGAACATTAGGCAGCTTATGACAGGAACAACAATCATAATCAATAAATAATTGTTCCATAATAGTTTTTCTTCCACTCGAGAACCTTTCTTCCCCAACGGTTATCGGTTCTACGAGCGATGTGGCCCGCCCATTGCCACTTCAACTTGCTAATTGGAACGAAGTTCCTTATCACGCGTTGCGAAAAGGGGCTAGACGGAAAAAATTAAGACCAAAAGTTGTAACGACACTTTTTGCTATCTCTTGCTCCTGTGGTGTCGACGAGGACAGGCGTGCGTTTCATCTTGCGATAATAAGGTTCAAAATTGGACGAAAAATGCTACAAAACACAGTTCACTACTCGTCTGACAAGGTATTTTATACTCTTTCCTTTTATCGCACCGCTGCAAACAGCCGCGGACGCCACCAGCGACGCGGAAACGAGACAGCAGCTAAAAATAATTGCCCTCC
Organism: Philereme vetulata; assembly: GCA_918857605.2. Classification (NCBI taxonomy): domain Eukaryota; kingdom Metazoa; phylum Arthropoda; class Insecta; order Lepidoptera; family Geometridae; genus Philereme; species Philereme vetulata. The sequence continues at coordinate 988,396 of OU975442.1, forward strand.
TGCTCCTGCACCGCTTGACGCGCAAGCGAATGCCCCACCAGCGCGACGCGGAAACGAGATACCTGTAAATAATAATTGCCTTCCTGCTCCTGCGCCGCTTGACCCGCATGCACCCAACCATCACAAGCTACGCTGTTTAACTATTTATTGGAATTATCTGGTTTTTATTGTATATAAAGGCCATTTTATTAGTTTAAACTTATTTTTATGCAAGATGTGATCTTTAGCGACCAGTCAAGGGGGACTCTTCTAACACAGGTTAATGCAACTTAAAAGAAGAGTTCCCAATCCTAGTTTTTAAATTTACTCTTGTAATATAATAATAAAAGATTTTTTATTTTGATTTTTTTTTGCTATATTTGTAAGCCGTGCGGCGTGCGCGTGTTTCTCTCTCTGTCTCTCTCTCTCTCATAGAAAGCAAGCCAGTTATTTTCGTTTCGTCTTTCTATTTCGCATTGAACAGTGTGGTGTCGCGACGATTATTTTTGTTGAGTGTATACAGGTTTTTGTACAAAATAATTATTAACAATAATGAATCCTGACAGTGTTTCTGCCATTTTGGCCGGTGATTTTAACATCAACTTCAGTAATGAAAAATCAAAACCATTGCTACAGATTCTAGAGGAAGAATTTGATTTAAGAATAAACAATAATCCAGCAGAATCAACAACAAAATATAATACTACCATCGATGCAGTTTTTTCAAGACATTTAAATAAAATAGAATCCCAAACATATGTTTCCTACTTCAGTTACCACAAGCCCATTATTACTAAAATTGAGCCTACTGATTAAGTTTATATTACATTATATGTATTTGTTATTAAAAAAAAAATTATTATAACTTTAAAATAATAACAATTTATTACAATTCCTTCACTAATTAATCGAAAGGAACTTCGTTCCATCCGGGTGTTCATTGACACCTCTCAAGTTTTTTTTGAGAGCTATGTCGGCAACTTTAGTTCTTCTGCGGATTTCCTCATTGCGGATTCTGTCACTCATAGAAACCCCGAGCATAGCCCTATCCATAGCCTCTCCATAGCATAGCTCTCCACGGACTGGAAGACGCAGCGTAGACCGGCCCCCCACAAGGTGGACCGACGATCTAATAAGAATCGCGGGGAGCCGTTGGCCGCAACCGGCTACCAACCGCTCGTTGTGGCGATCTAAGTGGGAGGCCTATGTCCAGCAGTGGCCGTCTTGCGGCTGATGATGATGATGAGTTTTTCTTAGAAATTAGCAGATTTGGACCCTTAAACTTTGGAAGACTAAAAACTCCAAAAATCAGGACTGGCTACTAACTCATACGCATTCACTTTTACCTCCGCTTACGCTTATGAATTTACTCGCCTCCGCTAATTACTATGTTCTATCCATTCCCTCAGCCAGGCTCGTCAGTTAAATCTTGCAATTAGCCGCTTCCATAGTACGCCCAACCTAAGTCTACTCGTGCATAATACTAGGAAAAGTATTTTTAAAACTAGTAGTCCCTTATTTAGACCTCGCTTAGTTCTAGAGGCAAAATTTAAAACCTGATTTCAAACATCTTTGGGTTTTTCCAACAACTTAGGCGTCCCGGAAAAGCTGTATTATAGCAGTTTAGCGCACTGGTGTGTGATATTTCGAATTTGAGATCTATATGACGCAAAATTTATATACTACGTGTTTTGCATTAAATAAAAACATCTAGGGCTAAGGCTACTATTTTTTTGTATACTACTTATATGGCAAACGAGCATGCAGTCCACCAGATGTTATGTGGCTACTGCAGCCCATGGATATCCACATATAATTCAAAACAAGCTAATAAATTGTTTTGATATCTATGTGGATACGTTTCCATACTATAGGACTTAGCTGTTATGCCTATGTGCCAGTAATTAAAGGAACATGGCATTACCGTCTAACCGGTACACAGCAGCACAAGCAGCACTATTGTTGTAAAATAGTTTTTTTTTAAATTAATTACATTATAATATTAAATTTTCTAGTCTATAAAATCCTAAAATATCAATGAAACAGCCTGTATAAAACAGGTAAACAAACCATATTCATTCATCATATATGTAGGCACCTGTTAAACTGACTAATCAGCAGTCGCAAAGGCACCACCGATTTACGTTAAAAATTATTTATTGGTATTAAACCCACCTCTAAAATCATTTAATACGATTTAATCAAGTAATCGATGAATATTTGAACGTATCGGCACTAGAATGTTAAACAGCCAAAAACAGAACATCGCGAAATCTCAGTCCAAAGCGCACTATTGAATGTTAATTTTCATAGTTAAGATTTAGAGATAGTCAAGAAGTATGAAACCATTCTTCCGCTGCAGACTTAGCATAGGCGGACTAAGGCAGTCTCGCCGTCAACGAAAATTAATTTACAAAAATAACACTTGTGTTTAAACGGCATTACCGAGGCAATGGAGGAAGTCTAGCTTTACTCGGCATGGCATTACGTTTCTAAAGCTTTTGTGGAAATTACTTGGAAAAAAGCAACAACTCGACTAAAAACGTACCTATAACCATATTTACATATAAAAAAATGACAACTTGAGTAATAACGTACTTATAACCATATTTACATATAAAAAAACGACAACTTGAGTAAAAACGTACCTATAACCATATTTACATATAAAAAAATGTCAACTCGACTAAAAACGTATCTATAACCATATTTACATATAAAAAAAATGACAACTCGAGTAAAAACGTACACACGGCTACACATTCAGCTATACATTTCAGAATAAGCTGACCTCTCATTGTACGAAAAGCCTACACAATGCGAGGTCAGCTTATACTGGATATGTATAGCTTGATATAATCATATTAACATATAAAAAAAATGAAACTCGAGTAAAAACGTACCTATAAAAATATTTACATATAAAAAAATGAAACTCGAGTAAAAATGTACATATAACCATATTTACATATAAAAAAATGGCAACTCGACTAAAACCGTACCTATTACCATATATAAATATCATCATCATTATCGTATCAGCCACAGGACACCCACTGCTGAAAATAGGCCTCCCCCACAGAATTCCAGAGCGACTGTAGGTACTTGTGCGGTCTGCACCCAGCAACCTTTAACAGGACGTCTTTCCATCTATTGGGGGGGTCATCCTACGCTACGCTTTCTAGTGTGCAGTCTCTACTGGAACCTTACTGCCCCAACAGCCGTCAGTCAGTCATATTTAGCCACCGTATAACACCTTGATGGCTTTATACACCGGCCATTTCATTGCTATTATCATCTATAATCTAACTTCAGGCAAAGTTTTCTCCTTGCAGATGCCATTGTTCACGGTCAATTATAGCCTCATCTAGGTTCTCTCCGTGATGTTCGCTATTGTTACTTATAGTTCAATTCAATTTAATGATTTCTCTGACATGTCATCTATTTTGATAGTAAATCTTAGAATTATTTTAGTTAACAGGTAATTGCAATCATCGTTTATCCATTTCGCTGCTGGATGGCTGACGTTTCTAAACCCTGGTCTAGGATGTCAAAGGACCGACGTGAACCTGTCATTTCTTTGTCTTGCCATGTGTCCTATGATACATTTTTTTACATTTAGATATTTAGGTCTGATGCTTCAAGAAGACCAACGGCATAAATCTAGCCTCTAGACTTTTACCGGGGTTACGGTTTCTAATCGTTGTGGCCAAATTTGGTGAAAACACATGTGATCCGAGACCTAGTGCTTAGCAGGGTTATAAGCATTAAGCAGCGGTTCATATAGGACAATTCCACCTGGTAGTAAAGCTAACTAATTATAAATCGCTATACTACTTGTTGTATTTTCATTTTAAAATATTAACGTATTCTCGATTTAACTCAACAATAACCGTATCCCAACCCTCAACCCACAAAGCATTGTAATATCGACAAAATTGAAAATGTTCGCAACTCCAATGAGACAGTCTACAAAAAACACTCAGAATCAGTGCCTCCGAATGCTCCGAACATGGAGAAAACAATACGTTAGTTGTGGAAGGGATAAATAAAGGGAGATTTATTTCGTGAGAGGAATAAGGCTCGAGTAAACATGTACAGGGAGAATATAAAGTAGGGCGCTGTTCTCTCAGATTGTCTGGATTGTGTGCTTTGAAATAGAAAGATGGATTGGGTTCTTGAGTTATATTTTCATTTTTGATTGTTCATGTTAAGATGGGGGGTTTTCGATCAAATATGGATCTGGCTTTTTAGGCAATTTTTATATAATTTCAACTGTCATTACATTTCAATTACATTACGATTTATAAAGGCAAAATAGGATAATCTAGGCTATTCAAGGAAGGAATCATACCTAACATTGACATACTTTTCTATACTAATATTTTAAAGAGGAAAGATTTGTTTGTTTGTATTGAATAGGCTCCGAAACAACTGGACCGATTTAAAAAAATCTTTCACTATTGGAAAGCTACACTATCCCCGGGTGACATAGGCTACTTTTTACCCAACTGCGCAGAAGGAGGATAATGTTTTTATTGAAAAACTACGCGTGCGAAGCTGCGGATTTGTCAGCTAGTAGTTTAGTATTTTTGTGTGAAAATCTTAATGCGGTTTACAGAATACATCTACTTACCAAGCTTCAACAGTATAGTTCTTATAGTTTCGGAAAAAAGTAGCTGTGACATACGGATGGACAGACAGACAGACATGACGAATGCATAAAGGTTCCGTTTTTTGTAATTTGGCGACGGAACCCTAAAAACTAAAGTGAACTCGTCAAATAGTGAATTGGTGGAACCTTGACTGGGTTTATTACGAAGCGTTTTTAAAATAAAAAATAGGACCAAAACAAAAGTGTTTAATAAACTGTAAATTTCACCAAAGACTACTTCAAAATAATCAGCTCATTCCACAACGGAGGAAACTTAGCAAAATCACAAAATGTCGTATTAAAAGGAAAGAGAAAGAAGAAACACAGAGTCTCCAATAAAAATGATGGCTTGTGTTGTATCCAAGGTAGGCGAATACGTAGGCCGAAGAAAATGCCGAATTTTATTTATATGCTGTGTAAAACTACAGTAGATAGGTAATACTTTATTGGCTACCTTAAACAACAAAACAATTAAAAGTAACATTATTCAAATAAATGTATATAATTGGTGGTCTTATCGCTAAGTAGCGATCTCTACCAGCTGTTCGTTGCCTTCTACTGATTTTGTATTGAGGCATGATACGTGCTGCGACTACATGAACGTGCTACAGTCTGCCTAGCGGTAAAATGGTAGTTTCATTTTAAATCTAAAAATTTTAAAATAAATACCTAGAAAATAAAACTTTACGGTTAAAGTCTCAACTTAAGATACTCGAATAGTGTTTTCAAGTTAGAACCTTGTTATCATCATCATAATTAACATTAGAATGTCCACTGCTGAACATAGAACTCCCAATAGATTTCCAAAGTGATATATCTTTTTCAGCCTGCACCCGTTTTAACGTTGTAAAAGTAACTATTCTTTGCTACAGTTGCGTTTTTTGCCAATGACCAAATCTAACCTGCAATACACATGAAATGATTACTCTGTGAAAAGTTACAAAATAATGTCGAATAATTCGGCCTAACACCAAATAATTCGGTCAGAGGCCGAAACAGAAACTCAATGACTAGTAAGGGATCGTCATAATTAACGAGAATTAATCTGGAGCGCCATTAACAAGTGTGCAAAAACCCGGAAATGAGTTTTGTTTTCAACTTCGCGCTTTCAATATTCTTGCTAAAATTATTTTTTGCGCGCTAATGTTTTTTTTTCTACTTGGTATTATTTACCCTGGTGTTTATAGAGATAGATATGTTCTTAGTCTCGTTTCGTTCGTGTTTGTAATTGTTTAGTTAAATTTCGTTTGAGTTTTTTTATGTTTTGAAATCAACATTATCATACCAGCCATAGGTCTACTGCTGAACATAGGGCTCTCGTATTGATTTCCTGAGCGACTGATCAACAGCTCTTTATCAGGTCGTCTTTCCGTCTAGTGGACGGCCGTGGCATCCTACGCTGCACTTTCCTACGCTCCACTCTAGAACCTTCAGCTTGGTAATCCTCTTGGCTATGTCTACGGAGCATAGCCCTCTCTATAGCACGCTGAGTGACCTTCGCCTTCTTATGAGGCCCATAGCGAGAAAGCACGCTTCAGTGCTATGGTCACTAGTAGCACACACTGATTCAAAACGTTGGTATTTTGTTATGGCATACACTTCATTTTAAAACGAGTTAATTATTGCAAAATTGGAAACCCCGCAACAGGCGTTAATCTCACAATAAAACAATACGAAAATGTCACTTGGCAGCCAATGATCGCGTGATTTATGCCTATTTGGAACCTGTCACCTTCGAGGCCAGTCAATGACAAAAAATAACCATATTGCTATAAAAAACTTGGATTTGTGATGCTACAAAGCTAAAATACGAAATTAATTGACGGAGCGAGCAAAGCGAACGAAGCGTCTCCGTTTCGAGATTGGCCATTTAGAAAATAGAGGGAAAAGAAGGGAGTTTTCTGTAGCGTTATATGTATATCGACGGATTTCAAACAAATTTGTGAGGTACACTAAGGACTTCATTTTACACAAGATGTTGTAAAAAAACGTCCTAAAAAGGGGAGTTGAGGGGAAAAAGAGGGGGAGTGTGCTGTTATACCTTTATACGGCCTCCTAGTACCAAAGAAACACGTGAGTAATCGCTAAAACTTATACATATATTTTGAAAAAGTCTACATAGTGTTACGCCGAGGCTGTTACAGAATAAGTAATAGTCGGCCTTTCTCGAAGTTATACCTACTGTGTCACAGAATAGGTAATACTTGGTATGGCATGACCTACATACCACGTTTTTACCTACCGTTGCACAGATTAAGAAATAGTAGACAATTGAAATACCTGTACTTTTCTAAATACTGGTGGTTCTGGAAATAATGCTCGGTATAAATAGTGCGTAGAGACGTCCGCAGAGTCAGTCTTGATTTGGCGATACGTGCGAACATTTCGATGACTTTTAGTGGTTTATTGTGCGATAGTGTTGTGAATTAGTGTGTTTTGATTAAGATCGTGTATTTTGCATTTTAGTGTTGAATAAAAGTGTTATTTTGGTTAGATTCATTTTAATTATTTTATCCCGAACCCTCAGCTCGTAACAATAGGTAAGCCTGTTATAAAATTCAAGCACCTGAAATTCGATTTAAAAATTCCCTTTCTTCGAAATGTTTTTCGGACTTGGGACGCGAGTTTACTGTTTTCATAAAACCACTAGTTTAATTGTACCTGGAACTAAATTACATAGTATGTATTAGTTTGGATACATTTTATGCATGTTTAGAGCTTCGTTTGTACCGGTCCGCTAACGCCAAAATATTGGAAGCGGATTGAATACATAATGCATAGTTCAGTTGCATATTTTAAATAGAATTAGCACCAGCGAGATATGTAGTTGATGTAATGATTAAGCTAGAATTACTTCAGCGACTAATTGCGTGAACAAACGTAGAACGAACGTATTGTTTAAAGTAACCAACTTTGGTGTCGTTATTTTTCCACCACCCGATGGCCTACTGGGCAAGCCATCTGACTGAATGGCAGATAATATTTGCTATATTAAAGCCACATTATCAGATAACAGCACAATTATGAGCATGGAGAAATAACAGCTGTTGGGGCGGAAAAGTTCTCTCATAACTCACTAGAAAACGCAGCGATTACTGGCGATGGGACGTAGACTAAGCCTTCTAGAGAGGTGTAAATAAGGCATTTTAAGTATAAGGCAAACGACTGCAGCAGTATCACAAGAGTTGTAGGAGTTTATAGGTGACGGTGAGCACTTGACATCAGGAGACTCGTTGTTAGTTTTTGCGTCTGCAAACTTTATATAAAAAAACGAGTTTGCTTTAGACCACACGAATGAAGTAAAACTTCTTTTTCAAAATATAATTTTTTTAATATTGACTATACAGTCAGTAGTTCGTTTGCCAGTTTGCTAGCGTTACGCGAACGGTGATTACTTGATTATTTTTCGTTATTTCATTTCGTGTTTGAAGAATTTAAAAAATTAATATTTTGAAAAAGAAGTTATATATATATATAGAGTGTTTCATAATATACTCACAAAAATGAAAAGGGCTACTATGATGATAATAATAAATAAAATCACTTAATTAAACTTATGTTATGCTATTGCATAATGCTTGCCATCTAACCACAGATACTGTATTAAGGTGACGTTTCGAGATATATCTTGTTGTCCCATTCTAACTCAAACCCCGCAGCCATTTCCGAAAGAGATATCAAATCGGCCTTTATCTTTGGATGTCAATTGCAAGAGTCAGCAGTAAGTTTTAAATCAAATTAATCACCTAAAATTAGTCCGTATTCTTTCAAATTTGATAATATATCTAGTTGTTTTTTTTTTCAAGAAGTCTTTTATATGTTTTGAGTAACCGTCACTTGAATATCGTCAGTATATTACCAAACACCCTGTATATTTCATGTACTGGCTATGAGAGGAAGAGAGAAAGTAAGTAAGCACGCGCACTGCTCTCTCTTGCTCCTACAGTATGATACCGACAATAGGCCTGCACTGTGTCTTAGATATACGAAACGTAACCGGCTATTAAAGAAAGAGAGAAAGAAAATGTGTGCTCGCACCAATTTCTCTTGCCCCTACAGTAATATACGAATCTCTCTTTCTATCTTCACTAATATATATCTCCCTCTCAACTTTAGTTTGCCTCGCCTGATCACAGTTTTCGTAACGCTCGTTCTTCTCGTGCATCCAGCTTACTCCCCAAATCAAGCGTGCGTAAAGAAGTTTTTCTTCAATTATTCAAACCACACACCTTTTTCGTCGCAGTCGGGTGTTACCGATGGGGTACCACTACGGGTAATTCAGGCCTTACCTATAATTAGATGCCAGCCGCACGCTATCGGTCCAAACGGCCGCCAAACATAAACTAAACGCTAATAGATTATGCTAAACCACGCACACATGCGTACATTTACTCACACGCTATCGCTTTGGCGCCTCTGCCAAAATATTTCTAAATTGGATACTCCCTATAATAATAAACACGGTTTTGCCCTGCCCAGGTTTCACTGCCAGGCTTCAATAAAAAAGAAGATGTATATAGGGTGTGTATATTTTTGTGAAATACAATTGAATAATCACACGATGTCTTAAGTTTTAAACGCACAGTCATAATTGTGCCTGGTTATGAAGTACAATTATTTCATCTGAACCACCTTGTTTAACAACAAAATAAGGAAATGAAAGAATCGAAATAAGTTTCTCGTCATACTAGAAACTGCTTTTCTTCATGTTTTTTTATGTAACATAGAGTTGGAACATAGTATTTTTCAAACTTTCACGATCACTGTACATACGCGATAAATACCCGTTTAAGGGCCTGTTCACACCACGTTTTTTAAACGCGCCGTCAACGCGCTTTTTAGGAACGCGCGTCGACGGTGCGCTTTTATCCTACAGAGCAGTTTGTTGTCCTTTGTATCGATTGAAACACGCGGCACCGGCGCGTCTGTATCGATACACACGCGCGTTAGTATAGCGTTTATATCGACTCAAACGCGCGACACCGATGCGACCGCTAGCGCGCGCGCCTTCCCTACGGGCGGGGTTTCCCCCGCAACGAGGGAAGTGTAAATCTACGCTAGTAGTAATCGACCAAAAAACGTACCAAAAAAACATCGGTAATTTTTCTTCTTCCTTTTTTTAAAAATTAATACAACAAAGCGCATGCAATCAATGCTGTCTTAACTGGCGCCATCTTGCTACTGTTGACGAGGTCTTTAAAAACGCAAAATGCCAGCACGTTTGTATCGATACACACGCGCGTTTGCATCGCGTCTGTATCGCTACACACGCGCGTCTTTATCGATTCAAACGCGAATTTGAATTTATACAGGTGTGCAAAGGTCTACAAGCTGCGTCTGACTTGCGTGCGTATCGCGTCTGTATCGCTACAAACGCGCGTCAACGGCGCGTTTAAAAAACGCGGTGTGCACAGGCCATAAATCGTTAATTATGGCCCACGCGAGGTTAAGTGATAATATACACTGTCTCAGTAGGCCGGAACGTGCCTTACAATGTACTAAACTCCGCAATACAATGCAATACAATACCCGCGCATCCATCAACTTGAGGCCATACAAGTGAAAAGCCTCATGTGCTTATTTCACCGACATCCCATTTGAAGGGTATGCCGTCAAACCGGTACAAAAAAATGTTGTTTGTTGGCAGAAATAGGTATAATGGTATTACTTCCTTGGGCGTGCCCTTCACATCAAATCCTACTATTTGTATTGCCGTTTAAATTATGATAAACATGAAAATGAGAATCTAAACTATACCAGAGTAAAACCACAATATTAATACCAGGCAATAACTGCAGGACATTATTACTGAAATTAACGACGTACGGTTAATTAGCGAAGTTGTTTATTATTAAGGGGAGGCGCACGAAATTAGTGCATGAACATCATATTTTAATTGATCGAGCGAAGCGAGACCTCCAAATCAAATTTAGCAAATCGGTGGTGTATGTAAGTATGTTTGTTTGTCCGAGGATAACATTCGAAGCGTAGATCCGATCATCGTGAAATTTGATACATACGTAGAGATGGCACAATTTTGGTGTGAATAAAAGTGTGGGGGGGTAGTTGAGATATTGGGGTTTAAGAACGGTTAAGAAAAATAAAAATGAAACTATTAAGTCAAAAAGGAAGTCAAATGAAAGATCTTCATGGGTACATTTCGACACCCTTTTTATTTTTAGTTTAGTCTTTGCAGTTATTAAATTATTACCGTAATAATAAGTCATTTCATGGCAATATTTTGATAGTCAAAGATTACACGAGATCTCAGTTCGGGGCAAACCACTAGTTATATTGTGTAGAATATTGTTATGAGATGAGGGTTCGGGATAAAATAATGAAAATCAATCTAACCAAAATAATACGTTTATTCAACACTGAAATGATGTCAAAGTCAAAATCATTTATTCATTAAAATTAAAAGGATCACTTTGAAACGTCAATTTTACTGCCTGTTGCTTCGCGACTAAGCCAGGAGAGAAAGGCAAGAAAGCAAGGCTGGTTGTTTTTGAAAGGATCATTAAAAATGAACCTTTTTGAATACATTACAATACAGAAAATAAATTACGTCTAAATTGTAACATTTTGAACGAGTTGGAGTAATTACAATCCCAAGCTTCTCTAACATCTAAATAATCCGATATTTTATAGCAGGCTTTTTTATAAAGATTTTGTTTAATTGCGTTTTTAAATTTGTTAATTGTTGATATTACACAAACTTATTCGCAAGTAATCACAACACACTAATTCTCAACACTATCGCACATTAAACCACTAAAAGTCACCGAAATGTTCGAACGTATAGCCAAATCTAGACTGACTCTGCGTTTTTTTTTTTGAATGGACTAATCTTGCTGTTGGCCTCTGAGGCCGTTGCAGCTTAACCGAGCTTTTGGCGAGCGCAGAAGGCGCTCAGCCCTGTAATTTTTTGATGAGGCAAGTAGCGCAAGGGCACCACTTAAGTACGAACCTCGACTTGGGCTGTTGCCAGGACGGGGATAGGAGAGAAACGCCCGGGTATGTGCTTGTACCTCGTATAGGCGGCGACTGAAGGGACTCGTCGTTCTCGCCGGCGAGGTCGGTGTATTTGTGAAGTGTTTGATCTGTCTAATGTAGATGACTCTTCCGCATTAGCGGAAGTGATTTCGTCATCCAGGTCTCCGAGAACGTGTCTCGGACGACGGAGAGTTTTGTTGTGTTCCGACGGTTCTATCGAATAGTCCGGAATGGTATGTACCAAAAGATTCGTATGATGAGTGGCAAGTTCATAATGTCGCTTGGAAGCGAGCTTGATGAACTTGGCTATTGACTCTTTTTTCAATTCACGATGTAGATCGTTATTGCGAAAATACCAAGGCGAGCCTGTGGCTTTTCGCAAGAAACGATTTTGTACTGTTTGAATGGCAGCAACTTGATGAGAGTGGGTGAATACTACTGAGGAGTATGTCATGATGGGGTAAATGCAAGCTTTGTAAAGGGTCATCTTATTTCTAAGAGACATTTTACTTTTCCTGCTTAGTAGTAAGGCCAGTCGTCCTAAATTGTACTTAGCTTGGTTGCACCTCTTAGTGATGTGCAACCTAAAGGAAAGACGTCTTTCAAGGATGACACTCAAGTATTTGGTAGAGGGGGCCCAGCGGATGGGCACACTAAATAGTGAAATCGGTTTTGGGGTGAGGTTTCTCCGTGTAAAGTACACTGCTGTACTTTTTGACGGGTTTACCTTAATCCGCCACTTGCGAAATCAAGCAGCAAGAACGTGAAGGGTAGCTTGCAGCCTTATACACACCCGATCGGGATTCCGATTAGATGTGTATAAGGCCGTGTCGTCTACATATAGGGCTATTTCCACTTGAGGAGTGCGAGGGTGTACAGCGTGAACAGGAGGGGCCGAGAACAGAGCCTTGAAGGACTCTGGTTTTAACTGGCCTGGGGTTTGAGAGTGTGTCTTCCACGGTGTAGCGAATGCTACGACCTTGGAGATAGTCTCGTATGATGAGCACGAGTCTGTCTGGTACTCCGAGTTTGGAAAGCTTGTATATCAAGCCATTGTGCCAGACCTTGTCAAAAGCTTTAGCTACATCGAGGAAGACGGCACCAGTATCTGAAGGCCAGGTATTATGCCAATTGGAGAGGGCATGCTCCGTTATGCGGAGCACCTGTTGTGGGCATGAGTGTTGGGCACAGAAGCCAAACTGCTCAATGGGGAGGAGTTTAAACTCATTGACATGGGACCAGAGACGCTTCATTAGAAGACGCTCATATATCTTACCTAAGCCATTAAGCAGGCTAATGGGACGATACTGACTCTGTGGACGTCTCTACGCACTATTTATACCGCGCACAGTAGGTACATAACTCGCGAATATTAAAGATAGTTCCACTGGTAACTAGAAAAGTGTAGGTATTTCGACTGACTACTATTTCTTATTCTGTGCCACTGTAGGTAAAAACGTAGCATGTAGGTATATTCCATACCAAGTATTACCTATTCTGTGACACAGTAGGTATAACTCCGAGAAACCGACTATTAACTTACCATTATTTATTCTGTAACAGCGTCGGCGTAACAATATTATCAAAGCATATCAGATAGTAGTTTTTATGAACTAAAATATAAATAACAAGACAATTCTGTTGCTCTTGTGTTTCGATTCCGTGTTGTTTACTGACTGAAATTTCGTAATACGAACGTTCTTATTTTGTTCATGCTAACTATTGAATTGGCATGACATTTAAAGTGGCATTTCTACAATTAAGTTATTTAAATTTTAATTTAATTGGCGGTTTGTTAGTAAGAAAATTGGTGTAGACTTAATCCTACCCGCAACCATGCCAATTTAATTAAAATCACCTGATTTTAGAATTGTCATGCGAATTCAATCTTTAGCGTGAACAAGCCCTATTTTACGAAATTTTAGTTAGTAAACAACATAATCGCCACCAATATGGCAATTATGTCGGCACCACTAAGCACAATTTAGGTTTGATAGCACTAAATATACTATCTAGTTAATAAATTCTTTTTTGTTACGTGCGTACAAAGTTACAATTGTCGTCATTTTAGTGCTGTTAAATTTAGTTTAGTTTATGTTAATAGGACTGCTCCGATTCGTTTTTATAACTACTAAATAAATAATAATAAACCATATTTAAATCTCAAACGCAATTAAGAAAATTTTAGCAATTAGGAAAACAGTTCAATTTCCGAAATAAAACCACAAATGCTGTACCATTTAAGATTAAATTCCATGTAATGAATAGCTGAGTAGACACGTCGTTTATTACAGATACGTGGTGACGTAACGACGATAACAGTAAGATACAATCGTGGGAATAATGGGGAGAGGACATTAAAGGAAGCGAAAGCGATTTTAATATAACTAGTTTAAAATCGCTTTCGCTTACTCTAATGCTCTCTCGTCGTCCTTCCTTCTGCATACTGTACCTACACTTTAAGTACTAATGCAAAATCTCAATTCAGTGTTTGCCTGTACCGAGGACAACCGAAAGGAACAGCAGTGTTGACAATGATAAGGCTGCTTTTCCACCAGAGATATGCTGTGCTACGTTGCTATAGCTGCGTTCAATATCCACTAATCATATTCATTGGTCCACATAGCATAGCACTGGTGGAAACGGATTCAACTAAGCTATGTTTTTTATATAGAAGGATGCGTGCTATGGATGGTCGCGAGTTGTAGCTATGTGAAGAGCAGAGTACTCAGTAGGCCCGCGTTTGTCGCTGAAAGTAGACATGCCATCGTCTTCTGCTGCGCGACAGCTGCGCATCTTCCTCGCACAACTACTTTGCGGCGGCGCATCTTCATAGCACATCTTACTCGCTCCGCTACATAGCTGAGTATCAGTGGAAACGGTCACATAGTTTCATAGCATAGCTTTTACATCCTCGCAGCATAGCTGCGTAGCACATCTCTGGTATAAAAGCAGCCTAATGCTGGCTGCATAATGTCACCACGATGTGCGACCGGTCACGAAACACCCACCACCGCGCCCGTCTCCTCGCACGCAGAGGGCTGTGGAGCGTAGTGCGAGGCGAGACGTATTGCGAAGTGGATCGCACTCACCTCATTGTCAGTCGAAACACCGATAAAACGGTACGTGTTTGATCTTATTTTTATAATATAAATTTAAAAAATTATAACTCCCCTATTTTGCGTCAGGGTTAAAAATTATATTCGTCTACGCTCATAACTATCACTACACCCTCCTCTAGAATTTACGGGAACACGACACAGTCCGTAATAACGGCAAATTGACGTCAAATTGTCCGACGAACCAATTTACGGACGGCCATCAACAGCATAACCTCTTTGTGCGTCGGTCGGTTAGAATGTTAGACCTGCCTCTTTGACCAGATGTAATGTTGGCATTTGGCTAAATAAATGTTGGAAGTTACTGTTACTGTTAGGGTGGTGTAGACTGCAACACTTGAGCAAGTCATCATCATCATAATTGGTTAACGCCAATTATTAGGTAGCTAGAAGTACTTCCAACACACCTATTTCTGCCGCCAAACAGCATTGCTGTAGTCCGGTTTGAAAAGAATGGTTGCCGTTGAAATAACAGGTACATGAGGCTTTACACCTGTATGCCTTAAGTTGGCTCAGGGCAGTGCCTCGTAGGGCACGTTTCTAAGGTGCGTGACCTACGAGGCACTATTTTAATATAGGTGATGGTTACCACTTAATATTAGGTTAATATCAAGCTTGTTCCATTTCCAGGTCGTATGAAAAAAGGCTGTACCCAGCAGTAACAGTTAAACCTGCCAGTGATGATGCTAATAATGTATGAGCTTTCACTGGTGTATAAGTTTTTTTATTTCATGAACAATGTTCAGCTTTTAGCTCACACTATGTAAAACCACCTCTTAGTAGTTTCAGAGTTATTTATAGTTATATTAGTATTATAGTATATATTAGTTATATAGTATTTTTTATCAAATTATTTTTATTCAACCTGTGTCATCCCACTGCTGGGCAAAGTTCTTTCCCACTTTTTACTTAGAAAACTTTCGTGATTGATTTCAATCATTATTACGAGTATAAATACGGAATTTATCACGTACCCTCTCCGTACATCGTACGTTATCGTACCGTTCTCCCCCACTGTCTTCCAGGACTTTTGTTCGCCTGCCAAATCCCACCAATCTGTCTTGAAGGCATCGAAATCATCACGCCAGCGACTTTTAGGCCTTCCTCGGCGCCGTCGCCCGTCTTTTCTAATTGTTATTATAACAATTTAAACCTTTTATGTATGTGTCTAATATTTTTGTATCACGTTATTATGTAAATACAAAGCAGTTCGATAATTGGATTTCTACAACATCTTACTGACTTCCTTAATTAAGGTTTTGGTAGCAAGGCATAGGCTATGCTAAGTTGAAACCCACTCACTGCTGTAACAAGCAAAATTAAACATTGAGTAAATAAAAAATAATACAAATCGATAAAACAATGTCATTCCGCTTTATTTTAATACTTCTTTCGCTAATGAGGTCTCAAAATGATATAATACTATGGAAGGTTGGATATTATGTTATTTTATCAGACAAGCAGATATTTATCAAGAACGAATATACATTACGTACATTTGTACGAACTCCTTAGAAACGAAATTTCTATATTGTAGTTTTCCCATTTTATCCACTCCTTTATTATATCCTTCCTCTTTTCTGTCAGCCTGATTACTTAGCAGATTGGCCTTTGCTTAGCAGTGGGACTGATTAATGCATATTCTCGCCTAGTTCTCCCCAATCATCTCAATTTTTATTCTTTTACTTATTGTAACTTAATATACTTAGCAACTATTTTATATTTTTTTTTTCTTAGTGTGGTAACTTATATTTATCTATTTATTCATATTTTTGTAATTGTGGTACTGTGCGGGCAGTCATCCGTGATATCCTATTTATAAATGGTTCCAACGGAAGATCAGCGTTGAGCCAAAAGCACAACAAATGCTGAGTTGGACGTTTTGTGACGTTGGTCATTTATATATAGGTAATTTTGAGACACACATTTGTTAGGTGTTGCTGTTTTTGTGTGTATGAATTTGTTCTCTTGTGTGTATCTTACTTGTGTGGTGTGTGTTTTGTACCGTCATAAATAAATGTTTTTTTCTTTTTTTCTATCTTTATATAAAAAAGTAAACAACAGTTGGGAACAAACAAGAGAAGGAAATAGCAGTTTGTAAGAGCAAAAGTATGTCGGTAGGTATGGTATGTGTGTACACAGCAACAAAATAAAGTCGAATCAGAACATGTCTACTTGATGTAAATATTCTTAACTGTCAAAGCTTACCTGGAAGATATAGTTCTCAGTGATAAATCAATCCATTGTATTGCGTTTTTTGTTGTAGTTTAGTATTTTAATGTTTTTGTGTGGTAATTATATTAAATAATTATCCTTACTTAAACTGGTAATAAGATTTTAAGAAATCGTCGTAATTTCCTTTGTACAATATTATCATTGTAACAAAGACTTTGTAATAAAATATTTTGGGAAATAGTGATGATACTTGGACTTGTGTTTGCATTGCCACAATCTATAATTTTAAAACAGGCGTTTATAGATTTGGCATTTTTGCATTTTGACACTTCGGCCATCTGGTGGATGGTTTTTAGCCGGACTGCCCAATGTTTTCAAAATGCACCAAAGTCCTAAGTAATTGCCAAAGTAATCTGCAACTGTCAATATTCCTTCAAACAAGAGTTAACACTGAGTTGGTTTCTGAGAGGTTGTGGATTATCGACTGAACTAGCCAACTTTCAAGACTTGCCTAATGAACTTGCGACTTAGTCGAGTCGACGTGAAAATAATTTAGGTTCAGAATTGCTTTGGGGGGTAATGAAAGTAGCGATGAGTTTTGTGCTCTACTTTAAATGTTTGGAACTTGGAGCATTGACAACCTCTGCGGCAAGTTGCCGAATCAAGAGTTTGTGGGTTCGATTCCCACTGCGGGACACAAGTATGCTTAGACCTTCCTTTTCAGATCGATCTTGTGCGGCCTTCATCCAACCTATATTAGGTCGTATTTCCATCTAAGTAATGTTTGCATGGTGTATAACGTTTTTGTTTCTTAGTATCGTAAAACCATATATAGAGCTATCCAATACATAGAATCATAGTGTGGGGTCTACGTCAAGCAGGATTATGTATATAACAGGTAGGTTTTATAACTAGTGGTTTGCCCCAAACTAAGATCTCGCGAGTCACCTATACAAAAAAAAAATATTGTAATCTTTTATATTCAAAACAGTGCCATAATATACATAATTATTATACCTACAGTTTTATTCAAATTACAGGTACAGGGAGTTCATGGAAAATTCTTCTTTTTTGGGTTAGAAATTGCAGTTATTCTAGATTTGAGACTTTTCCCTATATTTGTGTCACTAAAGGATATAATCCGAAACGAGGTTATCCGACAGAGAACCAAGGTGATCGACATACATAGCTCAGAGCGTCAGCAAGCTGAAGTGGCAGTGGGCCGGTCATACCTGCCGCAGAAACGATAACCGTTGGGATAAACGTGTTCTGGAGTGGAGACCACGTCTAGACAAGCGTACTGTAGGACGCCCTCCGGCTAGATGGAGTGACGATTTGCGCGCTGTGGCTGGCAAGTATTGGATGAGAAGAGCTGAGGATCGGGCTCAATGGCGCACCCTGAGAGAGACCTACTTCCAGCAGTGGACTGTTGCAGGTTGATGATGATGTTGATGATGATGTGTCACTAAAGCTACACGCATACCAAATTTCAGTAATGTGGGGTCACTGGTGTACCCTGTGAATTTTATCAAATTTCGTTTTTATTATGGCTAATAACTTAAAAACTACAAAGGTTTTAACTAAAATAAAAACGGGGTCAAAATGTACTCACCTTTTATTAAACGTGCCATTTGACCGGATAGTTCCATTTTGTTTTTTTTTCACCCCTCTTGAACCTCTACCCCAATATCTCAACAAACCTTTTTTAGTCACACCAAAATTGTACCACATATCACATTTTACTATGATCGGATAAACGCTTCAAAAATTATCCTCGACCAAACAAACATACTTACAATGCCGATTTCTGATCGAACTTCGCTCGGTCAATAAGTTCTCTCACAAGACTTTTTAATAAGCTGAATGTTTTATCTCCCTATTAAGATTGTATAGATGTCGATGTGTATTTAATGTGTATTAATATAACATTGTAGAGACTTGATAAAATTTACAATATTTTTTTGACACTATGGATGAAAAACTGTAAAAATCACGGACTAACCCATTTTTTTGTGTCGAATTGTATTTTATTTTATTTTTTGTTTAGTTTGTAGAACATTGAGCACTTTACGAAATTTTTTTCGTTACCGATTTTGACTACGGCTACTACTACTTACTATTGTTGCTACGAGAATTTCTACAAAGTGCTACGAGGTTGCTTTGAAGTTTTGCTAATTACACAAAAAAGATATCCCGGAAACATCAAAGTATAGTTATCAAAACAAAGTGATTCACCGATTCTGGGCACGCCATTATTGATTAAATAATGTAGTAATTACGCCAGCGGCAGTCCATAATCCAACACGTGCGGTACCGTGGAGAAAGCGTATTAAAGTGAATCAGCGCTCGATGAGATGGAGTCGTATTTACGTGAAGATGTGTTTCTAGACGTTGCATGCAGCTAGATCGGACATCAAATAATAAACTTAACAAGTGCTACGAAATGAAACAAGACTTCTAGGCTGTTGCTACGAAGAACACCCTTGCTACAAAGAGATACATGGCAGCTACATAGTGCTAAGAATTATACAAAGAAACTTATTATAACGAATGTAACAAATTAAAATCAAATAATAAACTTAACAAGTGCTACGAAATGCTACAAGACTTCTAGGCTGTTGCTACGAAGAACACCCTTGCTACAAAGAGATACATGGCAGCTACATAGTGCTACGAAATATACAAACAAAATTATTATAACGAATGTAACAAATTAAAATCAAATAATAAACTTAACAAGTGCTACGAAATGCTACAAGACTTCTAGGCTGTTGCTACGAAGAACGCCCTTGCTACTAAGAGAAACATGGCAGCTACATAGTGCTAAGAATTATACAAACAAACTTATTATAACGAATGTAACAAATTAAAATCAAATAATAAACTTAACAAGTGCTACGAAATGCTACAAGACTTCTAGGCTGTTGCTACGAAGAACGCCCTTGCTACTAAGAGAAACATGGCAGCTACATAGTGCTAAGAATTATACAAACAAACTTATTATAACGAATGTAAAAAATTAAAATCAAATAATAAACTTAACAAGTGCTACGAAATGAAACAAGACTTCTGGGCAGTTGCTACAAAGAACACCCTTGCTACAAAGAGATACATGGCAGCTACATAGTGCTACGAAATATACAAACAAAATTATTATAACGAATGTAACATAGTAAAATCAAATAATAAACTTAAGAAGTGCTACGAAATGCTACAAGACTTCTAGGCTGTTGCTACGAAGAACGCCCTTGCTACTAAGAGATACATGGCAGCTACATATTGCTACGAAATATACAAACAAAATTATTATAACGAATGTAACATAGTAAAATCAAATAATAAACTTAACAAGTGCTACGAAATGCTACAAGACTTCTAGGCTGATGCTACGAAGAACGCCCTTGCTACTAAGAGATACATGGCAGCTACATATTGCTACGAAATATACAAACAAAATTATTATAACGAATGTAACAAATTAAAATCAAATAATAAACTTAACAAGTGCTACGAAATGCTACAAGACTTCTAGGCTGTTGCTACGAAGAACGCCCTTGCTACTAAGAGATACATGGCAGCTACATATTGCTACGAAATATACAAACAAAATTATTATAACGAATGTAACAAATTAAAATCAAATAATAAACTTAACAAGTGCTACGAAATGCTACAAGACTTCTAGGCTGTTGCTACGAAGAACGCCCTTGCTACTAAGAGAAACATGGCAACTACATAG
The DNA here is from genome assembly GCA_918857605.2 of Philereme vetulata. Classification (NCBI taxonomy): domain Eukaryota; kingdom Metazoa; phylum Arthropoda; class Insecta; order Lepidoptera; family Geometridae; genus Philereme; species Philereme vetulata. Next base: position 1,009,058 of record OU975442.1, read on the forward strand.
TGCTAAGAATTATACAAACAAACTTATTATAACGAATGTAACAAATTAAAATCAAATAATAAACTTAACAAGTGCTACGAAATGAAACAAGACTTCTGGGCAGTTGCTACAAAGAACACCCTTGCTACAAAGAGATACATGGCAGCTACATAGTGCTACGAAATATACAAACAAAATTATTATAACGAATGTAACATAGTAAAATCAAATAATAAACTTAACAAGTGCTACGAAATGCTACAAGACTTCTAGGCTGTTGCTACGAAGAACGCCCTTGCTACTAAGAGATACATGGCAGCTACATAGTGCTACGAAATATACAAACAAAATTATTATAACGAATGTAACATAGTAAAATAAAATAATAAACTTAACAAGTGCTACGAAATGCTACAAGACTTCTAGGCTGTTGCTACGAAGAACGCCCTTGCTACTAAGAGATACATGGCAGCTACATAGTGCTACGAATTATACAAACAAAATTATTATAACGAATGTAACATAGTAAAATCAAATAATAAACTTAACAAGTGCTACGAAATGCTACAAGACTTCTAGGCTGTTGCTACGAAGAATGCCCTTGCTACTAAGAGATACATGGCAGCTACATAGTGCTACGAAATATACAAACAAAATTATTATAACGAATGTAACATAGTAAAATCAAATAATAAACTTAACAAGTGCTACGAAATGCTACAAGACTTCTAGGCTGTTGCTACGAAGAACGCCCTTGCTACTAAGAGATACATGGCAGCTACATAGTGCTACGAAATATACAAACAAAATTATTATAACGAATGTAACAAATTAAAATCAAATAATAAACTTAACAAGTGCTACGAAATGCTACAAGACTTCTAGGCTGTTGCTACGAAGAATGCCCTTGCTACTAAGAGATACATGGCAGCTACATAGTGCTACGAAATATACAAACAAAATTATTATAACGAATGTAACATAGTAAAATAAAATAATAAACTTAACAAGTGCTACGAAATGCTACAAGACTTCTAGGCTGTTGCTACGAAGAACGCCCTTGCTACTAAGAGATACATGGCAGCTACATAGTGCTAAGAATTATACAAACAAACTTATTATAACGAATGTAACATAGTAAAATCAAATAATAAACTTAACAAGTGCTACGAAATGCTACAAGACTTCTAGGCTGTTGCTACGAAGAACGCCCTTGCTACTAAGAGATACATGGCAGCTACATAGTGCTACGAAATATACAAACAAAATTATTATAACGAATGTAACAAATTAAAATCAAATAATAAACTTAACAAGTGCTACGAAATGCTACAAGACTTCTAGGCTGTTGCTACGAAGAATGCCCTTGCTACTAAGAGATACATGGCAGCTACATAGTGCTACGAAATATACAAACAAAATTATTATAACGAATGTAACATAGTAAAATCAAATAATAAACTTAACAAGTGCTACGAAATGCTACAAGACTTCTAGGCTGTTGCTACAAAGAACGCCCTTGCTACTAAGAGATACATGGCAGCTACATATTGCTACGAATTATACAAACAAAATTATTATAACGAATGTAACATAGTAAAATCAAATAATAAACTTAACAAGTGCTACGAAATGCTACAAGACTTCTAGGCTGTTGCTACGAAGAACGCCCTTGCTACTAAGAGATACATGGCAGCTACATAGTGCTACGAAATATACAAACAAAATTATTATAACGAATGTAACATAGTAAAATCAAATAATAAACTTAACAAGTGCTACGAAATGCTACAAGACTTCTAGGCTGTTGCTACAAAGAACGCCCTTGCTACTAAGAGATACATGGCAGCTACATAGTGCTACGAATTATACAAACAAAATTATTATAACGAATGTAACATAGTAAAATCAAATAATAAACTTAACAAGTGCTACGAAATGCTACAAGACTTCTAGGCTGTTGCTACGAAGAATGCCCTTGCTACTAAGAGATACATGGCAGCTACATATTGCTACGAATTATACAAACAAAATTATTATAACGAATGTAACATAGTAAAATCAAATAATAAACTTAACAAGTGCTACGAAATGCTACAAGACTTCTAGGCTGTTGCTACGAAGAACGCCCTTGCTACTAAGAGATACATGGCAGCTACATATTGCTACGAATTATACAAACAAAATTATTATAACGAATGTAACATAGTAAAATCAAATAATAAACTTAACAAGTGCTACGAAATGCTACAAGACTTCTAGGCTGTTGCTACGAAGAACGCCCTTGCTACTAAGAGATACATGGCAGCTACATAGTGCTACGAAATATACAAACAAAATTATTATAACGAATGTAACATAGTAAAATCAAATAATAAACTTAACAAGTGCTACGAAATGCTACAAGACTTCTAGGCTGTTGCTACGAAGAACGCCCTTGCTACTTAGAGATACATGGCAGCTACATAGTGCTAAGAATTATACAAACAAACTTATTATAACGAATGTAACATAGTAAAATCAAATAATAAACTTAACAAGTGCTACGAAATGCTACAAGACTTCTAGGCTGTTGCTACGAAGAACGCCCTTGCTACTAAGAGATACATGGCAGCTACATAGTGCTACGAAATATACAAACAAAATTATTATAACGAATGTAACATAGTAAAATCAAATAATAAACTTAACAAGTGCTACGAAATGCTACAAGACTTCTAGGCTGTTGCTACGAAGAACGCCCTTGCTACTAAGAGATACATGGCAGCTACATAGTGCTACGAATTATACAAACAAAATTATTATAACGAATGTAACATAGTAAAATCAAATAATAAACTTAACAAGTGCTACGAAATGCTACAAGACTTCTAGGTTGTTGCTACGAAGAATGCCCTTGCTACTAAGAGATACATGGCAGCTACATAGTGCTACGAAATATACAAACAAAATTATTATAACGAATGTAACATAGTAAAATCAAATAATAAACTTAACAAGTGCTACGAAATGCTACAAGACTTCTAGGCTGTTGCTACGAAGAATGCCCTTGCTACTAAGAGATACATGGCAGCTACATAGTGCTACGAAATATACAAACAAAATTATTATAACGAATGTAACAAATTAAAATCAAATAACAAACTTAACAAGTGCTACGAAATGCTACAAGACTTCTAGGCTGTTGCTACGAAGAATGCCCTTGCTACTAAGAGATACATGGCAGCTACATAGTGCTACGAAATATACAAACAAAATTATTATAACGAATGTAACATAGTAAAATCAAATAATAAACTTAACAAGTGCTACGAAATGCTACAAGACTTCTAGGCTGTTGCTACGAAGAACGCCCTTGCTACTAAGAGATACATGGCAGCTACATAGTGCTAAGAATTATACAAACAAACTTATTATAACGAATGTAACATAGTAAAATCAAATAATAAACTTAACAAGTGCTACGAAATGCTACAAGACTTCTAGGCTGTTGCTACGAAGAACGCCCTTGCTACTAAGAGATACATGGCAGCTACATAGTGCTACGAAATATACAAACAAAATTATTATAACGAATGTAACAAATTAAAATCAAATAATAAACTTAACAAGTGCTACGAAATGCTACAAGACTTCTAGGCTGTTGCTACGAAGAATGCCCTTGCTACTAAGAGATACATGGCAGCTACATAGTGCTACGAAATATACAAACAAAATTATTATAACGAATGTAACATAGTAAAATCAAATAATAAACTTAACAAGTGCTACGAAATGCTACAAGACTTCTAGGCTGTTGCTACGAAGAACGCCCTTGCTACTAAGAGATACATGGCAGCTACATATTGCTACGAATTATACAAACAAAATTATTATAACGAATGTAACATAGTAAAATCAAATAATAAACTTAACAAGTGCTACGAAATGCTACAAGACTTCTAGGCTGTTGCTACGAAGAACGCCCTTGCTACTAAGAGATACATGGCAGCTACATAGTGCTACGAAATATACAAACAAAATTATTATAACGAATGTAACATAGTAAAATCAAATAATAAACTTAACAAGTGCTACGAAATGCTACAAGACTTCTAGGCTGTTGCTACAAAGAACGCCCTTGCTACTAAGAGATACATGGCAGCTACATAGTGCTACGAATTATACAAACAAAATTATTATAACGAATGTAACATAGTAAAATCAAATAATAAACTTAACAAGTGCTACGAAATGCTACAAGACTTCTAGGCTGTTGCTACGAAGAACGCCCTTGCTACTAAGAGATACATGGCAGCTACATATTGCTACGAATTATACAAACAAAATTATTATAACGAATGTAACATAGTAAAATCAAATAATAAACTTAACAAGTGCTACGAAATGCTACAAGACTTCTAGGCTGTTGCTACGAAGAACGCCCTTGCTACTAAGAGATACATGGCAGCTACATATTGCTACGAATTATACAAACAAAATTATTATAACGAATGTAACATAGTAAAATCAAATAATAAACTTAACAAGTGCTACGAAATGCTACAAGACTTCTAGGCTGTTGCTACGAAGAACGCCCTTGCTACTAAGAGATACATGGCAGCTACATAGTGCTACGAAATATACAAACAAAATTATTATAACGAATGTAACATAGTAAAATCAAATAATAAACTTAACAAGTGCTACGAAATGCTACAAGACTTCTAGGCTGTTGCTACGAAGAACGCCCTTGCTACTTAGAGATACATGGCAGCTACATAGTGCTAAGAATTATACAAACAAACTTATTATAACGAATGTAACATAGTAAAATCAAATAATAAACTTAACAAGTGCTACGAAATGCTACAAGACTTCTAGGCTGTTGCTACGAAGAACGCCCTTGCTACTAAGAGATACATGGCAGCTACATAGTGCTACGAAATATACTAACAAAATTATTATAACGAATGTAACAAATTAAAATCAAATAATAAACTTAACAAGTGCTACGAAATGCTACAAGACTTCTAGGCTGTTGCTACGAAGAACGCCCTTGCTACTAAGAGATACATGGCAGCTACATATTGCTACGAATTATACAAACAAAATTATTATAACGAATGTAACATAGTAAAATCAAATAATAAACTTAACAAGTGCTACGAAATGCTACAAGACTTCTAGGCTGTTGCTACGAAGAACGCCCTTGCTACTAAGAGATACATGGCAGCTACATAGTGCTACGAAATATACAAACAAAATTATTATAACGAATGTAACATAGTAAAATCAAATAATAAACTTAACAAGTGCTACGAAATGCTACAAGACTTCTAGGCTGTTGCTACAAAGAACGCCCTTGCTACTAAGAGATACATGGCAGCTACATAGTGCTACGAATTATACAAACAAAATTATTATAACGAATGTAACATAGTAAAATCAAATAATAAACTTAACAAGTGCTACGAAATGCTACAAGACTTCTAGGCTGTTGCTACGAAGAACGCCCTTGCTACTAAGAGATACATGGCAGCTATATATTGCTACGAATTATACAAACAAAATTATTATAACGAATGTAACATAGTAAAATCAAATAATAAACTTAACAAGTGCTACGAAATGCTACAAGACTTCTAGGCTGTTGCTACGAAGAACGCCCTTGCTACTAAGAGATACATGGCAGCTACATATTGCTACGAATTATACAAACAAAATTATTATAACGAATGTAACATAGTAAAATCAAATAATAAACTTAACAAGTGCTACGAAATGCTACAAGACTTCTAGGCTGTTGCTACGAAGAACGCCCTTGCTACTAAGAGATACATGGCAGCTACATAGTGCTACGAAATATACAAACAAAATTATTATAACGAATGTAACATAGTAAAATCAAATAATAAACTTAACAAGTGCTACGAAATGCTACAAGACTTCTAGGCTGTTGCTACGAAGAACGCCCTTGCTACTTAGAGATACATGGCAGCTACATAGTGCTAAGAATTATACAAACAAACTTATTATAACGAATGTAACATAGTAAAATCAAATAATAAACTTAACAAGTGCTACGAAATGCTACAAGACTTCTAGGCTGTTGCTACGAAGAACGCCCTTGCTACTAAGAGATACATGGCAGCTACATAGTGCTACGAAATATACAAACAAAATTATTATAACGAATGTAACAAATTAAAATCAAATAATAAACTTAACAAGTGCTACGAAATGCAACAAGACTTCTAGGCTGTTGCTACGAAGAACGCCCTTGCTACTAAGAGATACATGGCAGCTACATAGTGCTACGAAATATACAAACAAAATTATTATAACGAATGTAACATAGTAAAATCAAATAATAAACTTAACAAGTGCTACGAAATGCTACAAGACTTCTAGGCTGTTGCTACGAAGAACGCCCTTGCTACTAAGAGATACATGGCAGCTACATATTGCTACGAATTATACAAACAAAATTATTATAACGAATGTAACATAGTAAAATCAAATAATAAACTTAACAAGTGCTACGAAATGCTACAAGACTTCTAGGCTGTTGCTACGAAGAACGCCCTTGCTACTAAGAGATACATGGCAGCTACATAGTGCTACGAATTATACAAACAAAATTATTATAACGAATGTTACAAAGTAAAATCAAATAATAAACTTAACAAGTGCTACGAAATGCTACAAGACTTCTAGGCTGTTGCTACGAAGAACGCCCTTGCTACTAAGAGATACATGGCAGCTACATAGTGCTACGAATTATACAAACAAAATTATTATAACGAATGTAACATAGTAAAATCAAATAATAAACTTAACAAGTGCTACGAAATGCTACAAGACTTCTAGGCTGTTGCTACGAAGAACGCCCTTGCTACTAAGAGATACATGGCAGCTACATAGTGCTACGAAATATACAAACAAAATTATTATAACGAATGTAACATAGTAAAATCAAATAATAAACTTAACAAGTGCTACGAAATGCTACAAGACTTCTAGGCTGTTGCTACAAAGAACGCCCTTGCTACTAAGAGATACATGGCAGCTACATAGTGCTACGAATTATACAAACAAAATTATTATAACGAATGTAACATAGTAAAATCAAATAATAAACTTAACAAGTGCTACGAAATGCTACAAGACTTCTAGGCTGTTGCTACGAAGAACGCCCTTGCTACTAAGAGATACATGGCAGCTACATATTGCTACGAATTATACAAACAAAATTATTATAACGAATGTAACATAGTAAAATCAAATAATAAACTTAACAAGTGCTACGAAATGCTACAAGACTTCTAGGCTGTTGCTACGAAGAACGCCCTTGCTACTAAGAGATACATGGCAGCTACATAGTGCTACGAATTATACAAACAAAATTATTATAACGAATGTAACAAAGTAAAATCAAATAATAAACTTAACAAGTGCTACGAAATGCTACAAGACTTCTAGGCTGTTGCTACGAAGAATGCCCTTGCTACTAAGAGATACATGGCAGCTACATATTGCTACGAATTATACAAACAAAATTATTATAACGAATGTAACATAGTAAAATCAAATAATAAACTTAACAAGTGCTACGAAATGCTACAAGACTTCTAGGCTGTTGCTACGAAGAACGCCCTTGCTACTAAGAGATACATGGCAGCTACATATTGCTACGAATTATACAAACAAAATTATTATAACGAATGTAACAAAGTAAAATCAAATAATAAACTTAACAAGTGCTACGAAATGCTACAAGACTTCTAGGCTGTTGCTACGAAGAACGCCCTTGCTACTAAGAGATACATGGCAGCTACATAGTGCTAAGAATTATACAAACAAAATTATTATAACGAATGTTTCAAAGTAAAATCAAATAATAAACTTTACAAGTGCTACGAAATGCTACAAGACTTCTAGGCTGTTGCTACGAAGAACGCCCTTGCTACTAAGAGATACATGGCAGCTACATATTGCTACGAATTATACAAACAAAATTATTATAACGAATGTAACATAGTAAAATCAAATAATAAACTTAACAAGTGCTACGAAATGCTACAAGACTTCTAGGCTGTTGCTACGAAGAACGCCCTTGCTACTAAGAGATACATGGCAGCTACATAGTGCTAAGAATTATACAAACAAAATTATTCTAACGAATGTAACAAAGTAAAATCAAATAATAAACTTAACAAGTGCTACGAAATGCTACAAGACTTCTAGGCTGTTGCTACGAAGAACGCCCTTGCTACTAAGAGATACATGGCAGCTACATAGTGCTAAGAATTATACAAACAAAATTATTCTAACGAATGTAACAAAGTAAAATCAAATAATAAACTTAACAAGTGCTACGAAATGCTACAAGACTTCTAGGCTGTTGCTACGAAGAACGCCCTTGCAACTAAGAGATACATGGCAGCTACATAGTGCTACGAAATATACAAACAAAATTATTATAACGAATGTAACATAGTAAAATCAAATAATAAACTTAACAAGTGCTACGAAATGCTACAAGACTTCTAGGCTGTTGCTACAAAGAACGCCTTTGCTACTAAGAGATACATGGCAGCTACATAGTGCTAAGAATTATACAAACAAACTTATTATAACGAATGTAACAAATTAAAATCAAATAATAAACTTAACAAGTGCTACGAAATGAAACAAGACTTCTGGGCAGTTGCTACAAAGAACACCCTTGCTACAAACAGATACATGGCAGCTACATAGTGCTACGAAATATACAAACAAAATTATTATAACGAATGTAACATAGTAAAATCAAATAATAAACTTAACAAGTGCTACGAAATGCTACAAGACTTCTAGGCTGTTGCTACGAAGAACGCCCTTGCTACTAAGAGATACATGGCAGCTACATAGTGCTACGAAATATACAAACAAAATTATTATAACGAATGTAACAAATTAAAATCAAATAATAAACTTAACAAGTGCTACGAAATGCTACAAGACTTCTAGGCTGTTGCTACGAAGAATGCCCTTGCTACTAAGAGATACATGGCAGCTACATATTGCTACGAATTATACAAACAAAATTATTATAACGAATGTAACATAGTAAAATCAAATAATAAACTTAACAAGTGCTACGAAATGCTACAAGACTTCTAGGCTGTTGCTACGAAGAACGCCCTTGCTACTAAGAGATACATGGCAGCTACATATTGCTACGAATTATACAAACAAAATTATTATAACGAATGTAACAAAGTAAAATCAAATAATAAACTTAACAAGTGCTACGAAATGCTACAAGACTTCTAGGCTGTTGCTACGAAGAACGCCCTTGCTACTAAGAGATACATGGCAGCTACATATTGCTACGAATTATACAAACAAAATTATTATAACGAATGTAACAAAGTAAAATCAAATAATAAACTTAACAAGTGCTACGAAATGCTACAAGACTTCTAGGCTGTTGCTACGAAGAACGCCCTTGCTACTAAGAGATACATGGCAGCTACATAGTGCTAAGAATTATACAAACAAAATTATTATAACGAATATTACAAAGAAAAATCAAATAATAAACTTAACTAGTGCTACGAAATGCTACAAGACTTCTAGGCTGTTGCTACGAAGAACGCCCTTGCTACTAAGAGATACATGGCAGCTACATAGTGCTAAGAATTATACAAACAAAATTATTATAACGAATGTAACAAAGTAAAATCAAATAATAAACTTAACAAGTGCTACGAAATGCTACAAGACTTCTAGGCTGTTGCTACGAAGAACGCCCTTGCTACTAAGAGATACATGGCAGCTACATAGTGCTAAGAATTATACAAACAAAATTATTATAACGAATGTTACAAAGTAAAATCAAATAATAAACTTAACAAGTGCTACGAAATGCTACAAGACTTCTAGGCTGTTGCTACGAAGAACGCCCTTGCTACTAAGAGATACATGGCAGCTACATAGTGCTACGAAATATACAAACAAAATTATTATAACGAATGTTACAAAGTAAAATCAAATAATAAACTTAACAAGTGCTACGAAATGCTACAAGACTTCTAGGCTGTTGCTACGAAGAACGCCCTTGCTACTAAGAGATACATGGCAGCTACATAGTGCTAAGAATTATACAAACAAAATTATTATAACGAATGTTACAAAGTAAAATCAAATAATAAACTTAACAAGTGCTACGAAATGCTACAAGACTTCTAGGCTGTTGCTACGAAGAACGCCCTTGCTACTAAGAGATACATGGCAGCTACATAGTGCTAAGAATTATACAAACAAAATTATTATAACGAATGTTACAAAGTAAAATCAAATAATAAACTTAACAAGTGCTACGAAATGCTACAAGACTTCTAGGCTGTTGCTACGAAGAACGCCCTTGCTACTAAGAGATACATGGCAGCTACATAGTGCTAAGAATTATACAAACAAAATTATTATAACGAATGTTACAAAGTAAAATCAAATAATAAACTTAACAAGTGCTACGAAATGCTACAAGACTTCTAGGCTGTTGCTACGAAGAACGCCCTTGCTACTAAGAGATACATGGCAGCTACATAGTGCTAAGAATTATACAAACAAAATTATTCTAACGAATGTTACAAAGTAAAATCAAATAATAAACTTAACAAGTGCTACGAAATGCTACAAGACTTCTAGGCTGTTGCTACGAAGAACGCCCTTGCTACTAAGAGATACATGGCAGCTACATATTGCTACGAATTATACAAACAAAATTATTATAACGAATGTTACAAAGTAAAATCAAATAATAAACTTAACAAGTGCTACGAAATGCTACAAGACTTCTAGGCTGTTGCTACGAAGAACGCCCTTGCTACTAAGAGATACATGGCAGCTACATAGTGCTACGAATTATACAAACAAACTTATTATAACGAATGTAACATAGTAAAATCAAATAATAAACTTAACAAGTGCTACGAAATGCTACAAGACTTCTAGGCTGTTGCTACGAAGAACGCCCTTGCTACTAAGAGATACATGGTACATGGATGGGTTCTACCGCCAGCCTAGAGGCCATGTCTTCATGATGCAAGTGACAGAAGAGTGAGTGAACCTGGTAGAGACATAGTTACTCGTAGTGTTGTGTGTTTGCCTGTACCAAGAACTACCGAAGAGAGCAGCAGTGATGATAATGATGATGACACAGCGGGTCAACGCACTGTGCTTTCGTTGACCCAATCCCCACCACCCCGCCCGTCCACTTGCGCGCAAGGAGCAGCGGCGCGCAGTGCGAGGCGAGACGTTATTCGGAGCGGATCGCACTCACCCTGATGAAGGTTCACGAATTGAACCGAAACATTGTCGGTCGAAGCACCGATAAGACGGTACGTAATAAATCCCGTATTTTTAATAAAGATACATGGTAGCTACATAGTGCTACGAATTATACAAATATAACTATTATAACGAATGTAACAAAGTAAATTAAATTTAATAAGAAACTAAAAGTTACGGTTGAGTGGTACGAGGAGCTACGAAGCAGTGGCAAGGTGCTACGAAATAAACAAATAATGTTATGCCAAGTATCCAAAAATAGTATAACAGTTTGCCTGTAGCATACAAAGCATGCTACAGGCAAAGTGTTATAATTTTAAAGTATTTGAAGACCTGTGTCTCTGTCGATGAAATCGTGAGTTGCAAAACGATGAACCGATTTTAATGCTTTTTTTCTAAGCTAAATATAGTGAACATTAATGTAGTCGGTTTCGTTTTTCAGGGCTAGATAATATTTTTGAAGTTAAAATTCTTTAAGCACGGTTGACGTGGTGAGTAAGCTGGTGAATGCGTTACGAAAAGTGCGAACGGAAGTTGAGAGGGAGATATAAGTTAGTGAAGATAGAAAGAGAGGGCGTTACGTTTCGTATACTAATTTAGCAGCAAGAGAGAGAGGTGCGCGCGCACATTTTCTTTCTCTCTTCCGCTCAGAGCCAGTGTATGAAATATATAATATATTTCAGTACATAGTTCGTTTGATTATATGAAGTAATTTCATTTCGTTCTTGAACAATTATAAATATCTATATTTTGAAAAATAAGTTTTACTTCAGTCATGTGGTCTAAAGCACATTAGTTTTTTTTTTATTTGGCCTATAGAACATTTTTATATTTCCTTAGTATATCTGTAAAAAGCTTTGCTTATCCAGTATTATAGGATCTACGAAGTCCCGGTTATCAAGGTCCCAATTCAGGCGCTTACCTGTAAGAACGGCGCCCATTTATTTCCTGTTACCCGCCCGCCTCAGTTTTGTTGATTCTTTTGGGAAAAATGTTGCTAAGAACTTCTATGTAGATTTTGATGAGATCTACTCAGGATTTTTAAAGAAAATTACGTTTTTGCTCAAGATTTAGATGGGGTAAAATGGTTACCCTTATAAAACAAGGAATAGTCATTTTTCGTTTACTGGGTTTTTTTTTATTTGGGGTTTTCGAGTTCTGAGCATTTATTTTATTTATGATAGATATGCGATCTTAGTTTATTCATTAGTTTTTCAAACTTAGTTCTAAAACCAAAACAATACAAAACGCAAAAATGTATTTTCACGAAAACTCTGATGGAAAAATACCTGAAAATATGATTCTGATAATAAAGCTGAAACAATACTGTGTTTTTCTAATCAAAATGGCTGCTATTATTTGTGTTCGCACGAAATAAAATCCAACGGTATTTATTTAGAGTATTTTTGAATGAAAATATGGACTGTAAAAATATCCATGTTATTAGGGATTTGATATTTTTGTTGATTTTTTATGTTTCTGGAAAACTCGTTCAATAGCCTGAATATTTTAAACAATAGCATTGTTTTGGTTTTTTCCCCTATGCTATATGCATTTGTAGGAAAATTAGATATTAAACATATTAATAGCTTTACTAGCTCACCCGCCCCATCTTCGCATGGATTATTAACAAAAGAAAATTTTGCCCTCATGGATATTATAGATCATTATTAGCGAAAGAATTTTCAAAACCGGTTCTGTGGTTTCGGAGACTACCCATTACATACAAATTTACCTATTTATAATATTACTAGTTGACCAATCCGCAGCTTTGCACGCGTAGTTTTTTAATAAAAACATTACCCTCCTTCTGCGCAGTTGAGTAATAAGTAGCCTATGCCACCCGGGGATGGTGTAGCTTCCCAGCAATGAAATATTTTTTAAAATCGGTCCTGTAGTTTCGGAACCTATTCAATACAAACAAACAAACAAATCTTTCCTCTTTATAATATTAGTATAGATATAGTATAGCTATGAATTTTATTAATATACTGCTAAAGATTAAAATGCGTCTTAAGTTCCGTTTATCTAAAAGGTCGTACGAAACCCATATTCTAAATCTGATACCTAGTACTGCACAATATGAAATGTTTGGGTTGTGGTATTTTTAAGTTCACGTTCCGGTCTTTGCGACTATAGCGTGACAATGCAACCTAGCGATGCTGAGCATACAGGCGCCTCTAACGTTATCTACAGCCACATAAAACTGCTCGCCGACTGACTCCTGTAAACCGCTCCGTGAATGGTACGAGTAGTTTAAATGTATAAACTAGCACACACTACTGTTTTTAACACACTTATATTAGCTTCGTATGTATGTATGTATGTAACGGAATCTTTTAACTTGATTTTCAACCATTTAAAAACGTAAAAATAAAATTCATCATCATCATCATCATATCAGCAGTAAGACAAAGGCTGCTGGACAAAGGCCTCCCTCATTGATCTCCAGGAACTGCGATTGGAAGCGGCCTGCATCCAACGCCGACCTGCGGTTCTTACCAAGTCGTCTGCCCATCTTGTAGGTGGACGTCCTACGCTGCGCTTGCCGGTCCGTGGCTCCATTCGATAACTTTCCGGCCCCATCGGGCATCTGTTCTGCGTGCTATATGGCCTGCCAATTGCCACTTCAACGTGCTAATCCGTCAGGCTATGATAAAATAAAAAAAAAAATTATAACATATACTTAATTATTTAATATTAAAAAAATACTTTTTAGTTCAGCTATCCACAAAAACGTGTTATTCATCTTTACCTACAATAGACAAAGGTTATCTGGAAACTAATGCTTAAATTCGTCTCGTTACTAAGTCAAACTCTTGTATTAATTAAAATCCGAAGGATCACCTTGAAACGTCAATTTTACTGCCTGTTCCATCGCGACCAAGCTAGGAAAGAAAGGCAAGAAACAAGACTGGTTGTATTTTTTAATGATTCTTTCATAACGATAATTCTATATTTAAATATCATATAAGAATGTATTACAAAATAAACGTATATAAGTATTCTATCAGTTATCTGGTGGCCATAGTACAAGCTCTGCTTAGTTTGGGGCTAGATAGCGCTGTGTGAAATGTCCAGAGATATTTAAAGAAAATAAATGAGGTCTAAATTGTAATATTTTTGAACGAGTAGGATCAATTTTAACCCCAAGCTTCTGTATCACCTAAATGATCCGATATTTCAGAGTAGCCTTTTTTTATCAAGATTTTATTTAATTACGTTTTTAAATTTGTTAATTGACAATTTATATACATAACTTGGGAGTTTGTTATAAAAACGTATACCTTGCTGATTTAATCGATTTACTAACTAATTGATTTGTTTACTTCCTAGTTTTATAAGTGCAATAAGTTTTCAATCAATCAACTAATTTAGTATTTTAAAATATTTTTATTAAGGTAAAACTTGTTTATGCAGCTTGACTTGGGGAGTAAGTTGGTAGTACGTGCGTAATTCGTGACGAGAGCGTTACGAAAAGTGCGATCGGGCGAGGCGAACAGAAGTTGAGAGGGAGATATAAGTTAGTGAAGATAGAAAGAGAGAGAGAGAGAGAGTTACGTTTCGTATATTACTGGAGGGGCAAGAGAGAAAGGTGCGAGCACGCATTTTCTTTCTCTCTTTCTCTCATAGCCAGTTACGTTTCGTATATCTAAGACACATTGCAGGCATATTGTGTGTATCACACTGTAGGAGCAAGAGAAAGCAGTGCGCATGCATATTTTCTTTCTCTCTTCCTCTCACAGCTAGTGCATGAAATATATATATCTCAGTCAATAGTTCGTTTGCGAGTTTACTAGCGTTACGCGAACGGTGATTACTTGATTATTTTTCGTAATTTCATTTCGTTGTTCAAAAATTTTATAAATTAATATTTTGAAACAGAAATTTAATTTCAGCCATGTGGTCTAAAGCACACTCGTTTTTTATTATTTATATTTTCATATTCACAGTCCTTAGCCTAACGTCGCGCGACCACGACACGTGCTCTGCAGGCTGGTCGTCGGTCGCTTGCCGCCGGTTGCCGCTGGTCGCTTGTCGCGACAGCCATCATGCAGCCACCTTTAAGGAAATTGAATCCACAATCTTCCGACCGTGGAGCAGCCGAAAAGAACATCGTATTTATTGGAACAGCTCAAATAAAATATGCATATTTGGACGAAATAAATTCAAGTTGCGAAGTTTTCTCAAACTGGTAGGATTGAAGAATTATTCTGAACTTAGTCTATATTTTTTTATAAACACGGAGATGGAACAAGCACATGGCCTACCTGATGAACAAACTATATCACATTTTTTATATATGTACAAAACCTAAACTTAAACTTATATAAATTGTTTTTACAAATGTTATAAAAAATATAGACTGTAGAGATATAATTTAAAGATGTCTAGAATATATAACCACCTTTTAAATAATATTAGATCGAACTGTCGTCCCATTGTATATGTAAGCTGTATTTAATCCAGCGAAGCGAGAACTCCAAATAAACTTGGACAAATCGGCGTTGTATGTAGTTATGTATGTATATAAGTATGTATGATTGTTTGTGCCAGTATAACTTTCCAAACGCTGATCCGATCATCATGAAATGTGATATATAGGTAGGTAGTGTTGGCACAATCCTTGTATAACTAAATGAGCTAAAAATGTTGGGGTTGTTGTGATGTTGGGATTCAAGTGGGGTAAAAAAAATCAAAATGAGACTATTAGGTTAAATGGGACGTCTAATAAAAGGTATTTGTTGCTACATTTCACTCTGTTTTTATTTGTAGGTTAGTTTTAGTAGATTTCGAGTAATATAAACTGAACTATGACGAAACTAACAGGGTATAGTGACCCCACAGTGCTGTAATTTGGTATGCGTGTAGCTTTACTGGAAAAAGTCTAAAATCCAGAATAACTGCAATTTCTTATGCTAAAAAAAGTAATCAAGTGAACTCCCGTTACTTGTAATTTGCATGACACTGAATGTCAAGTTGTTTGGTTGTGCATTTCGTGGCACTATCAAAGATTATGCATACTATTTTTTCTTTGTTTTTTGAGAGACTCGCGAGATCTCAGATCGGAACGATCGGGATGTATTTGTGCTACCTTATATGACTATAAATTATAAACTAATTGTTTTCGAGGTTTTTCCATTATTAAAAGCCTAGTACGACATAGTATTATACAATCAATAATTTTAATTATGTAACCCTACTAATCCTGAATGGTGGCCGAGGAATGGCTGTAGAAGGGTAGGACGTTTGGCAGCGAGATGGGTGGACGACATCGTTAGAGTCGCGGGCCGTCAATGGGTGAGACTAGCACAGGATCGTGGCAGATGGCACAAACTTGGGGAGGCCTATACCCAGCAGTGGGTAATGTCGGGCTGTGGATGATGATGATGATGAACCCTACATCTCTTCCTCGCACACTCCGACCGATGTTTTGCGAATTGGCTCTATATGTTATTTATATAAAATAATATATATACATACAACGTGTCTCAGAACATGTTTGTTAACATGAAGGGAGTGATTAAATCCTTGTTATACACCGGCCACATTTCGACGACAGTTCACGTTGTTAGTCAGCATTATTTGCTTTGTACGTACTGCAGGTGATATGATGATTTTTTTATGCTACATGGAGATGGAACAAGCTTATGACCCATCTGATGTTAAATGGTAAACATCACCTATAACAGAGAGTTGTCTAGTAGGCTACGCATATTAGAAATGTTCCCTACAATTCACTGCTCTGTGTCCATCAACTTGAGGCTTAAGAATCAAATTTCACCAGCAACCATACCCTTCAAACCGAAACATAGCAATGCTTGGCTTGCAATGCTGGCTTTGCAGCAGAATTATGTAGGTATGGTGTAGTACTTCCCCGTTCGAGCCCTCACCCAAGGACCTTTACTACTCTCAAAATGAATTCTGTGGTGCCTTGTATGTAGAAACTTGTCTATGTAGCAGCGAGTGGTTTAATTACTGCTCCTGCGGATATTTGGACATTCTTCAAACGCTATAATTCATCGCCTGGAGACGAACTGGTTATTGTGGTTTGTATTAAAGGCAATTGAAAACAACATGAGTTTATAGTATATTGTTATACAAGGACCGTAGGCAATTTAATGTACCCAAGATATTTTGGCATACGAGCAAGGACGCTATGAGTCGAGGGTGTTATTGAGTATAACACATAACTTTAATTCACGAATGAGATGTTTTTTTCGTTACCGGTATTTATTGTTTACTGTGTAACTGATCGATTAGGGAAGAGGGGAGGGGAGTAACACGGTTCATTAATTTAATAAATTAATAAAACGCACTGTTGCGACCAAATGTTTGGAAGTTCTAACAGGACGGACTATAAAAGCAAGCTGTTATCGTATTATATGCTTTCAAGAGCTCTCACTGCCTATAACTTTGTAATTACCCCCCCCCCCCCCCCCCCACTCCCCCTCCCCCCATCCCTATTACCCAATATTTTCCGGTCATAGTTCCAAGTCAAGCCAATCAGTTTAATTATTATTCTTCAAACTTCCTAAAAACTTGAGTTTCTAGAAATGTATCCAATGAATTTTTTACGAAGCTGAAAGTTACGCATCACAAGATAAAAAACCCATTTTTATTTCTTAACTTACTAGGCGTCTCTAATACGTATCATAAAGCTAACTTTCGGCGACTCGCGCAACGATGCGACGTATTTAGTGTCTAAATATCATTGATCGAGCAAAGCCAGATCTCCAAATCAACTTGTGCAAATCGGTCTTATGTATATGTATGTATGTTTGTTTGTCCAAGGATACCTTTCCGGGTCATAATCGGTTCAGCCGTTACGACGTGATTGAGTTCGCCTGATTTGAATTTAGAGCCTCATCTGTATTTAAATTTGAACCAACGAGACCCACACCATAAGAACTTATTTGTAAATCGAACTTACCTCTGCACAGAATGCATCGACCTAGATTTGGTTTTTATTGTCTCGCAGAAAGAATGAAAAGCAGAGTACTCTCGTCGAGGATAAAACTGTCTGAATCTTGAACGTGCTTATATCCCCCTCTGCACTCAGGATTCTAGTAATTCCCTCGCTCCGGTCGTGTGTTAACTCTAGAATCCTTCGTTTCGTTCGAGATTCAATATATTGCCCGTAACGCAAGACACTGCTTTATCCCCTCGTTTAATATTCTACTATTTACATAATACTTAACACAAACAGACGTCTAACACATTACAACATTAATTTTTCATCTCGTTATAAAACAATAAATAATGAATATATGCCGCGCGTAATGAACACATGAAAAAACTTCATTCGCCAGAGAATGCCTTAAAATATTTTCCAATAACTGTACTGATGACCAATTAGCTACAGTTGAGTTCGCCCTGGGCGGCGCCACAGATAAGCTCTGAGTAGAACTGTTTGCTATTTTTACGAGCTTAACTCAAGATCGTGCTGAGTCGGACACCATTTTGTAACGTCATCGCGTACTCGTACGGCACTCTGTAAAATGTAACGATAGTTTTTTTTATATATTTTATATCATGTGTTTTTACTTTCTTTTTGTATTAATTATAATTTCCTGTGTTTGTGTCTCGCTGTATAGTCATTGCCATATACCATATGTGCCATTACCAATAAAAACATTTTCCTTTTTTCTTTCTTAGATAGATAGATAGATAAGAATAACGTTAATCTATGTGATACAATTTGCGGTATTATTGCTTAATAGCGATCTCTACCAGACAACTTTTAGTACATAGTTAAATTTACCTATTTTAGTCATAATCTATTTTTATACCATTTTCATCGAAATCTCTCTAGCCGAGTCATGAAAAAGTAGAGAGACAGTTACTTTTGCGTTTGTGGCTGTGACGCGAGGGTCGTGTGCGGCAACGGACGCTAAATATACATTTAATGCATTCTATTGTGATCTGAGTCTTTGTCAGAAGGGGTATGAGAGGACGCTGACAAACAGCTGAAATATTTCAGTCGCCACCGGCAGCTCACGGGTTAAACTTTCAACTGAGATCACCATTACTCTAGATAGGTACCGACTTTATTGATTAATTAATTGTTATTTATAGGGTTTAAGGGTTAACTCCTTAGTTAAAACATTGGTTAATACTTTATCAGAAACGGTGTTTGATATTTATGTATGAATACAATGTTTAGCCGATTGCGAAGGGGGGTTGTGAAATGGAATGATAGTTTATTGCATGAAATATGGTTAAATTACAAGATGACGAGGACGATTTTAGTTTAGGCCCAACTCATTTCGCTTGAGCTGAGCATGCATGTACTGTGGAGGTACACATAATTGGAATCGTCTGATTCTGAATTGCATAGGCTATATCATAGTCCCCGCCTACGATTATAAAAATTAGCAAGCTTGTCTACTTCTTTTCAGTTAGTTTTGAAGCCGGGTTTTTGTTTTTCAATAATATTTTTTGTATTCATTACTTATCATCTTAAGAGCTTCATTGGCTCAAAAATGGACAAGGAAGTTGTTAGTAGACGTCTCAGGACACAAGTGGGTCGCTGCAAGCTTATGAGTAAATGGTGCTAGATTGCATTTAATTGGACTGGTTCCTCATGCAGTAAAGATCCTCAGACTATGGTACACTTACTAAGCTTCCCATTGTACCCTAATTCTTACTCTGAGGGATATTTGCACCGCCACAGATAAAGCTGCCTAATTATAAGATGGTATAAGATCCATTTCTAAAAACTCAATAAATTAATAGAAGCACTTCAACAAAAGCCATCAGTGTAGTGCGGTTTTAAAATTGATATGCGTCAAATCTGTCAAGTCCTTGAGCAGACTGTTATACATTTTAAACGTCATTATTTCTTTTTTACTTATACAATCTGTTTTGTTAAGTACTACATTAATTTAAAATACACATCCAAAATCGTATTACCAGATTTAAGAGGTGGCTATAATACTAGTAGCTTGAATATTTATCCAGTATTCGATACAGTTACAATAAAAAAAATTAACTCTAAAACATCAAATCGGCGCTGGCGACAATGCCGCTTAGTCAGTTTAACGGATAACACATATTTACAAGATGAAAGAATAATAATAGTGTATATATCTTAAAAGGACTGTTTTTGTGATATTTTTTTTATACTACTGTGTAGCAAACGAGAATACAGTCCACCAGATGTTAAGTGGCTACTGCAGCCCATAGATATCCACATAGAATTCAAAACAAGCTATTATGTTGTCTTGATCTCTATGTGGATACGTTGCCATACTATAGGACTTAGCTGTTATACCTATGTGCCAGTAATTACAGGAACATACCATTACCATCTAACTGGAACACAGCAGCACAAGTACTGCTTTTTGATATGTTTAGGATTTGATAATAAGTTTGTTTGAAAATTTTAAATTTGCTTTGTGACTAATATGAAAAAAAACCTATTTTACAACAACACTATCCTTTAGCACAACATTTTGTATAGTTCCAGTTTACATTAAGGCAAGAATGTTGATATTTGCATTCTTTTAGACCCTTGTTTTTTGGAACCTAAGAACTGGCTTCATTTATCATCTATCGTAGATGTTGATGATGATGACGACCGTACAAGCCAAGCCATGGACAAGAACTAAATATTCATATTATGCGATCTAACTTCACAAAACACAGTCAACATAAAAAAATAATGAATATTATTTCCCCCTGTTAATACATGGCTGTAAATGATCATTTAAAAAAGCAATTTAACGGTCTAAAAGTACCGTTTTAATTAACACATAAATAATCTCACAGAACCCTCCGAGTTCTGTGATCTTCGTTTTTTTGGAAATTACCAGTGGTGCTCAAAGTTCCAGCATCATGTGAATTTTATTTTAAAAAATAAATGCATTTGTTAGAAGTTGTTTGCGTCACGTGTGCCTGAGTTATAGCGAATAGTTTTATATTAAATCTCATGTTTTGCAGAGTTTTGCAATATGTGATTGTGATTTTAAAAATTGGCTACGGGGCTACTGTACTTCATCAATTTGTGTGAGCGCCTGTAGCTGACTGAGCAAGCGAAGCGAGCGAAGCGTCTTTGTTTTGAGATTAAACAAAAAATTATTTTGTTCGTTGTCTGTCTGTTTTCGCCTACAGGTCACATTTTTCAACCGATTTTGATCAAATTGGTACACACTTCCGTGATTTATTTAAATTTTTCAACCGATCGTGGTTTTAGATTGGGGGGACCATAGGGGGGAAAAGGGAGATGTTTGTTGTAGCGGTATTTATCGACGGATTTCAATCTTTGAAAGTATTTTCTACTTGCTCTCCAACACAGGTAGGTTGGTTTCAAAACTCTGAAATGGCTTTCCTGAGGGGAAACTGTCGTTTATTGCATGGTTATATGGGTTCGCGAGGTCAATCAACTGTTCGCACAGAACCACTAGTATATAGTTTGCTTAGTCGTTCGATTACTAAGTACTTGAAAGGAGTTATACTGAGCGCTTCCCTTCGCAAGGCACGCTAAAATGTCGCACCCGAGTTGCTACTAGTTCATACATTTTTTTAACAAGATAGATCTTCGTTTGACCACAATCTCACGTAAGCGATGATGTGGTCTAAGATGAAGCACGAATATCTAGAAGAAATCTATACACTCTTTCCTCAAAGAGATTGTATTCTTTAGGAAAAACAGATGACGGTAAAGTGTTCCATACCTTAGCTGTACGCATCAAGAACGTAGAATCAAAACGGTGTGTGCGAATTTGTGGGTATATTTACTAGATACGGATGGTACTGAGCCAACAGCTGCCTGCTTGTCCTTAGAGAAAAGGGAGATGGCGGGATCGGATCATTTAGTTTCTGGGCTCATTCCCCAAAATGTATTCTGCTTACTAAATTAAGCTGATACTTAAGTTAATCTTTGATATAACTTGTTTTTTAGGAAAAAACGTACCCTCATAACTTTGCTATCCGTCTGTCTGTCTATCAAGACCCTTTTTCTCGAAATACGTTACTTTGTAGTTATATAGCATAAAAATATATTTTAGCGGAACCCTCGGTGCGCGAGTCAGACTCGCACTTGTCCGGTATTCTATAGTAAGATAGATCTATAGTAAGTTTGCAAAAATTATAATATTGATTTGGATAATCGGTATTGATATAAAATGTGTCCGGTAAAGACGCTTTACTTACAATTCCTACTAGATATTTCCCAAAGTCCTAACCTTCAATGCCAACCAAGCAGTTTCCACTTACAATATCCCGTCTCCAAGAATGTATTTCCAAGTAGATTGTAAACTCAGCGGAATTTGCGCTGACAGCGGTTATGAAGCAACATGCACCGACTGCCGCAGCGCTTTTTATTCTTATTTTACTGAAATACGACGTGACTCTTATGTTGGTTAAAACTTGAACAATTTCTTCATTTTAAAATGTTCTCATGCTTTTTTCTGTCTAGAAATTTTGCGAAGTATTTTAGAGCATGTTCTTTATGAGACTTATGCTGTGGCTGTTCATACATCGAGCAAACCAAACGTACTGTTACACCCCCTCATTCCTCCTTATTCTGCTTAGCTAAGCCCTTAAATCTGCAACTCTATCCCTGATCATATTTAATATCCCCCCCTAAACCTAAGTCCGGTCTTCACTCTCGCTCCGTGCACATCTCTAATTAATTCCTTGTCTTAAATCCAAATAAATTCAGTTTATTAAAATAATTTCTTTTTTTAAAAACTGTTTCGCAAAACCTCGCATAACATTTGGTGGCAGCGTAAAAAGGGATAAGTCGAAAATCCCTCGGAAAACGCCTCAGTTTTTCAGTGCAGTGAGTTTTTCCAATTTGTGAAGTGAAGTTTTACCAATTGACCGGCTCATCCTAGCACGGTGTAGTCCTTGTTTTACCCGTGTTCCACTGTGTTCTCTGCGTCTTACCTTAAATCGCTGTATCACTCGTCGCCGCTAAGCTACGAGTTCCCGCCGGTGGTCCATTGCTCTATCAAGGGAGCAAGCATACAAAGTCTACTATACTTACCTACAGCCACCCTTGGCTTGTTGGTCGTCGTGTCTCCATCACCAGCTCATCATCACCGTGTCCTGGCTAAGTGCTGGCACGTAACACTTACCTCTACATCATCCCTCATCACCGTGTCCTAAATAAGTATTGATATCTGGCACTTACCTCCAAACAACATATCTACAATGTTCCTGCTATTCCTGTGAGTTATTTAATTATTTTTTTATTGACACAAATATACCTACAGTGAATATTTCCATACTAATTCAGTGAAGTGAATATTTACATACAAATCAGAGTTCATCAGGAAAACGTTTATTAAATTCGGTGATCTACTAAGTGTTATTTTGAATCAAGAACTTACTTTAAAATAATTATCATATCTATTCTAAGAATTATTGTATCCTGTACAGCTTAAAACATAGTTGAATTCCAAGAAATAAGACCAGTGCCTGCTTATCGCGAATTCTTACGTTATCTAGTCTAGCTCAAGTTGGAAGTTTCATCATATCTTTAAAATCAGCAAGTAAATCAGAAATCGAAATGGGCATTCTTTGCAAGTTCATAAACAAGTTTGATGGAAATCGCGAGAAGTTAAATGCTTTTTTGAATAATTGCAGAAATGCAATCAACCTAGCTTCAACTACACAACAAGATACATATACTATTCAAGTATATCCTCAGCCAACTTGAGGGTCGAGCAGAAAGTGCCTGCTCGATTAAAGAATTTGAATCATGGTCACAGTCAGAAGATTTCTTAAAATCTCAATTCGGTGAAAGAAAACATTACGCAGCACTGCTCTTAAATCTTCAGAGTTGTCGTCAGTCTAACAGTGAATCGGTCAATCAATTCGCACTCCACGTCGAAACATGTTTATCTAAATTGTTGACAGAAATCAACATTTCTATACCTACTAAGAAAAAAGCCAAATTGACTGGCCGTGTCGCCGCTATGCAACACCTTGCGCTGTGTGCCTTTATTAGCGGTTTAAATGCTCGCCTATCTACGGTAGTTAGATGCCGTGACCCTGAATCTTTAAATGATGCAATTAATTTCGCTGTGTCCGAAGAAAAAATATTCCAAATATCAAGGCAACTCTCTAATACGAATCCTAATAGTAATACCTCTATGTCGCGTCCTCAACAGCGACCATTCCAACACAAACACACCAAACAGGGAAGCAGTGCTTCAGGCAAAACTTATGCCCAGCCTGCCTTAACACCCGGTGCATCCGCATTGATGTGTCGGTACTGCAAAAATTTAGGTCACACCGTTGACAATTGTAGAAAGCTACAATTCAAACGTAGTCGAGAAAACGATAATCGTCCCGTGCATGCCGTCTCCCATGACGTTGCTCTCCCAAGCGACAACCTCGAACAAAACGTCGAGGACGGTTCCGACATCAACAATTTAAACGAGGAAAATTTCCTGTAAGGTGTCGCACAGGAAATCCTAGTTTCAAAGTCGATACTAAACCCACTGAGTCTACTAAATCCACTGCGTTTACTAAATCCACTGAGTCTTCAAAATCTACTGCGTTTACTAAATCCACTGAGTCTTCAAAATCCACTGCGTTTACTAAATCCACTGAGTCTACTAAATCCACTGAGTCTACAAAATCCACTGCGTTTACTAAATTCACCGCGTCTACTACATCTGGAATCGAACCCGATGACCACATTGAAGTCTTCGAAGTTATAACTAACCCTGACCAAATTGTACTTCCAGTCGTCGAGGTTAATTGCACAGTGTCTGACTTGCCCATCAGATTTTTGGTTGATTCTGGTGCGACAGTCAGTCTCATCAAATCTTCCTGTCTACAAAATTTCCCTAAATTGATTAATGAATCTATTAAATTAAAAGGCATTGAACCAGGTGAACAAAGTTGTACATCAACATTAGGACATTTCCAATTGAAAATTAACTTCGTAAATTCTACTAACTGTGAGTTCATTTCCCACAAATTCCACGTCATTAATGAAATCAATTTACCATTTGATGGGATAATTGGCACCGACTTCTTGAACCACTTTGGATGTAATATCGACTACAACATAAACAAATTAAAGATCAAAAACGTCGAAATACCCTTGCAACTCTACGAACCTGTCTATATACTTCCTGGTAGATCCGAAACGATGATTGAATGTTCCGTCTCCAATCCTGAAATGAAAGAAGGATTAGTATTAGATCAAACACAATTTAAAAATATTTTAATTGCGAACTGTCTAGTAAAAGTAAAAGATAATAAACGGATTAACATTTCAGTCATCAACACATCTGATGCCCCAGTGTCTCTAAAATCTAATCTTAACATCACTCTAACTCCTTTAAATATAAATGATGATTACTTACCTGTTTATTCAATTGCGTCATACTCTGTGTCAAACACTGATTCTTACCTCCGCACTCAAGAAGTGCTCAACCTCCTGAGAGTTAAGCATCTCAACGCCGAAGAAACCAATGCTCTCCATGATATTTGCTCTGAATTCTCTGACATTTTCCACCTTCCCGGGGATAAACTTACATTTACTAATACAGTCAAACATGAAATAAAAACAACCCCACAAAATCCGATTCATGTAAAATCGTATCGATTCCCTGAAGTGCACAAACAAATTGATCAGATGTTAGATCAAGGCATCATAAAGCCATCCATGTCCCCATGGTCTTCCCCGATCTGGGTCGTCCCAAAAAAATTAGATGCTTCCGGCCAACGTAAATGGCGTGTTGTCATAGACTACCGCAAGCTAAATGATATCACTGTGGGTGATAATTATCCGATCCCACAAATATCAGATATTTTAGATCAACTTGGTCATAGTAAGTATTTCTCAACCCTTGACCTCGCGTAAGGGTTCCACCAAATTCTCATGAATGAAGAGGATGCGTCTAAAACTGCTTTTAGTGTGCCTCAAGGCCACTATGAATTCACCCGCATGCCGTTCGGGCTAAAGAACGCCCCAGCAACTTTCCAACGGCTAATGAACACCGCCCTTGCTGGCCTTCAAGACATCCGATGTTTCGTGTATCTAGACGACATCGTGATCTACTCCTACGATCTCTCCAGCCACATCGCAAACCTAGGGTTGGTTTTTCGACGTCTCAGAGATTTTAATCTCAAACTCCAACCTGACAAATGTGAATTCCTGAGACGAAAAGTAGCCTACCTAGGTCACGTCATTACTGAAAAAGGTGTTCAACCCAATCCTGATAAATCAAAGCAGTGACTCAGTTTCCAACTCCAAAATGTCCAAAGGACATCAAATCGTTTCTAGGTCTCGTCTCATATTATCGCCGATTTATCCCTGATTTTTCTAAGACCGCTAAACCTCTGACTCAGCTCCTGAAAAAGGACACATTATTCCTTTGGGAAAATCAACAACAATTAGCTTTTGATGAATTAAAACATAAACTTACCTCGGCTCCAGTGCTGATATACCCTGACTTCTCTGTACCTTTCACTCTTACCTGTGATGCCTCTAACCACGCGATTGGCGCGGTTCTCTCTCAAGGCCCTAATGGACATGAGAGACCAATAGCTTATGCATCTCGAACCCTAAATAGAAGTGAATCTAATTACAACACTACAGAAAAGGAACTTCTCGCCATTCTCTTCGGCTGTAAAACTTTTCGTCCATATTTGTATGGGCGCAAGTTTACAATCATCACCGATCATCGGCCACTCACATGGCTGATGAATCATAAAGACCCTTGTAGTAAATTACAGAGATGGCGCCTAAAACTATCAGAATATGATTTTGAAATAGGTTATAAAAAAGGCAAACTTAACGCCGCTGCCGATGCACTTTCTAGGTACCCTGTTAACCCAGTTCAAAATGATAGCGACCCACTGGATCTTGACGATATCATGCCATTTAATCCCAGTGACGACGTCGACTTCCATCCCCTGGAATTACCAGATCCACTGAATCCCGACCAAAACTTACCTTCCACTTCTCGACTCGATCCTACTAGTTCCAATGTTGAAGAAAGGCGTATGACTCTCGAAGTCCCTCGTTCTGAAACTCCTTTTGATCTTGATGACTTTGAAACAAATGAAAACACACAAATTAGTGAAATTAATGACGAAAATTATACTAAATTCTTAAAAATAATTAATAGCAAAACATTCGAACCTAATACTAAGATAATTTAATCTAATTCTAGTATTCTTGCTAGCCGCGACAGAGTTATCGCAATCCCAACTTCAATTGATCTCGACGAAAGCAATCCACACGTCGAAGATATTATCTCAGAACTAACGACGAATAAAGACCAAGTCCTAGATCAAGAAAGAACTCTCTTTTCCTTTCTTAACTTCGAACTCAAAAGTCGATCTATCTACCTTCTCTTTACAAAGGTAAATCACTTCGATAACGCTTCTTATCAAGACGTTTACAAAAGCTTGAAGAACCTCCGCGATGATCTCGTTTCTACATCTCACACCCAAGTGACCATCACTGATTTTAAAAGCCCATTCGAGGTCCACTCTTATACAAAACTGTATAATATTCTTCTATTTCTATTCCATGATACTAACATCTTTGTTACAATCTGTCGCAATTCATTAATATTTCCATCACTGGGTGAAATAAAAAAGATTCTTAAGGAAAATCACGACATCCCCATTGCTGGTCATTTAGGGGCCTTAAGGATGCTGAAGCGCATTCAAGGAAGATATCATTGGAAAGGTATGCGTAGTGACATAGAAAACTATGTCAAAGCTTGTAAGTTATGCCAAGTGAATAAGGCTCTGCGTAAAATTAATCGCGCTCCAATGCAAATAACCACCACCTCTACAGCCCCGCTCCAACGCCTAGCAATGGATATAGTTGGACCCTTACCAGAATCAGGCCTAGCAAAGGCGAAGTATATCCTTACTCTACAAGATGACCTTACTAAATTCTCAACAGCCTACCCGATCCGATCAACAACTGCCGAAGAAACAACTGACTGTCTAGTTCATTTCATATCTATCTTTGGCATTCCGAAAACTATCTTAACAGATCATGGTACTAATTTCACCTCCGAACTTTTTAAAAAAAGCTGCGAATTCCTTAAGATTAAACAAATTTCATCAAGTCCCTATCATCCTCAAACGCAAGGCGCACTTGAGCGCAGCCACTCCACACTTAAGGAGTACCTCAAGTCGTTTGTGAATGGTGGTCAAGATAATTGGCCTCGGTATGTCTATACCGCTATACTAACTTACAATACTAACATTCATTGCACTACTAACTTCACTCCTTACGAACTTCTATTCGGTCACAAACCCACTTACCCAGACTTAATCTATGATACAACACCTGACCCTACATACCACGAGTACTTGAAAATGCTCTGTCACAGGCTCAAGAACTCGAGAGAAAAAGCAATAGAAAATATTAACCAATCCAAAAACAGGTCCAAAACATATTACGACTCGCATACAAGACCTGTCCAATATAAGGTCGGTGACCTTGTCTATTTAAAAAACCATCTCAGACTCAGAAAAGCTCTGTCGCCTATTTGGAAAGGCCCTTACAAAGTTTTAGAAGTACATGATAACAATACAGCTACTTTACTTATTAATAGACATCATATTAGACATCACTTTGATGAAATTAAAATTGCAACCTCTAATTCAGTATAAACTTACCATTTATTATTTCCTCTTCCAGACTCACTCTCCCAACATTATTTGCGTCACCCCTGGCTCAAGAGATTACTCAATCTCTAAACGGAAGTTCTGGTATCTATTTTAATCCTATTGGCAACCTGAAACTCGTGAACGATCATGTCTATTATATTATACCTGTAGATATAAATTATATCAAACCACACCTTGAGAATATAAAACACACTTTGGACTCAGCCAAATTCCTTTGTGATCATTACAACGTGATAAATACCTTACAATGTCAAAATATGATTCAACCACTTACCATATTACATGATGATGTCCTTCGAGACTTTAATTCAATATCACATCTCATATCGTCTAAAAGGAAGAGATCTGCCTGGTTTGCAGGGGTAGGTACAATCCTAAAAAAGGTATTTGGCACAATGGACGAAGATGACTCTGAAAAATATGATAACGACATTCAACAGCTACATTCCTATAGTAAAAAACTAACTTCTTTGATAAAACAAAATATTTCCATATCTAAATCAGCTTTGGCAAACTTCAATGAAACCTTAATTACAATCTTAGAGAATGATGCTCGTTTGAATGACGTTACTAACAAATTAAATAGTAACTTAAATAATATCTCAATGATAACAAATGAACTTTTAATAAGAAACAAGTTGAATGAAGTACTAAGCGTTATTCATTCAAACCTACTTACTATATCATTTAAATTAGAAGACATTGTAAATTCTATACTGTTCGCTAATAGTAACACTCTACACCCTTCAATTGTTACTCCTAAACAATTATACGATGATCTTAACGCTAACGTAAGACATCTACCTAGGTATAAGGAATACCCAGTAAGCATAGAATTAAGAAATATAAACCTACTTTTAAGAATATCTGAGCTTGCCGCATACACAAGTGTAAATAAGATTATGTTTGTCTTAGGTATACCTTTAGTTTATAACATAGAATTTGATATGTATAAAATCTTTCCCATATCTGTACCCCATAAGACACATTTGCCTAACTCTTTTGTCATGATCATGCCTACAAAGAACTATGTTGCCCTCAGCAAAGACAGAACATCATATTGTACTATGAATGACTTAAATACTTGTAAACCTATCTCTAAAAGAAATATAGCTTGTGATATTTCCAACATCCAATCAGTCCATTCAGACCCTATCTGCGAAATTGAACTAATAATTAAAATAAATAAAAAATTACCCCGACAGTGTGAAACTAAAATTATATTCGGAGAAGTTAACATCTGGCAACATCTTAGTAACAATAAATGGATATTTGTTCAATCTTCACCTACAAAACTATCGATAAAATGTAATTCTAATATTAAAGAAATTACCATAATTGGAACTGGTACTATAAATCTCGAAGCACAATGTGTAGCAACTAGCGAAAATGTAAAGCTCCTGGCCATGCAAAATCCAGAAATAAACTTACCAAATATACAACTTGATTTTGATCTTATACATGATAATTGCTGTAATCTAAATAAAATTGAAAAATATAAAATGTATTTACCTAACATGACAATTATAAGTATAAATTTAGAAAATTTAAAAAATTTAAATATCCTTATTAGTACAGAAGAAGAAGAACTTGATAATTTCGTTAAAACAGAAACAAGTTTCTCAAATCATGTGAGCTTTCCCATTCTTACGATCACACTTTCCATTTCTTTCATAATTTTCATTACTTAGTTTGCAAGGCCAATGGCTTTAACCCTTGGTGGCCCTTTTGTAAAAGGACTATAGAAATTCAAGCTCATGAACAAGAGCACGAGGAAGTCCCGCTACCAAGACTTAGGATAGATTAAGGATAAAATAGATTATGTAATCAATTAATGTATAACACTTCATAAAAACTCACTGTAAAGAGATGTGCCGTCTTCTGTATACCTTTCTTTTTCTACTCACCCTTTCTCTTTTGATATGTTGAACATAACCTTTTAAGGTAAGTTTAATCTTGTTGGGGGAGGTGTTACACCCCCTCATTTCTCCTTATTCTGCTTAGCTAAGCCCTTAAATCTGCAACTCTATCTGTGATCATATTTAATATCCCCCCTAAACCTCAGTCCGGTCTTTACTCTCGCTCCGTGCACATCTCTAATTAATTCCTTGTCTTAAATCCAAATAAATTGAGGTTATTAAAATAATTTCTTTTTTTAAAAACTGTTTCGCAAAACCTCGCATAACAGTACCCATAGCCGAGCGTATCAAAGAGCATATCGGAACTGTCAAAAATTGGCAGATAAACAAATATGGTATTAAACAAATAATAACTATACCAATCGCAGGCACTAGTCTCGCACAATGTACACACAGCTACACATCAAGCTATTCATTTCCAGTATAAGCTGACCTCGCATTGTGTAGGCTTTTCGTAGAATCAGAGGTCAAATTATACTGGAAATGTATAGCTTGACGTGTAGCCGTGTGTACGTTTAAGTTTTTAATTACATTTTGTATTCTAATAGTAATACCTAACTGTGTGAGAAAATAAATAAATAAATACGATGATGAAAAGAACGTAGTCCTAGATAAGATGTAAGCCAGAGGTGTCTCTGACTTGTAAGCGCCTAACTTAGCCTGCGATAACCACTTGCATTACTGCAGTCAGATGACGGCTCTAAGATATAATCTGTGCGTATAAGCTTAGCTTTTAGTTGACTAATACCTTGATAAAGTGGGATTATGAGCCTTAGAAAGACAAGTAGTATATATTAGTAGAAAATGTCGAATATAACACTGCATGTATACTCATGATTGTCACCTGTAGACACACTAAAGTCAAGCCATTTTAATAAGTAACATTTGACGTCTGTTGACGTCTGTCAGTTTTATCTTCATAGTGAGGTGACCTGCTTAAAAACATCCCACCTAAATTGTACCTAACATCAATGATTTTTCTATTTAGCTATTTTTTGTATTGTTATAGTTAGTTAAAAGAATAATAAATATTATTATGTTATAATATAATCACAACGTGGTTATTCATTTAAGGTGATATTTTTTTACAAGTTCGATTCAACTTATCAGCTTTCGAGTTTTAGAGTAACATCCCTAGTGTTTAGAAATAAAAAGGGTTAACTGACGCAATATTGTAACGATGTTCAGTTCTTTAGATCAGAAATTGTTTATTAAGTTTAGAATGGTTTATTAGTGAAGGCAAATCGTAAAATTACTCGTATCGGTCATTATTAAAATAAATGAATGAATGAATGAATGAAAATACTTTATTGTACACTTCAAAAGAAACAGACTTAAAATAAAAAATCACAATGCAACAAGTACAATGGGCGGTCTTATCGATTAGAAGCTATTTCTTCGTGACAACCTTTGGATGGATAGGACTTTTCAGACATTACAGTAATGGAGGGGCGTGTACCTACATATACAAAACAAAAACTAAATTTTAGGAAAGCGCTGAACACTTACAATAAAATAAAACAATATACATAAATATACCTACAACAAAAAATATATTAAATAAAATATATATATATATATATAATATACATATATACATACATATTTATAGCGATACTACGACGTTTCTGAGAGATAAAATGTTTTCACTCTTGTTTTAAATGTGGCTAATGCAATGATGGAGCTTGCCGTATTGAGACCGGTAATGTATTCCAAAGACGTGTTGCTTGAACGGTAAAGGAATCATCATAGAATCTTGTTCTATGAACTGGGGTTTAAAATAAATATGTAATCGTAATTGAAAAAAGTTAAGCAATTGTGCAGTTCTAACAAAACGAAACTATATATTATCTTATGCTCGCCGTTACAAGGTTACGTTGTTGAATTTTGATGAATTGTCAAATGTTATCGATTAAAATGACTGGTTCACATCGTAAGAGGATACTGTAGTTTGGCCACGCCAATTGTCTCTTCCCGCTCATTCAGTAAACACATTATGTTATGTTATATTCCATTTAATACATGTATATATAATTGTTGAAGTATAAATTTGTAATAAGAAGATGTATCTCCTCATTATATCCTCCTCAAGAAAGGATAAATTAGTATATTCATCGCTTAATAAAACCCCATCAGTTCTTCACGTCATCTGCATATGTGTTTCATGTTTCAATAAACGTATTATTTAATGAATATTGTTTTATTTTTAATATTTCTGTTTAAGCCGTTTAAGCTGGCTATTCGCCCACTGCGTCAAGGAGTTCGCCGTTTTAGTCTTTTATGTACCTATGTTTTCTGGTTTCTAAAACAGTTTTGGTAGCTGCCTTATTACTTCATCACTACATTTGACCCTGTCACGGCAAAATCTAGTGATTTTTTTTTATTGTGGCCTATCTGGCGTATTTTTGTTCTCCAAATCGCTACTTCCTGTGCAAAGTAGCGATGGAACGTTTCACAAGTAGCATGTGAAAAACCATATGAATGAAAAAAGCATCTGCTTCTATCGTTCGAATAAGCTGTTAAAAATAATTCATATGAAATCACTTCGGGTTTCATCGTCCACACTTCGTAGTCATTCGGGTCTGCTAAAATTCACAGTTCAGTTGAGTCGTGTCGTTCGCTCTCAGCGGACGGGACTCGGGAGTCGTTGAGCGTTTTCGTCAATACCAGGTCATTCGTTTCTCTTCGGAAGACTTCGGCTGGTTTCGTGTCGTGCACTGCTAATTAGGCTTACCTACCTAGGCATGCGTGCGAGAACAACTGCATTAATAGTTAAATACAAAAAAAATACGAGGCGTACCGCCATCTATTGAAGAATCTTTGTGTGATTGATAATTATTGAACGCAACAGAGTTTAGAATCGCCACCATTTTTATTTCCAAATAGAGCCACGAATTAAACCAATTGGAATTTGTCTTGATTTCATATGAAAATATTTTTCTTTGAATGAATGAATGATATTTTTTTAATAAACCTTACAAGCTAGACACAACATATTTAAAGGAAAAAACAAATAAAAGTAAGCATAATGGGCGGTCTTATCGCCTAACAAAGCGATCTCTTCCATACAACCTTTGGATGGAGAGGATCATTGCTTAATGGAAGATTGGCCGAGGTGTAAAAAGAAAAAACTTAATAATAGAAAAGAAATTAGTTATATACATACATATTAGGTGCATAAATAATTTTAAATAAATAAATATGTACTGACATACTTATACTTACATTAATAATATTAGAGATCAGATGAATCATGACTCTTCATGGAGATAAAAGTTTTTGAGTCTAGCTTTAATTACGGAAGGTGAGGGGGATTTCTTAATGGAGACCAGCAAGGCATTCCATAATCGGACAGCTTGGACGGAAACGGAGTTTGCATAGAAATTGGTTCTATGTATCGGGGTTTTGAGAAGGAGGTTTTCAGAGGATCAGAGTTATTGGGAATTTGTGCAAAAAAAGAATTCGAAGCGTTCCTTCAGATAACAAGGCGTAGTATTCCTTCTACGCCTTTCTACTTCGAATACGAAGGATCTTGAATAGGAGGGATAGGATGTGAGTATTCCGGCGAAGTCGAATGGGGAGCCATTTGAGTTTATTACGAAATTCGGAGATGTAGTCGTATTTCCGGAGTCCGAAAATAAACCTTATGCAAAAATTTTGAAGACGCTCAAGCTTATTGAGCTGCTCCTCCGTGAGGTCAAGATAGCAGGAATCAGCGTAATCTAAAATTTGGAAAAGAAGAGATTATGCAAGCGCAATTTTAGTAGCTATCGGAAGAAAGTTTCGCAGTCTCCTGAGCGAACCAGCAGAGGCAAATAGCTTCCGACTCACAAATACGAGCTGAGGACCCCACGACATATAGCTATCCATGAAGATGCCCAAATTTTTCACAACCTTTGAGTAGGGACAGTTACATTATCAAACTTAATTTAAGGGAATGTTGTGTAGTTGATTTTCGATAAGGTGCGTGAACTTCCCACTATGATGGTCTGTGTTTTATTAGGATTAACTCTTAATCCATAAGCCTTGCTCCATTCACCTATATAAAGCAGGTTATTATTAGTGACGGTGATCGCATCAGGCAACTCATTAAGTAGAGCCTGGGTGTAAATTTGGAGGTCGTCTGCATGAAGGTGGTAAGATGAAGTGAGTTGACGAGAAATTGAATTTATAAAAAGTGCAAAAAGAAGAGGAGATAAGACGCCACCCTGCGGTACACCGGCTGATGTACAACACCAAGACGAAAAGGAATCGTCACAACGTATCCGTTGCCGGCGTCCGTGCAAATAACTGCGAAACCAGTCAACCACCGATGGAGATAGGTATGTTAATTGAGCGAAGAAAACCCAGCAGGATGTCAAAGTCGATAGTATTAAAAGCATTGCTAAAGTCGAGCAGTGTCAGAATAGTAAGGTAGCCGTTTTCCATGCCCGATCTT
Source organism: Philereme vetulata (assembly GCA_918857605.2). Classification (NCBI taxonomy): domain Eukaryota; kingdom Metazoa; phylum Arthropoda; class Insecta; order Lepidoptera; family Geometridae; genus Philereme; species Philereme vetulata. The sequence goes on from OU975442.1 coordinate 1,044,344, forward strand.
ATATCATCCGTGATTTTAACAAGTGCGGTTACAGTACTATGACCGGGACGGAAGCCGGATTGAAGAGGATTGAGCAGGGCATTTGTGATAAGGAAGGAGCTAAGCTGGTTGTGGACGAGACGTTCAAGGACTTTTGATAGGAATGGGAAAATAGAGATGGGACGATAGTTGGTAAAGGAAGTGGGTTTGAATTTTTTAGGAAGTGGAATTATATGCGCTTTTTCCACAAAAGTGGAACAGAACTAGTCAAAGTAGAGAAATTGAGGATATGGCAAATTATTGGAAGTACCTCATCAATAATTGGAACTAACATATTCCGTCCAATATTGTCACTACCCATGGCATTTGAAGCAATTGACAGAATGCTCTTTTTAACATTACATGCGGTGAATTGACTAAAGACAAAAGGAGAATAATTAGGAGTTGGCAACAAAGAAAGATAATTATGAGTGTTCATTTTATCATCCAAACCAATATTGGATGATGACGAAAAGTGTTTGTTAAGAGAGTCAATGTCTAGATCATTTGGAATGGTATCGTGTCGAGGCTTGCCAACTCCTAGTGTTCTTAGAAATTTCCAGACTTTAGGTGGATCGTTATTAGAAACATAGGCATGAATATGGCGGCGTTGAGCATCCCTACACACCCTATTGCAGCGATTCCTGGCTAGATGGTATTTTTCTTTGTTGGCGTCACTAGCATTCAGCTTATATTTTAATTTAGAAGATGTTTTTTTACGCATTAAAACTCGTATTGCATCGTTGAGCCATGGAGCCGGCAGATTTTAGCTTTATTTTAACTGCTCTGATTGGAGCATGCACGTCAAAGAGTTGTGTGATGATTGTATTGAAGGCGGTAATCTTGTCGTCAATAGATTTTGCCCCCACTACTGCAGCCCAATCCATTTCCCCAGCATCAGCTCTCACCTTTTCCACATCCATAGTACTAAAATTGCGTTGCAGAAGAATTTTCGGTTTGGATTTTGCATGGCGAATTTTATAGGAAAGAAAAATAAGGTCGTGACTGATATGAGAAGGCATCAGCCGCACATTGACCGTGCTTGGCCACATGCTGTAGGGACGAGACTAAAATTAAATCAAGAAGTGATGGGATACAGTTTGGAAAGTGGTGTGTGGTACCAAGAGGGAGAATATGCATATTGTTAGATTTAATAATGGATTCAAATTTAGAAGAACGATGATCTTGTTTAATCAGACATGTATTAAAATCACCCATTAACACGGAATGACTGTATGAAAGCACGAGCTCTTCTAAGAGTGTTTTAAAGGAAGAGAAGAAGTTAACACGCATGTTAGGGGTATAGTAGACTTCGAGAAGAATTTTGGTGTGAGAAAGTAAGACTTCGACATAAAGGTGTTCGCCAGCGTTAGACGGAGGTGGTTGTGCAGACATACTAATAATTGAAAAAGGAATATTGGCACGTAAGTAAATGGCTACACCGCCACCACCACAACCAATCCGGTCGTTACGAATCAGGATAAATCCAGAAAGAGAGTATGAGGTAGAAGGGAGACATGGTTTGAGAAAAGATTCGGAGACCTATAGCATGGAGATTTTTTATATCAAAGGAATCCAGCATATCTGGATAGTGAGCCGGAATAATCTGTGCATGTGAACTACATTAAAACAGTTGGGTTCGTCAGGAAGATGGCCCGACAATGTATCGGAAAGAGCAGGTAAACTCAAATAACTGTCCTCACTTCTGTTTGAGTTCAGAGAGGAGATTGAGAAGAAGTCATCATTATCACTAGAATCATTCAACGATTGCAAGATGAATAATAAAATAAAGTATATAAGAACAATATAAAAAAAATATATATATAGATAAAAATTGATACAAAAAATATATATATATTATATAAGATAAATCTATTAAATACCAAAACTCACCCCTCCACCCGCCAGTGGTATTCCTGGGCACAAACAATAAACTCAACAAGAAAAACAAAAAACAATACTTGTCTCAAAAGACCGTTATCCAAACCGCACTATTTATAAAAATTAGTTTGACATTGACTGATTGCATTATGGTCTGACATATTGACTGACATTACATTACATTACCCAAAAGAGAAAGAAAACGGAATTAAAAAACTATTATTTTGTCGCAAAAAAGTGGGTAACGCTAGAAATTTACTGGACGGTCGATCCTCACAGCAGCAACGACGCGACGACACACTCACTTTTTGATGGATGCGCCAGTGCCGGCCCGCCTAGCCGACGGCGCCCTCGATTCCTTGGCAGGCATCGTCGGCGCCGGGGCAGGCTTTCGGGTGTCTGGCGGCATCAATTTGTTTAGCTCACCGAGGCTGCTAATGCGGTGCCGCGCTCCGTCGGGCCCAATTACATGAATTGAGCCATCCCGAGTCCAGCAATTCTTGACGCCGAAACGTTCCCTCGCATCTCGTGTCCGTGTCTCGGCCTGGTCAAGAACTCGGAGAGAGTGACACTACTGCCCTTGAGGTTGGTTTTTGCAAACCAAACCTGGTCCCTCACAGTGACATCCTGAATCTTGACCAGTATAGGCCTAGGCCTGTCAGCGCCCGAAGCTCGTCCCATCCGATGACATCGGCTAATATGAGCACTTGTGAACGTTGACAATTTCAACTGAGTGCAGACAGTCTTTGCCACAACTGCGGCCGTGTCCTCCTTGCTGTCTTCGGAGACTCCATGGAGAAGGAGGATTTTGCGCCGACTGCGCATCTCCTGCTGGTCGACGTCACGTGCAAGGAGCTTCACCTGCTGCTGAAGAGTCTTCGAGTGCTGCAAGTGTAAACGTCTTGAAGGCAGCATAATCAGCAGCGATGGATTCCACAGTAGCAGGCGATGATGACTTCTACAGGTCACCCTCAAATCGTGTCATCCTATCATGTAGTGACTTAATTACCTCAGCCAAGGTTGCTTCTGCCATGTTGTATCGCAGATTGCAGTGTTGAGTGCAGTGTTGTGCCAGAAATGTTAATTGGATTGATGTTATGGAGAAGGTGATTTAAGGCAGGTGAAGTACATAGACTATTGTATGATTTGACACATAAAAGATGTTTAGAATTAGTCCTTTAATATTTTAAATAATTATATAAAACTGAGATAACTTTTGGGAGTTGTTTATCTTACCTACCCACCAACTGAAAAAAAAATGTTTCTTTATTGACTATTATCTTCCCAATAATTTATTATACTCTTTTCACTATTTTATTTGTTCACAACAAATATATGTACTCATATAAATAAAGTTTTCAAATACAAAAACTAGTTTTACTGGTATTTGCAGTCCACTGCTTTTTAAAACTTTGGCGCTAGTACATATTGTCAGTCTCAAGCCTGTTCAAGGATGAGGGAAAGTTCATTGTAAATGAATACTTAGGTACATACTTATACTTAGGTATAAACCTTTTTAGTAAGTCAGTAATATATTGACAAAGGCACAATGCATTAAATCTGACCCTTTTGCCATACCGTGGAGGTCTGACTTCATTAAACGTCACTGTCGGTCACTTCAGTCAGTAGCACAGCACAGAATTAACTTATCGTCACTCAGTAGCTACCAACTAGCAAGAAAAAACAGCATCATAAGTGAAATAGCATTAACAAGTGTGACATCATAATATAAAAACATTGCTTTTGAGTTTTCACATGTGAAATAGCAGTTATAAAAAATAAAATACGAGAGTGCATTAGACGACACGACTGAAGAAAAACTTATTCTTCAAAATGTTAATTTATAAAATTGTTCAATTACAAAATTGTCCACACGTCTGTAGGTCGATCAGTCAATGTTCATTCTGGACAGACGCAACTCGAACTCGCACATTTACGTTTAAAAATATACGAAACGTAATTCTCTCTCTTTCTATCTTCACTAAATTATGTCACCCTCTCAACTTCCGTTCGCATTTTTCGTAACGCATTCACCAGCTTACTACCCAAGTCAAGCGTGCGTAAAGAAGTTTTACTTCAATAATTTCATCATCGTAATATGAATTAAAAATAGCAATCCTTTCCATGCCTAGTGCAAAGCAATGATACCAAGCGCAACCCTGCTTGTCACATTGCACCTCGAAGGAACAAAATGCTCATGGAATTTCCCCCTTCCCGGCGGACCGGAAGTAACGTCACATATTTTTTTTTTATACTACTTATATGGCAAACGAACATGCAGTCCACCAGATGTTAAGTGGCTACTGCAGCCCATGGATATCCACATAGAATTCAAAACAAGCTATTAGTTGTCTTGATCTCTATGTGGATACGTTGCCATACTATAGGACTAAGCTGTTATGCCTATGTGCCAGTAATAACAGGAACATACCAATACCATCTAACAGGAACACAGCAGCACAAGTACTGCTATTTGGCGGCAGATAAAGATAAGGCGGTGGTGCCCACTTCCTCGAGCCCGTCCACAAAAGCTCTACCACCAGTGAACATATTCATATTTTTTAGCTCTGTTTCTACTAAGGTATAGTTTTAGGGTGACTAGTATTAATTCAGGGTACCCTTCAATGTTTAAGCTTATCCTAGAGTGAGATTATACCAACTATGAATATGATACGTTTTTCCCATAATAAAGTCAAATTTTAGTTTTAAACTGTAGTATTATATAGTTTTAATCATAGGACGTCCACTGCTGAATATATGCCTCCCGTAGAGATGCAGAGTGATTGAAGGTATATTAAGGCCATCGGCTCCATCCTAACCTTCATAGTCTTCTTACCATCAAACTCTTTTTGTAAAAATTATCAGCTTTTGCTTACAGAATAGAGAGATCAGGTGGGTTTGTAATTGTTTGCCGGCTTATTGGTATAAAAAAATAATTCTAAGCATTCCAATTTGCTAAGTTATGCTTATTTATCTGTCCCTGTTGTAATGCGGTATATTTTTATTCTGGTCGTATGCAGCTTGTCCCAGGAGATGGCATGGAGAAATTTTCAATTTCAACCGAACGCTATTTCAATATTTTGATTGATAGTCGCCGATAACCGCGTAGCTAGTCACAATGATTTTGAATACAAATGTTTGGCGAATGCTTGAGGAAATCTTTTTCTATTTGAACCTATTCGATAGATGTTTTACTAGCATCCGTGACTGTATTCGCTCGCTTAGTACTGTTATAAAAATAACCAACAGTAAGTCAGTGTTTAGGGTAAGATTATGTTAAGTTAAAATATAGTTTATTAGCCAGAACATAGTAAATAGAATAGTAGGTATAGCTGCATGTTCCAGTGCGCGATCTCCACTCGAGAACTTTTCCCTTCCAACGGCCAAAAACGGCCAATTCTATAGTTTTAGATTTTAACTAACTCAGCGCATCTTTATTGATCGTGCGAAGCGACATCAAGCGGGGGGGTTATTGAGATATTGGAGTTCAAGAGAGGTAAAAAATAACAAAATGAGACGATCCGGTCAAATGGCAGGTAATATAAAAGGTCTTTGTGAGTACATTTCGACCCCGTTTTTATTTTTAGTTTATATTTTGTTGTTTTTAAGTTATTAGCCTTAATAAAAACTGAACTTTGACAAAACTCACAGGGTACACCAGTGACCCCACATTGCTGAAATTTAATATGCGTCTAGCTTTAGTGACACAATTATAGGCAAAAGTCTGAAATCTAAGAACTGTAATTTCTAGCCCAAAAAAAAAATCACCACAATAATGAACACCCGTTACCTGTAATTTGAATTAAACTGTAGGTCAAGTGTTGTGGTAGTTCATTTCGTGGCACTATTTTATTAGTCAAAGAATAAGGCTGGCTTGCACAACGATCCCTTAACGTATTAAACGACTAAACATGTTTAAACTTTTTTTATGATTTGTATAACTATTTGTATGATTTAAGAACTCCTTAAATCATATTTAGCCACTAAATACGTGTTGGCATCTAACAAAAAAACCGTGTTGTGTAAATACGTATTGGCAATTTTAACTATTTGTATGATTTGAAAACTCCTTAAATCATATTTAGCCACTTAATACGTGTTGGCATCGTTGTGCGAGTCGCCCTAAAAATACTTTTTTTGTGTTTTGGGAGACTCACGAGATCTCACCTCGCCTCGAGGCGAACCACTACTATAATATAATTTAGTTTGTTTAGTCCGATCATTCATTCAATTACTGACAAATCTGACAGAACAAATAAAGAAATATCGAATTAAAATTTCTCTTAAAGAACTTTTATATTGAATAAATAATACTAAATATTATCCAAATTTTGGAATGTTTTCCTATCAATTGAGGCATCAATTTCACCCAATTAAGACGAGGTGATTAATTACTAGAGATTGAGAGCGAATTCTCAGACATTAAAATATTCTAATCCAGGAATCCAGGCAATTCTTCACGATAAATCAGTTGGGCAATTTTCAAAGTGACAAAACACAAATGACAGTAATCCATTTAGGCAATACTAATGAAAGTTCCGTGTTACAATCGAAGACTAATTTCTGCGAGTTGAGCTTATGTTGACGACTGGGGGTGGCCCAAGTTGGACACTTAGGACAATGAGCTTCAATAACACCAGAAGTTGTAATAATAATAAATAAAATAATATGTTCTTATGTTAAGATAACAATAATGATCCAAAAAGGTAATAACTTAAACCTAAAACTTATCCATACGTTAGAAATAGGAACATCACACAAAAACTAAGTTTGGGACCAGATAGCGCTATGTGAAATGTCCAGTATTATTGATCGATCGAAGCGAGATCTCCAAATCAACTTGGACAAATCGGCGTTGTATGTCTATATGTTTGTTTGTGGGATAATTTACGAAGCGTACATCCGATCATCGTGAAATTTAGTACATAGATAGCTAGTGATCACACAATCCTGACGTAACTACTTTTTATTGGTGGTAGAGCTTTTGTGAACGGACTCGAGGAAATGGGCACCACCGCCTTACCTTTATCTGCCGCCAAATAGCAGTACTTGTGCTGCTGTGTTCTGGTTAGATGGTAATGGTATGTTCCTGTAATTACTGGCACATACATAGGTATAACAGCTAAGTCCTATAGTATGACAACGTATCCACATAGAGATCAAGACATCATAATAAATGGTTTTGAATTCTATGTGGATATCCATGGGCTGCAGTAGCCACTTAACATCTGGTGGACTGCATGCTCGTTTGCCATATAAGTAGTATAAAAAAACTTAATGAGCTAAAAATGGGGGTGGGGTTCTGGAGATATTTGGGTTCAAGTGGGGTAAAAAATGGGCCCATCCGGTCAAATTGCACGTTAGATGAAAGGTCTTATCATTATCAGTATTTTTCGTCTTCGTTTTTATTCGTAGTTTGAATCTTGTAGTTTTTAAATAATTAGCCATAATAAAAACTGAACTTTTTCAAAATTCACAGGATACACCAGTGACCCCACAGTGCTGAAATTTGGTTTGTGTGTAGCTTTAGTGACACAAATATAGAAAAAAAGTCTGAAATACCAAAAAAACTGCAATTTCTACCCCAAAAAAGTATAATTTGTACTCCCATTACCTGTAATTTGTAAGTCAAGTTGGTTATGCATTTTGTGGCACTACTTTGATAGTAAAAGATTAGAAATTATATTTTTTCGTTTTTATGGGAAACTCGCGAGATCTTAGTTCGAGGCGAACCACTATTATGTTAGTATTAATCTCACAAAAACTTTTTTCTAGTCTACATTTTCCCACTGCTGGCCAAAGGCCTCCCCCAACTCCTTCCACCTATCGCGATCCTTGGCAGATACCCACCAATCCATCTCGAATCCACTGATGTCGTCGCGCCAACGCTTTCGCGGCCGACCCCGACGTCGCTGTCCATCCTCCGGTAACCAAGGTGTTATGATATTGGCCCATTTCTCCGGAAGCATTCGACTTACGTGTCCGGCCCAATCCCACTTGAGCTTCGCGATTTTGTCTCCAACATCGGCAATGCCAGTTAAAGAACGAAGCGTGGTATTCCTCACCCGATCGGTTCTTATGGACTTCTGCGTGGACTTCTGCAGAAGTCCACAAAAACTAAGAGACAAAAAACATAGCTTGCTGCTAGATAGCGCTGTGTAAAATATCCAGCATAATATAAATTTTCATATTGCTTATTTATGGGATAACTTTCCTCATAAGGCATTGTGCCTTATGAGGAAAGGATAAGACAGTCGCAGCTTTCTTCCTCAGTCTTCAGGATGGTAGATACCATAATTCATGATACGTTAAGATAACTTTTTATTGTACACCAAAATAAAATATAGAATTCAGTATAATGGACGATCTTATTGCTAAAAACTCTCGATGGTGGTAGGACTGTCCCGAACTCTGCAGATTAGGGATGCGGTTTTCTGCTATGTCCGGCACAGGGCTCGCAGTCACTCGGCACCTATTTTTTGTTTTACTTTAATGTTATTGTTTATGTTAACGTGTTTTTGATTGTCTGTCTTTAATAACCACTGTATGTAGTTTCTGTGTGTTTGTTACTTGTGTCGAAATCGTATTTTTTTACAATTTGAAACTTCCAATGTGAACATTTTAGACCCCATCTTCTGTATTTTGTCATTTTTGTAAGTACACAATAAAACACAAACAAAAAAATAGAACATTGAAAGAACAAGAAGAATGAAGAACAAAAAAAATTAACAAACGAACCAATTTATTGGTATTATTTTTATACTTAAGGTGGAAAACCAGCATGATAAGATGAAAGTAGCCGCAGCCTATGAAAGGTTACCCGGTGCCAGCGCCCATGATATCTACATATCTAAGTCCCCCACTCCTCAATACTCCTCCTGTTGGTCTAACACATTAACAGTAACTTGCCCCAAACATTTAAGGGTAGGCGTCATTTGTATTCATTGTGCGCGCTCGCTGTCAATCGCCCACGTCCGTCCGATGGAGATTGATGGTGGAGCCGTCGCTTAAATAAACTACCTATTGTGACAATAATTCTGGACACAACGTGTTGTTTACATAAACCTAGCAGCAGGAAGCGATCCTTATGTAGTTGTCTAGTCGTTTCAAGCAGCCTTCTGTTTCTTCGTTTTAAACATTCTCCTCCGATGACCTGCGTGGCGTTGTGACCGAGTAATCTGCTGATACGCAGAAGGTTCGATTCCAGCCGCGATTCCAGTCCGAATTTTTCTTGAACTTCCAGCTGACTAAGGCCGGCTTGCACAACGATCCCTGAACCTAATTAGCAACTAAACATGTTTAAATATGAAGTATTTGTATGATTTGATAACTCTTTAAATCATATTTAGGTACCTACTAAATACGATCAGGCATCGTTGCGCAAGTCGCTTTTCATATCGAACATAACATAATGGCAAATCATTTTACAGATTATAGGTTAGTGGAGACCACGGACTGGAAGACGCAGCGTAGGCCGGCCCCCCACAAGGTGGACCGACGATCTAGTAAGAATCGTGGGGAGCCGTTGGGCGCAAACGGCTACCAACCGCTCGTTGTGGCGATCTAAGGGGGAGGCCTATGTTCAGCAGTGGACGTCTACCGGCTGATGATGATGATGAGGTTAATGGTTGATATGAATCTAAAAACTTTTCAAATTAATAAGTGATCAACCCCATCCTTCTGGGCATACAAAATCACAGCTCTACGTGTAGTACCTAAGTTACTAACATGAAAACTAAAATATATTTTATTTGCCACGAAACGAGACACATTCCACACAAAAATTCCACAATACTGTAGGTACTGGTATTATACACGTAGGTATTGTAACTGCGCGCATCTGACAACCGATACCAGCCCAAAAATACCGGATCAAAATACCATTGATCGTTTTTCGTCGAATTCCGATTACACAGAACACTGCTGGCCATTCCCGACAAAAAATATACGTAAACTAGAAATAGGTTCACCGAATACTCACGCCCTCTCATCATTTTACAGTGTTTATGCAAGGAAATATAATATAAGTCTTTAATATAATATGTATTTTAGGTTTACATTCATCATTATGGGCCAAAAAATAGGTTCTTCACCATATTGTATCCAAGCTACCGGTATTAAACCCATCTATGAAATCTGTAATACGATTTCAGGTATGTGTTTACAAATAATATCGTACATAACATAAATAATATGTTGAAGTAACTCAAACAGTGAAGCAAAACTCACGGTTGACGCACGTATTTTGCCATTCCTTCGGATTAAGCCTGACTAAACTGAAAAGATACTACATAGGTATAGATGTTGGGCAAAGTCCTAGGCACAAGTGCAACTAATCAGGCGCTAAATAAAATATATATATAATTCAATTGAATGAATGAAAACACTTTATTATACACCACAGAATGTAAAAATAAAAACACAAAGACAAGTCAAAAAGCGATGCAAAGGTTTATTTTTTTTTCTGTCACCCTACCCTGCCCCATTAAGGTTGGCACAATGATCAAACAGAAAAACGAATTAACAGAACGATAAAAAAATCCGCACTGTCGACGATAAAAATAATAAGAGATTTTTTTCCTTTTTCTCACTAGTAAATAATATTATACATAGTATATTAAAAAAAAAGAACTAGTGGTCTTAAACTGAGATCTCCCATAAAAACAAAAAATATATTATTTGGAATCTTTGACTATCTAAATAGTAGTATTTTATTAATATATTTATAAATAAAATACTATTTGAAATAAGCAACGTGACATCTCTTGTCAATGTACTGAAATGCAACGTTTGGCATTGAGCAGGTACGAATAACTAAATAAGTTTTCCTGTAGATGGAGCTAACGGCGCTTTAGCCGTAATTCTGAATCATCTCACTGATTTCGACCTAGACGTGTATTGGCCTGGTAGAACAGTTGGATAGTGCATCCTCGTATCAAGAGGAAGGTTGCGGGTTCACGCGTTTACGCTGTAATAAAACGTTCGTCTAAAAATAAACTTATATATACACCTATGGAATGTTTTAGCTTGGTAAGATGGGCTTAACAGGATGGAAAGCCATATAACGTCATAGAAATGAAGCATCCAGATTTCTCTAACTAAAAAAACTTTTGGACAGGCGTGATTGGTCAAAAAATATGCGTGGAGACGTAGTTAAGTAGACTAAAATAAAAGAAGTGCGGGTATGTGCAGAACATCCTTTCAAAATTGAATATCGATACGATTTGGCAAACAGTAATGCTATGACGATTGCCATTAATACGAATACCCGAAGACGCCAGAGAAATATTATTGCAGAGTTGTGTCCTCTCTAACCTAACCGTCTTCCTTTTACAAAGGCAAAATATGACCTAATGAGTATCTGTAACAATGAAATTATTCCAGCCACATTTCAGGATTTTTTATGGGGTCTATCGTATGTTGTTGGCATTCATAATAATGAAATGTCTGATTCAGAATAGTACTTAAATTAGATTTCTTTTTTACACTTATTTAAATTTCTTTTAATTATTCGTCTTCAACACTTCGTTTTTATTATTGATGCTCATAAAAATAATCAGATTTTTTCTGCTTTAATGCTCCAATCAAACCAAAAAATAGGTTCATTGATATAAAAGTGTTTATAATTATTATAATTTTGAATTAATATTTTTGATTAAGCCCAAAGATAGTTATAATCGCAATAATTATTTTAAATAGTTATATGATTTTAGTTGTCTTAAGTTGGACTCATAGGAATTACAAGATTTCATAAGTAAGTCAAATTATTATTTGTTTTGTATTCCTTATTGTTGATTTTTTAGGATTTTATTTTAATTGCTTCTAAAGAAGAGTGAGTTATGTTTTTATGTTTCTAAATACACTATGATTTTTATCACCTAGTAGTAGAAGATATTACTTGTTTTTGTTTGTAAAATGTTCGATTCATGTAACTTTTGTTCAAAAGTTCATTTAAATATTCTAAAAATATCTAGTTTTATGTTGTGCCTGTTAAAAAGTAAAATATTTGGCTTTAATAATATTTCTTTTTATTTCTCAACCTAGAATTTGCTCATATGCAGTAATACGCACTCAAATGTTTAATCTATGTATATTGTGATTGTCACATACGGTGGAGTTAGGCTTAAAATTTTCAGTGCATATTGTTGTAACTATCATATACAACAACGAACGTAATCTAAATTCCGTAGTCTAATATTGTAAGTATGAAATACAACAACTGAATAAATTTAGATTCCGCAGAATAGTGTTGTAAGTCTGCGATGCAATTACTGGCGCAGCCTTTATTCCGCAGTAAACTGTTGTAAGAACCATATCTCAGAAAATACATATATTTTACTATTTATCTTACAACGTAGTCAAGAATACTATAAGTTATACTCATAAACCAAATTTGATAAAGATATGAAAATCAATGCAGTTTTTAGGCTAATTTGAATCTTTAAAACGCTCTCCTGTAAAATTGCAGTTTTGGAGATACAACAACTTACGTGGGAGGTATCGACATACAAACAACGCTGATTCGTCAACGTTGATTTGGAAATTTCTCTTCACTCGATCTATAATGTATCTACCTAATACTTACACATTTCACTAGAAAAAAAACCATTTCTACTTGGTATTTCTAAAAAGTAGACGTTAGCTTTCCATTGTGGTTACCTCACGTTGATTGGAATACAGAAACGCCTACGAAATTTAAACTAATTCAAATGTATTTTGTAAAACAGTGTTTACCGAGTACGTATTGTGATTGTCCGACATCGGGCGGTATGTCGCTGTCGGATGAGGCTGACATTCCAATTCCCTTTGCGGTGACGTTATACTATCCGCTATGACGTCACCGTCCTTTTTTCTTATTAATGTTTTAATAGCTTGACTTTTGTTTCGGTTATCGAATAAAGTGTATAAAACCATTCGATGTAATTTGCAATCGGTTAGTATTTTAATAAATGAATATGGAATTTCAGGTTGGCATTATTAAAAATGTAATGTTCAGTATTAATTATCTCTTTTTAAGAAAAAGGGTTACGAACACAGTCCGAAGCACCTAGTGTATTGTTCATTGTAGGTATTTTAAGTTTGAAACGAATGAAATTTTATATGATTATAACCAAGATTAAACATCCCACATTTTATTAACACACACTTAACCCAAATTTGCAGAGGACGGGAAATGACTTTAATGACAAAACACGCGCGCGAAACCACAGGCAGTAGCTACTAGGCTATAATTTGTATTTCTATTAAAATCAATGCATAGCCGGGGTGGTGCAGCTACCATTTCCTAAATATCGAAAGGAATATTGACTTTTGTCCTACCCTTAGTAGGCTTTAACTATAAGTCACAAGATATTTTTAAAGCCAAGCGTCTAAGCTGGCACAGTGTAACCAACAAAGAACCAGTCACACATTAGCGAACAAATATACCAAAGTATTTCAGTAAGTAATTCCTTAACATTTAACATTCACAGCATGCACTCAAGAATTTTATGCACATTTGACAAATCCGGATTAAACAAACAATTGAAAATAAAGCAGAGTTAGGTTTCCTTCACACGGTGCTGTAATATAATCGCGATATTTACTTCCCTATATTTTTATGGAAGAAGTTAACTGATAGTGACAGCTTTGATAATTCTTCTTCCTTCAGTACAACGTGCTACCGTTTACATTGTGGAGTAAGCTTATTAATTAAGCCAATATACTGTGTAATTTTATTGATTTACTGACAATTATAAGACACAACTAAAATAGAGACGCATATGTTTAGAAATGTCTACTGGTCAGTTATCTTGACTAGATAACTGAACAGTAGACATTTCTAGAAAATTCCAGTATAGGCTGACCTCTCATTCTACGAAAAACCTACACAATGCGAGGTCAGCTTATACTGGAAATGTATAGCTTGATGTGTAGCCGTGTGTACACTGATGTTTGTACACGAATCGAACCACAAGCTAAGCATGTAATCCTATTCTATTAGAATTATTCAACGGAATCATAAAAACAATAGTCGATTGAAATATCAAATTGCAAGATATGACATTTCATATATTTTTTTTATAACGCCGGCCCCGTGTGGAACCACCTTTATAAGAATCTCGTAGTGTGTCGGATTTCTCGAGATGTCTTCTTTGGAGATCAGTTACAGTCTCTCGGAAAACAGCTCAAATACTACTCTATACCAAGTGTTCTGGTGTTGCACGCTTCAATTCTTGGAATTTATGACATTTGTTATATATTTTTGACGTACAAATATTATGCAATGTAATGAAATGGTGAAAAATATAAATTTTATTTTGGGGTACAATAAAAAGTTATCTATCTCATCTTATACATGGGGCACACTAAAAGTTTTGCACTTCTAGCTAATCGGAACTATTTGAATTTCGAATGTTATATTTTTTGAAACGTTGCAACTTTCTTAGTAAAAAAAAATTGGCGGGAAATCATTTGTCAATTGTTTTTTATCACACATCAAAGTTTTACGTACTGTTATAGATAACTAATGCACCCTTTACTACTTAATAGACACCCTCCTTTTGCAGACTCAGCACTCTCCACTCACAGCCCATAATCCCTTCCATTCAACCATCAGTCTCATTCCAATATCCAACTTAGGCGGTTGTCTCATCCAACAAATAAACATTATTTTTTTAAAAACCTAAATCCTTCGAGACTCATAACATTTGGTGGCAGCGTAAAGGGTCAGTAAAGAGTCCCCGGTACATCTCAAAGTTTCCAAAATCAAATCTCGACGCGTGTGTGTGTGTTCGAGTGTAAGTGCCAACTCCATTGTGTGAACCTTCACTACCACACCGAGTCTGGCCCGGCCCAAGATATTCCAGCGTTTGTGACAAAGTTCCTGAAAGGCCCACTGCTGCGTATCACCCGTACTGCAGCCGGTCTTTATCGAGAACAGCTGTTTGCCCATTGTTGCGCACGAGTTCGTGCTGCGACCGGTAAACGCTTTCCGTCGACCTACCGTCGAGCAACGCAACGGAGCGAGGCTTATCTTCACGCAGACATTTCGCCGAGAGCAGCGCAAATTCCAAGAATGATCGTCCTTATCGCGCTATCCGCATTCCAGTGAGTAACTTGGTCATTGCTATCGTCCGATTGTAACCACATTGTAATTATTCTTATCGTGTGTTTTATTAGATCATCCTATAAGTTAGAGTTCAAGCCAGGGTCCTATTACGTAGTATAATAATTTGTGAATCTCGTTTTCGTGTTTATTAATTTAATTATACAAAATGGCTGAAAGACCAAACAGCCCTAAGCCCGAAATCGTTTTGACTGACGTAGAGGAGGAAGGCCAAGATCAGTGTTTACCCCCTCCTGGACTTTCTACCAGGTCCCAAACAAAGAGGAAAGCGGCAGTAGTAAAATCAATCGAAGTCGAATTATCAACATTATTAAAATTCATTAAGCCATACGACGGCTGTCGTGGAAAATTAAATTCATTTTTAGTAAATTGCACCAATGCATATGATTTAGCATCAGAATCCCAGAAAGATATCCTTTTCAAATATATTCTTTGCCAACTGCAGGGCAAGGCTGAGACAGCCTGCTCCATCAAAGAGTTCACCAACTGGCAACAACTAAAAGAGTTCATAAAGACTCAGTTCAGCGAGAGGAAGCATTACGCGCACCTCTTCACAGAACTGTAGGACTGTAAACAACGACCGACGGAGCCAGTAAGCCAGTTTGCTCTAAGAATCGAAACGTGTCTGTCTCAGTTGCTAACAGAAATTTCTATATCTCACAGCTACAAAAGCAAGGAAACCATAGGGAGAACTGCGGCTATGGAGGAACTTGCCCTCCATCATTTCCAGATGGGTCTGTCGCCCCGTCTTTCAAATTTCGTTAGGTGTAAATCAGCAAAATCCTTAAATGACGCTATTAATATTGCAATCTCAGAGGAGAAAATCCAACAAGCGTTATTCAAATCAAGTCCAAGTCAGTCAAGCAATCAATATTCACGTCAAGATAGGTCCAACACGCCAAGGGCAAATAACCAATTTAACCGTCGTAACCAAGGCTACTCTAACGAATCGAATCCAAGACCGAATTTCGTCTCCAACCGATCCCAATAACATTCCCAACAGCAATCCTTCTACTTCGTTCTGTAGATATTGTAAAAACCCAGGACATACCCTCGAGCAATGTCGCAAAAGGGAATTCAATAACAATCGTTTCAAAAATTTCGATCGAATCCAACCCGGAACGTCTCAACGGGTTCATTTTCTATCTAATGAGTCATCGGAACCCATCGATGATGAATAACCAGCCGATCCAGTAGACGGATACGATACCGTCGATACTAATCCAAAAAACGAATAATCGTCTCGTCCCAGTGTCGTGCGGGACCTTACGACTTAAAAATCGACACCGCCAATTCACTCAGGGAATCCAAAGCAAAGAAATCCATGTACAAACCTGAGTTATCTCAAACATCATTACGAAAGCCAAATCCTACAAAATCCACTGTATCCGTGCAGCGACCTAACGTGGTTGACCTGCCAAATCCTACAAAATCCACTGTATCCGTGCAGCGACCTAGCAAGGTTGATCTACCAAATCCTACGAAATCCACTGTATCCATGCAGCAACCTAGCAAGGTTGATCTACCAAATCCTACGAAATCCACTGTATCCATTCAGCAACCTAGTAAGGTTGACCTTTTCAAACCTGCAAAATCCAATGTATTCGAGATAATTAATAATCCTGCAAAGACATTGCTACCTCAAGTCGTAGTAAAATCCTCCGTATCCAATATCCCACTATCATTGCTAGTCGACTCGGGATCCTCTGTGTGTCTGTTACAACATTCGTGCATCGAAACCCATCCTAAACTCATCAAAGAAATCATCCAATTAAAAGGCATTGACCCTGCTGAAGAAACAATCCGCACCAGAGGTCACTTCCAATTGAAATTACAATTTCCCAAATTAAATGTGCCACATTCATTCCACGTAATAGACGCAGTACATTTACCATATGATAGAATAATCGGTTCAGACATGCTCAATGCTCATAATTGCAGCATTAATTATAACAATAACCTTCTTCACATCGGTAAAACATCCGTAAAACTACATTTCCATGATCCTGCTTACATTATCCCTCCTAGAACCGAGACCATTATGGAGTGCTCAGTATCAAATCCTGAAATGAAAGAAGGATTAATCCTCGATCAAAAACTTTCCGAAAACCTATTGATTGCAAATTGCCTAGTAGTTGTAAAACAAAATAACCGAATAAACTTATCCGTAATTAATACATCCGAAATTACTATCACCCTGAAATCCGATTTAAATCTCAAACTTAGTCCTTTTCATTCTTCCGATTTCACAGAACAATCTTCCGTCTCAATAAATCACATAAACGTTTCAACGGATTGCCACAAAAGAACTGAGGAAGTATTAAAACAACTACGTGTTTCACATCTCAATCACGAAGAGAGAGAGTGACTCCTTCAATTATGTTCCGAGTTTTCCGATATCTTCCATCTTCCTGGAGAAAACCTAACCTATACTAACACCCTGAAACACGAAATCAAAACTACCACAGATGTCCCAATACATACCAAATCCTATAGATTTCCTGAAGTCCACAAAGCCGAAGTACGCAAACAAATTGACAAAATGTTGGAACAAAATATCATAGAGCCCTCTGATTCTCCTTGGTCGTCACCTATTTGGGTTGTCCCTAAGAAGCTGGACGCTTCTAACGTACAAAAGTGGCGCGTAGTGATCGACTACCGAAAGTTGAACGACGTCACTATCGGCAATACCTATCCTATCCCACAGATTACCGAGATATTAGACCAACTCGGTAGCAGCTCCTACTTCTCCACCATAGACCTAGCATCTGGATTTCATCAAATTAAGCTGAATGAAGCCAATAAACCCAAAACAGCTTTGACAGTTCCTGAGGGGCACTACCAGTTCACCCGCATGCCTTTTGGCCTTAAAAACGCCCCGTCAACGTTTCAGAGACTTATGAATTCTGCCTTGTCAGGTCTCCAGGGCATCCGATGCTTTGTCTACTTGGACGATGTCGTTTCATATGGATACGATCTGAATTCCTGTATCAACAATTTAAGAGCCATCTTCCAGAGAATCCGAGATTTCAATTTAAAACTTCAGCCCGACAAATGCGAGTTTTTAAGACGCGAAGTCTGTTATTTAGGACACGTAATCACCCAACAAGGTGTCAAGCCAAATCCTGAAAAGATCAAGGCCGTAACTGCATTCCCGATTCCTAAAACTCCAAAGGATATAAAATCATTCCTTGGCCTTGTATCATACTATCGCCGTTTCATATCCGATTTTTCTAAAGTTGCTAAATCCCTTACTAGCCTGCTGAAAAAGGACACGCCTTTCATATGGCAGAATCAACAACAACTAGCTTTCGACACGTTAAAGCATAAGCTGACAACTGCTCCGCTCTTTATATATCCAGACTTCTCAAAGCCATTCATCCTCACCTGTGACGCCTCAAACCACGCTGTTGGTGCCGTCCTTTCCCAGGGTCCTGCTGGCAAAGATCAACCAGTCGCTTTTGCTTCACGAACCCTCAACAGAAGCGAATCCAATTACAGCACAACTGAAAAAGAATTGCTGTCTATCCTATACGGTTGCAAAACCTTCCGTCCCTATCTGTATGGGCGTAAATTCCTCATCATTACCGACCATCGACCCTTGAAATGGTTATTTAACCACAAAGATCCCAGTAGCAAGCTTCAAAGATGGAGATTAAAATTGGAAGAGTATGATTACGAGATAACCTATCGTAAAGGCAAATTAAATTCCGTCGCAGACGCACTATCTAGATATCCGGTAAACCCTGTAATTCCTACTAACCCTTCGGACCAAATGAACAACCCTAACTCTCCTGGTCCGTCGCCAGTACAAAATCCGAATTCTTCTCTTGCTGTAGGCGATGAACTCCCTTTCAGCCCCTTAACTCTTGAAGACCTGGGTGTACAGCTTCCTGCTCCGTCCGAAGAGGATGACAGCATACCCTGCATCGACCTCTTGGAAGGCAACGATGAAATCGATCTTCAATATAGCCCTACTGAATATAAAAATCCAGAGGCATCTGCCCTAATTCCACATCCTAACAACAACTTACCTCCATTATTGCCCTCTGCTTCAAGTCCTAATCCTGAAACGCAACCAAACTTACCTTCTTCTAGTTCACCTCGTTACGATGCTCCTTCTCCATCAGCTGAAACCTTACCCGTGTCCGACGAAACCTATAGTAAATTCTTAAAGTCGCCCACGAAATCACATGATACTCAAATCATAGAACATAACGAAACCCTCCTAAAGAGAACTCAGAAGTTGATCATTGTACCTACCTCAATAGACATGGACGACTCCATGCCTTATGTCCAAGAAATTATTAATAATTGTCCAGAATCTGAACGCGACGAATTCCTGAAGTCAGATAGAACATTAAACACCTTTTTACCTCTTACAATCGAGAACAAAACTTACCTGTTCTTATTTACGAAAGTGCACCACTTTGATGATTACTCTTACTCCAACATTTTCAAATCCCTAAAATATGCACGTGATCAAATAATGATGTCATACCCCACAATAAACGAAATTAGTACGTCTGACTTTAAAAATCCGTTTGATAGGCATTCCTTTGTAAAAATATATAATATGTTCAGTTATCTATTCGATGGAACAAATATACACATCCATATCTACCATGATTCTATTATATATCCATCACTGAGTGAAATTCCCAAGATCCTTAGAGAAAATCACGACATCCCTATCGCCGGACATTTAGGAGCTATCAGAATGTTAAATCGTATAAAAGAAAGGTTTTACTGGAAAAACATGCGAGGCGATATAGAAAATTACATTAAAAAATGCACATCGTATCAAACAAATAAAGCCCTACGTAAAGTTAACAGAGCGCCCATGATAATAACATCCACTTCAACAACTCCATTAGAGAGATTATCCATTGACATAGTCGGACCTTTACCCGAATCCGGCGCAGCTAAACTTAAGTACATCTTGACTATGCAAGATGACCTCACCAAATTTTCGACAGCATACCCAATTCGCAGTTATACTGCTGAGGAATCGTGCGAGTGCCTCCTTCATTTTATTTCGATATTTGGAATTCCAAAGTATATACTTACTGACCAAGGCACCAACTTCACCGCCGAGGTATTCAAGAAGACATGCGATTTCTTGAAAACAAAACAGTTGTGGTCCGCTCCTTACCATCCGCAAACGCAAGGTGCCTTAGAAAGATCCCATTCGACATTAAAAGAATATTTAAAATCATATGTCAACGACAATCAGGATAATTGGCCCCGATATGTTTATACAGCGATGCTCGCATATAATACCGCTGTACATTCGACAACACATTACTCACCATTTGAATTATTATTTGGATATAAATCTCGCATACCAGACTCAGTGTATGATGACAGTTCTAACACGACGTATCCAGAATACGTTAAAATGCTTCAACATCGGTTGAAGCATACTAGAGATAAAGCCATAGAATTCATCCAAAAATCTAAAAATACCTCAAAAACGTACTATGATTCCCGTACTCGCCCTGTACAGTACAAAGTAGGCCAGTATGTCATGTTAAAAAATCATCTAAGAATGCGCAAAGCTTTGTCCCCTGTATGGAAGGGCCCATACAAAATTGTCAAAGTATATGGGAACCATACACTGTCATTATTATTAAACAGGCGATATGTAAAACACCATTTCGACGAGGTCAAACATGTAGAAAGCCAAGACAATTATTTTTTATTATTATTGTAGGTTAACATTAATTCTAATTTACCTTTTTTTATAATACTTTTTATAATATATTGATACTTTTTTTATAATACTTAGGTTAGTTTATTTTACAGGTAAGAGTAGGAACCTACATATACATAAAATATATAATTAAACAATAGATAATAACCTGAGAAAAATAAACTTTCCAAACAGAATGTCTCCTTTCATTACAGCATATTGGCCCAAGGTCATCCGGAGCTCGTCCAAGAAATTAACTCCAGTTCTGGCATATACTTTGACCCAATTGGTGAACTCAAAATTCGCGTAAGCCATTTAGACGTAATAACGCCTATCGATATATCGTATATTGAACCTCATATCAAAAACTTAAACTCTATTTTGGGTACACTGCGTCTCATATGTACTCAAATTCAATTAAAAAGCAGTTACAATTTAGAATGCCATAATATTTTGGAACCACTAACAGTTCGGTATCATGATTTAGTTTCTGAATACTCCGCTATTTCTCACCTAGTGGATAAAAGGTTTAAGAGAGGGGCATGGATAGGTGGTATTGGCTCTCTCGCCAAAACTATATTCGGGACCTTGGACGAAGAGGATGGTATTAAGTATGATAATTCTATCCAGAATGTACACAACAATGAGAAAAGATTGGCATCGTTAATTAAAGAGAATGTCTCTGTCACCTCTTCAGTTTTATCTCAATTTAATAAAATATTACATACCATAAACCTTAACGAGGCCAACCTTAACCAAGCTACCGACAATTTCTTTTTAAAACTAAAAAATATTACATTAATTTCTAATGAATTAACTATCAAAGCAAATATAAATTCAATCCTAAACAGTTTAGAAGCTTCATTGTTAACATTATCGTTCCGGCTGGAAGACATAACAAACGCTATCATGATTAGCAATCAAAACATTCTGCACCCGGCCGTATTACCTCCCACACAGCTTTACGATGAAATTGTCGCTAACTATCGATACTTACCTGTAGATTTTAAATTACCTGTAGATTTAGCATTAAAAAATATTCACGTATTATTAAATATCTCTAGTATAGTATGTTATAGTTTAAGCAACAAGATTGTCTTCGTATTAAGAATACCTTTGGTTTCTCCAAGAGAGTTCAGTTTGTATCATAGTATAGCGTTACCTACACCTCACAATAAAATGAAACCAAATTCTTTTACTTATATTATACCTAGCAATAGATATATAGCAATGACCAAAGACAGATCGGAATACTGTAACCTTGACTCACTGAAGGAATGCATTGCGATAAGCCCGCGCGAATACATCTGTGACGTCATGACCGTGTTTCCCGTCAGTGCAAATCCAAATTGTGAAAGTGTGTTAATTACCAATGTGATGAAAGCTATGCCAGTGCAGTGTCAAACCGATTTTGTTCACGGAAATATTGATTTATGGACACCACTCTATGATAATAATTGGATCTATGTTCAATCCCAAAATAATAAACTGTATATTGAATGCCCAAATCAAAAAATCCTAGAACTAAGTATTATTGGCACAGGAATACTTACGGTACTAAATAACTGTATCGCTTATTGTAAAAGTACAAAGTTAATACCGAAATTTAATAATGTAAGAATCAACGCTACTGTAATCCACCCCGATTTTAATATTGTAAATCAATCTTGTTGTACTTTAGATAAGTTAAATAAGGTAATCAGTAATGAGGATCCCATGAAACTACAAAATATTGATTTAGATGTTTTTACTTTAGAATCAAAATCAAAATTAAGATCTATATCTGATCAAACTGATAAAATTTTAAATCAACATCCGATAATTAAATACGAGACTCATTACATTCATAATTATAATAGGTTTAGTTTTAATATTTTGTATTTTAAAGATAGTTTTATACATTAAATCGCACAACCGTCTGATTTACCCTTTCCCGAGATCCTCTCGTGCCAATCCTGTAAATTTACCTGTAAACTTACCCGTAGAACAAACTCCAGCTTCCGAACCAGCTATTCCTTTTAAGGGCCTTAAGCGTCATCCTAATGCAGAAGAACTCCGCCGAAATCGCCGAAATGTGTAATACCTACCTTTTCCCATTTTTCCCAAACATCGCTCATTTTACCCCGATGTTTAGTCTACCCTCGGGAGGTGTTATAGATAACTAATGCACCCTTTACTACTTAATAGACATCCTCCTTTTGCAGACTCAGCACTCT
This sequence comes from Philereme vetulata, assembly GCA_918857605.2. Lineage (NCBI taxonomy): Eukaryota > Metazoa > Arthropoda > Insecta > Lepidoptera > Geometridae > Philereme > Philereme vetulata. Next base: position 1,067,262 of record OU975442.1, read on the forward strand.
CCACTCACAGCCCATAATCCCTTCCATTCAACCATCAGTCTCATTCCAATATCCAACTTAGGCGGTTGCCTCATCCAACAAATAAACATTATTTTTTAAAACCTAAATCCTTCGAGACTAATAACAGTACGCAACGAAAATGGAATTAAGTCGAAAAGATTTTAGAGGACGATTTTTTATGATTTTAAAAGTTTTCTCTCTCCGCAAGACTGTGCCACTCGTCTTCAAAATGCTTTTGGGAGACAAGCACCTGGTTTGAGCACCGTAAGGCAATGGTTTGCTGAATTTGAGAGAGGTTGGGTTTCTTTACATGACGAATTTCGTGCAAGGCGGCCTTCAACTGCCATCAACGAAAATAATGTGGCTACTGTTAAGCCGCTAATTAAAGAAAACCCGCGGATTGCCTATGAAACAATTCGAGGACTATTGAAGATTGGTATGAGCTAAATTCAGAAAATATTACACGAAAAATTGAAAGTTCGGAAACTTTATTGTCGTTGGATCCCTCATGAACTGACAGCGGAGCAGAAGCGGGCTCGCGTGGAATGGTGCTCACAGATGCTACTGAAGTACGACCACGGACATTCTAATGCTGTTTATGACATTGTCACAGGAGACAAAACTTGGATTTATTGTTTTGAACCCGAAAAAAACAGCAATTTTGTGAATCGGTGTTTGAAAATGAAAACAGGCCAACAAAAGTGAGGCAGGCGAGAAACGTTGATAAAAAAAATTATATTTTTTTTCTCAGCTACTGGTCTCATCTGCACAATTCCACTTGAAGATCGAAAAAGTATTAACGCCGAGTGGTATTCTACCATTTGTTTACCCAGGGTGTTAGAAAAAGTTCACGAAAGACGACCAAAAAGCCGCGTTCTCCTACATCATGACAACGCTTCTTCGGACAGGCTAACAAAACAAAGTCATTTTTAGTTTCCGAAAAAGTACAACTTTTCACCCATCCTGCACATAGTACCCTGTGATTTCTGTAGTTTTCCCAAAATCAAAAATTTGATGAGAGCTTTCACTTTAACCAACTCCGAAGAGGCAGTGATAGCGTTCAATTAGCACGTAGAAAACATGCCTTCAGATCTGTGGTCCTCCTGTTTTAAATAATGGTTCAATCGCTTGAGAAAATATTTAAAGTGTAAAGTAGAGTATTTTGAAAAGAAATAAACATAATATTTTGGTTATAACATGTTGTTGTTCTAAGTTACGCAAAATTTTTAGTGTGACCTACGTATACCTTCAGTGCGTATCTCACGAAGGAGTGTCACTTTACTAAATTATTTGTAAATAATTACTGATTTTAAAAGGGTATTAAACGCGTATGAACCTTTTTGAAGTAAAACTTTTTTACGCACATTTGTCTTGGGGTGTTAACTGGTGAATGCGTTACAAAAAGTGCGAACGGAAATTGTTTTTTACCCTCGTTTTTTAAGATTATAAATATAAAATTCAAATATCAACACAAAAATTGTATAAGTTATAAAATTTTGTTATTGACGTGTTCTAACCGATGTAGCCGTGGTCGCGGGAAGACCACATATTATATATTTGTATCTGTTACGGGTGTAACACTGCACTGTGGAAATTTGGTTCATACGTATTTCTTTACAACTTTGTGTACACGTTGCGGTGCGCCGTGGTACACGCACAAAAGTAACAGTACACCATGATGATGCATAAGTATTTTAGACCCCGTTGAGAAAAGCCTGTTGCTCTGACCCTGCTGTTGTCTCACAGTCTGTGACCAAGTCCTGCCCTGAGTTAGAATTCGAATAAATTGTCGGATGAAAACGTTTTAAATTTATGGAACTGTATAGAGGTTTGAATATTTGAGTCTGTGCCCCGAGCCCCGGTTCCTGGGTGCCGACAGGCACTGCCATACTTCGGTGTTTGTCTTCCAATAGCACTGTTTACTCAGACAACATGGATTACATATAAGAGTTCCACACTCCGAAAGCGGCATACCGCTTCCTGTGTGCATTGCTCATGCGGCGCGGCGGGCGGCTGGCCAGGCAGGTGTCAGACTAGGCATTGAGAACAGTTTAGAGGTCAGTACGGATGTATTGTATATTAGTCATTTTAAAATACAAAGTCACAATTTTGTGTTTTAATACTAAGAATTTTGTTCATTTTGTATGATGACCTATATTATTACATTTAGTTGGTATCATGTTTGGAAGACCTGTTAACCCATGATGGGATGCACAAGTAATAAAAAAAACACCTCTTAACTTTCATACAGAGAGGTATGCCAAAGAAGTTGTTTTCAGTTTTGCTTTATAACGTACTAGTCGTCACTAAAGCGCGTTACAAACGAGTGAGATGCTATAATATAAATAAATAAATAAATATTGCTGGACATTGTACACAGCGCTATCTAGCCCCAAACTAAGCAGAACTATATGATACTAATATGTTATGTTAGTATTGAAATCGCTCGCCATACAATCCAATGAAAAATGAAAATATATATTACCTTCACCGTGTGTGATGGTTCATTGGACTGCATGGCGAGCGATTTCCCTCTTATGTGTGGTGCTTAGGTGTTTGTTACTCTTTTACGTCGGAACAGCAGAACCTATTGCGATGAATTTTGGTGTGTACGTAGATCAGAACCCGGATTATCACTTAGGCTATTTTTTATTGGCATACCACGCGTGCGAAGCCACGGGCGGAAGCTAGTTTTGATATAAAATATTATAGCATCTTCATCGTGTGCGACGGGCTTTAAACGTACCATTATGCCACTTTCAGTTTTACAGCCCTACGTCTACGAATGAAACGGCGGCAGTTTGCAACGCATTCAAATGTCACATGGCTTTCTGTAGCGATGAAACCGCCGAAGTTTGTAGCCTGGGCGGTTTCATCGCTTGTAATGTATAATATAGAACTTTAATTCATTCATGGTAGTGTGGTTTTGTTTCACAGTTCCTAAACTATGACTACTAACCAGGTGATGACCTCTGTGGCGCAGTGACCGAATAGCCAGCTGAGACGCTGGAGATAGCGGGTTCGATTCTTGCCGCGGTACAAATGTTTGCATGATCTAGAGATATTTATTCCGAGTCTGGATGCCTTTCTATATATAAGTATTTACAAAAAAAGTATATAATTATTATAAGGTATCTGGTTCCCATAGTACTAGCTGCTTAGTTTGGGGCTAGATAGCGCTTAGTGAAATGTCTAGCATTATTTATTTATTTGTAGGTTATGAGAATCCCAGCACATTTTCAAATCGCAAATCTGTGAAGAAAAACACCCTGAGAAAATTGGTATGCATGAAAAGATTATTAGATGGAAAATAATGTTTTTTTTTAAATTCCCTACTTTCCTTACAGACTTCGACTAAGAGATACGAAATACACACATTTGCTCACAACTTTTAATTATTTGTCATGGAATAACATTAAATAAAGCGAGATTGTTGCTAAGTAAGAACGTTATAATTTCGCGAGTTTCAGCCAGTAATTGTTGTTTGAGACACGTCGCGTGTTCTTTGTTTTACGGAAATTACAATCTGCCTCTTATTTCATTACACATGGGTTTTGGAGTTAATTAGTTGCTTATTTTATAAACATGTTATTATTTTACTCTGTTTTTAGTAAAATAATGTTGCGATAAACGGTGGCACGTGTTGCGAGGTTAACTCACTGGCTCCTTTACTCGTAATAATTTGTTTTTGACATGAAATACATTAATTAAGATTTAGCATTGGCATTGATTGACTTTTTTGATATTGTTTTGTTCTGTATTATATTGATTTTTGTTTTATTTTATTATTTTAAGTTGACATTCAATTAAGTTGAATAACATAATTAGTCCCGATACTTGTCTGTTTGAGCTGCTGTAATGTTAATTTTATTGATATATTTTAAATATGACGTAACTTAGTGTTCCTTAATGTACCTACAGTGGAAAATAAATGATATGAAATGAAACTGGACTCTTCTGTAGTCCTCGGTACAGACAAACAAGCAACATTTTACCGTCTAGACGCTGAATATCTTCATCATGAAGACATGGCCTTCAGGGCACGCGGCCAGCGGAAAACCCCACCCTTGATTTATATTGAAATTCGGTCAAACGACTTATTTATATTGCCTCTTGGGTTTTTGATCGAGCGAAGCGAGATCTCTAATGGCGGGTTCCTATATCCGTCGGTAACCAGCTACGACTCGTTTCTCCTTGACGTGTCAAAAGTTTAGCACTAGTTTGACACTTTTTCAAGGAGATACGTGGCGTAGTCGGTTACCGACTGATATAGGAACCTGCCAATAACCAAATTGGGCCTACCGGCGTTGTATGTATGTATGTTTTTCCGAGGATAACTTTCGTAACGTTGATCCAATCATCGTGAGATTTAATACATAGGGAGGCAGTGATGACACAATTTTTGTGTGATTAAATAAGCGAAAATGGATTGTTGCGATATTGGGGTTCAAGAGGGGTAAAAAAAACGAAAATGATGCTGTCAGGTCTTATTTGAGGTCAAATGAAAGGTGTTAATTAGTACATTTAGACACCGTTTTTATTTTTCATAATTTTTTTATAGTTTTTGAGTTATTAGCCATGATATAAACTAAACTTTGACAAAATTCACAGGGTGTGACCCCACAGTGCTGAAATTTGGTATGCGTGTAGCTTTAGTAATACAAATATAGGCAAAAGTCTGAAATCCAAAATAACTGCAATTTATACTCCAAAAATGTGAACCAATTACATGAACTCCCGTTACCTGTAATTGGAATGAAACTGTGGGTCAAGTATATTGGTTTATTTCGTGGCACTATTTAATTAGTCAAAGGCCGGCTTGCACAACGATCCCTAAATGATTGAATTTTACTTATTTATATGATTTGACAACTCCCTAAATCATATTTAGCCATTAACGTTTAGGCATCGTTGCGTGAGCCGCCCTAAGAATACTTTTTTTTGTTTTGGGAGATCTTAGTTTGGGGCGACCCACTAGTACACTATTTTATTTATTTGGGAATATAAACAGTCTTATGGAGTTAAACAAAGTGCTAGCAGTTACATAAATAAATGGATGACCCACGACATCATCTACGGATTAATTAAATAAATTAACATTATTTAATTGTTTTCAAACAATTACACTTCACACTAATATTATAAATGTGTAAGTTTGGATGTACGTTTGTTACTCAATCACGTCGTAACGGCTGACCAGATTTTAATGAAATTTAGTATGTAAGTAGATTGTAACTTGGATTACGACATAGGCTACTTTTTAGCCTATAAATCAGATCCCATGGGATAAAAATGGGGTGTCCAGTCAAGTTGCAACAGCGAGTTTAGATTTATTTCTATGTTACCAACACATTTAGAAAAGTAACGCATACGAAGTCACAAGCAACAGCTAGTATATGATTATACCCACTATACAGTAGTTGTAGAAGAATCCTGCAAAAGTTTTAAAAAATCTTGCTAAGACCCGGGCCCTGACGCAACCTATGTATTGAATCGCAGTCCCGCTACTGACGAATCGGTGATATTACAATTTATATAAATAATCGTTTTTGTTAAGTCAATGAAACTGCACGGATTGTGACACAAAACAGAATGATTTATTGTGGGTTCCTATATCCGTCGGTAACCGACTACGACTCGTATCTCCTTGAAAAAGTATCAAACTAGTGTCAAACTTGTGACAGGTTTTCAAGGAGAAAATAGTCGTAGCTAGTTACCGACGGATATAGGAACCCGCCATTAGTTAATAACTCAGTATACTTACATTTGACCTTAAAAATGCGCGCTATACAAAGTGCTCATATCAACTTTTTTTAAAAAACTTTTGGAAAAATTTTGGCTACATAAATTTAAGAAAATTGATTTAAAAAGTGTTACTCTCATAAATACTAAATTTATCATAACACTTATAAAGGTGCTACAGCCTGCTGAGTTATTCTAGTTTAAGATACTATTATGCTAAACTGTGTTAAGTTGAAATACGCTGTAAACATTTATGTTCAATAAATACCTTTTAAAAAGAAACAGTATACTTACATAACCTTATATCTAACTACCCACATTAGTTATGAAGGAAGCACAACAATAATTATTGATATAAACAAAACTTGGTAAAATGTATTAACACTCAGTAAACCTCCACGTTTACTTTTCCAATTACATTCAAAACTGAAACCTCAGAGCTCTGCTCCCATGCAGACAGCGGTATTATTTCCTCTTTGCTTAAGCCATATTATTTGAATGCATTAAGACTAAAGAATGCAAAACACTGGTTGTGAAACCGCACAACTGAATTGTATTCGTGCTGAAACTAATTCGCTAAAGGCGTTTTTACATGTGACATTTCCAGCGCATTTCAAACGCGGTTTTACCTCAGTGCGACGTGTCAACTCAGACGAAAAAAAGAAAACCGAAAAGTGAAAATTAATAAATATTTCTCGAAGAAGCCTTATTTCCACACAAATTTTATACACGGTAATCAACTGGTTTTTTTAGGAGGGAAATTATAGTTATACAAACGTAATAAAGGGAGACCGGAGGGGAATTTTATTAAGGGGAGACCGGAGGGATTTTTTTATTGATGATAGCCAAGCGCTTGACCCCTACCTCACCTGATGGTAAATGAAGGTGCGATCGAAGATGAAGCACGCTTGCTTAGAAAGAACCTATTCACTCTGACTTGAAGACTCCAAGAGTTTGGAAAAACATACGCCGAAAGTGAGTTCCACTCCTCACTTGTGCTAACGAGGAAAGTTGAAGCAAATCGTTTGGTACGGCAAGGTGGTATGCCGTCCAGGTATGGGTGGTACTTCTCGGTTCGTTTGTTTGTCCGGTGGTGGAAGGGGGAAGAAGGGATAAGGTCATGAAGATCTTGCGCACATTCACCAAAATTTATCTTGTAAAAAACTGAAAGTCTGGCTACTCGGCGTCTGTGCTCTAGACTTTGTAAATTGGCTTCCACTAGTGAGTCATCACCAATGAGTCTAGCAGCACGTCGCTCAATCGAATCAAGGGCTTTAAGCTGGTATTTGGCTGAGCCACCCCAGAGATGGCTGCAGTACTCCATACACGAGCGGACTTGTGCTCGGAATGCGGAATGCGGAATCGCCCATACAACACGTACTACCAAGATCATTTCTAATTGGAGCATATTTCTACCTTAATAAGGTATTATTTTAATTGAATAGTATTTATCTAAGTTCCCAACCATATATTAGATCAAAATACTTACCTAAAATGAAATAGAAGCGTATCACATTCTGCATGTTTTTACGTCATATAAGACCTGTTTTCAACCTAATTGTTTCGTATTAAAAACAACAACATCTTACGTATCCTAGTCATGGGAACATAGATTATATCATCTAGGCTACAGAATAACAATACAATGAGAAAAATACAAGTTTTCAGTCATCATTTTTGGTATTACGGAACAGGGTCAAAATCTAATCAAATTTAGAATCGTTCATTTGTTATCACTGTCGCTCTGCGTGGCTAAACTTCGTTACTAAACAGGGATAGCGATATTCAGGCCAAAGTTTTTGACGCGGCCGAATTGAAGTTGCGCTCGGGGTTCGCCGGCTTCTTAGCCCCATCACTTTATTACTTAGTGACATAATTATATCCTAAAACATGTAGTTTGCTACCAAACTGCAACCGTACTATGGTTCTTCTGCAATGATTACCACCTATACTTACGCTTATGTAAGCTAGGTTTACCAACGTTCTGCGTGGTCACTACTTTGATGGATGGTAGGTGAGTTTGAGACTAAATACGTTCGAAGATCTTGATCTTAATGCTGAGCCATTTTCCTTTTCCGGCACAGGGCTCGCAGTGACTCGGCACGTATCTTTTTTTCTGTTTTTTTTTATTGTTTATGTTAACGTGTTTTTGATTGTCTGTATTTAATTGGCTGTCTTTAACTATCCACTGTATGTAGTTTCTGTGTTTGTTACTTGTGTCGAAATAAATGTATATATCTATCTACCTATAAGACGTTGATTAAGTCTAGCAATGTTGCAGGCTTTAAGTTGGCATATAAATTCCAAAAACAGATTTGGCCACTAGCATAGATAAACTTACCACACCCCAACCAACTGGTTGGTTAGTGATTACCATCAAGCTAGCACAAGTTTGAACCCTGTAGTGTGACTAAAAGGCATCTAACAAAGCGGGTACTTACTTTTAGAAGTTTAATCTTGGCTTACTTTGAATTTCAAATTCAGGTAATAGAAGGTATAAGAGTATTCATAGTGTAGAAATCTCTTTTAAAATACAAAGCACCTGCTCTATATTTGAATATTGAAAAGGAAATTGCTTTTGTGCCCTAACTCAAAGAATTTCAACATATTTCTTCGTAGACTAAAGCATTCAAAGCTACTTGTGTCAGCGTGAAATTTATTTATATACTAGCGACCCGCCCCGGCTTCGCACAGGTGCAAAGCTGATCCTAAATATAGTTACTACAGAATGTCTGTATATACATTAATTGTAAGTTTGTATATAATTATGTATATTAAATGCACAATGTATTGATGTATGAACTTAATTGGATAAGGATTAATGCTGTATTGCTTAAAATCACTTCGTAAATAAGCCATTATTTCTCGTAAAAAGTACAGGATAAAAAATGGTTTTTGTGGGTTAACCCTACAAGAAACATATACTATCGCGGATTTTTTGTAGACCTATTTAAAATGTACCTACCTACAATACTGTAGTACATTATTTTGATCTATCTTGTAGGCTTCAGCGAGCGTTTGCAAAATAAGAGCAAAAAATGTGTTTATTTACGACATCACACAAGAAACCACTAAAATTATCAGTGTTTCTCTACTATATTAAGTATGTATTCTACATATATACCTTCCTCTAGAATCACTCTATCTATTAAAAAAACCGCAACAAAATGCGTTGCGTAGTTTTAAAGATCTAAGCATACATAGGGACAGACAGCGGGAAGCGACTTTGTTTTATATTAAGTAGTGAATTTTTATTCAAATTGACCTAAGTAAACATTTATGTTGAATTTTCGACTAAAAATGTTGCCAGATAAAATAATTTTACAATGATACAACCGAGCACCCGGTAGATAAGGTGCAAAGCTACACGATGTTTTCTGCCACTGGTTCGAATAAGTTTATATGCGCGAATAAATATGACGACCTTCGTGGCGCAGTGGCCGAATACCTTGCTGAGAATCAGCAGGTAGCGGGTTCAATTCCCGCCGTGGAACAAATATTTCTACAGATGTTTTGTTCCGGGTCTTGATATATGTTCCGGGGTTATATGTTTTAAATATGATTTGTTAATTTATGTGTTGTATTAAATAAAGCGTTTTTTATTTCATTCTAATCTATATTATAAGTATTAATAAAAAAGAGATATAAGAATTATATCGGTTTCCATGGTACAAGCTCTGCTTAGTTTCAGGCTAGAATGCGCTGTGTGAAATGTTTAGCAATATTTAAATATTTATATACTAGCTGATCCGCCGAACTTCGTACCGCCTTGACATGCATATGACGGTAAATTTGTCAACCAGCCTACATCTATGTCAATTTTGTGCGTGAATTTTTCAAATATTTTAATAGTTATTCTGCTATTCGCGGTGGAGAAAAATCGGACAAATTAAGGATCATCAAAATCGGTCCAGCCGTTCTTGAGTTATAAATGGTGTAACTAACCCGACTTTGTTTAAGGGTTCCGGGTTCCGTACCCAAACGGTAAAACGGGACTAAGACTCCCCTGTCTGTCTGTCACCAGACTGTATCTCATGAACCGTGATAGTTAGACAGATGAAATAAAACCATAATAAAATAAATATTTAAGGGGGGGCTCTCATACAACAAACGTGATTTTTTTGCTTGTTTTGTTTATAACGCCAACAGGTAGACGCTTGAAATACTCACAGAATATTTAGTTATATATATTCACTTATGTGTGTGCGTGTGTGTTGCCAGTGATGACCTATGGCACTGAAACGTGGTCCTTTACTCATGGCCTCATGACCAAGCTCAAGGTCGCTCAACGAGCTATGGAGAGGGCTAAGCTCGGGGTTTCTTTATGTGACAAAATCCACAATGAGGAAATCCGCAGAAGAACTAAAGTTGCCGACATAGCTCTCAAAATTAGCAAGTTGAAGTGGCAATGGGCGGGCCACATCGCTCGTAGAACCGATAACCGTTGGGGAAGAAAGGTTCTCGAGTGGAGACCACGGACTGGAAGACGCAGCGTAGGCCGGCCCCCCACAAGGTGGACCGACGATCTAGTAAGAATCACGGAGAGCCGTTGGGCGCAAACGGCTACCAACCGCTCGTTATGGCGATCTAAGGGGGAAGCCTATGTTCAGCAGTGGACGCCTGCCGGCTGATGATGATGATATATTCATTTAAAAATAAATAATTAATTAATATAAAACATAAATAAAAGGGGGGCTCCCATGCAACAAACCTGATTATTTATGCTCTTTTTTGCTTAATATTGATAACGACAACAGGTAGACGCTTGAAATATTTACAGAATATTTAGTTATATTATTAACTTTAACTTTCTTCCTTTTAGTTTCGAAACTATGTGTCCTTGGGGCTCGATTGCCTGAAACTTCATTAAAGAGCTGTCCAGACGCCTCATAGACACCACAGGTGACCAATGAGCTGGAACTTACTCAGCCAACGGATCAGCCTAGCCATTCAAAGACGTAATGTTGCCAGTTTTTTGGGCACCTTACTTGCAGTTGGAGACTTATGGCGGGTTCCTATATCCGTCGGTAACCGACTACGACTCGTATCTCCTTGAAAAAGTATCAAACTAGTGTCCAACTTTTGACACGTTTTCAAGGAGTAACGAGTCGTAGCTGGTTACGGACGGATATAGGAACCGACCATTAAATGCAGTTTTTTATTTATAGGTTTTTTTTTTATTTAGTTTTAGTTATTTGATTTAATTGTAGTTTTTATAGTTAATCTGTTTGATATGAAAAGTTAAAATCAAAATTTAATCTAATTTATTAAGTATACTTTAGAAATAAATAATTAAATATAAATAAAATTAATATTTAAGGGGGGCTCCCATACAACAAACGTGATTATTTGCTATTTTCATAGATAATGGTACGGAACCCTTAGTGCGCGAGTCCGTCTCGCACTTGGCCGCTTTTATATGTACAGATATTGTATTTTGATAAGTATTCTACGAAACTTCCGTATGAGAAAAACACCAACATGGCTTTAATTTATTATTACGAGTACTTCAAATCTATTTTATGAATAATAGTTTTTCCTTTCGATATTAATAAAATAAATAAATGAAAAGGCCTTTATTTCTACTGCGTATTTATTAATTACTTACTTAATCACTTATATTTACATACTAATTAATTCTACTGTCACTGTTTTGGTCTTATGTATCTATTTCTTCCGCAATAGTCGCCTCCACGGCGAAGGCCTCCCCTAAATCTAACTAAATAATCTCTTCCAAGCCGGCCGGTCACCGTGGAAGAGTCAGACTAAAACCCTCTAAATCCTATCGTTATTAGGACGTAATAAACATTTGTCACATATAAAATACACTAATCAAATAATTACATCAAAAATTACTATCAAACTTCCTAAGATCCAAATACGTCTCAATTTTAATATGTTTTAAATAAAATCTAATAAAAAATTACCAAAAAATCCAATTAATACAATTATCAGAATTCCAAACGCTTAATTTTACAAAGCAATTTCACTAAAACATTACGAAGGAATTTCTTTCTACAAGTAATTTCCGAAAAATGTGAACGGAGATAATTAAAAAAAAAAATCAAGTCTTCGAGTAATGGGATGAGACGAAAGATCAAAGACTCTCATAACGAATTAATTCAATCTCTAAGCGTACAGTCGGGGAAAACGTTCTAACTGTAGCAGCTATTTTGATATTTTCGACAACCTCTATGGAGGGGAAAACTTATGTCGGGTTCCTATATCCATCGGTAACCGACTACGCCTAGTATCTCCTTGAAAAAGTGTCAAACTAGTTTCAAACTTATGACAGGTTTTTAAGAACGGTCGTAGCTGGTTGCCGACGGATGTTGGAACTCGCCATAAATAGATAGGTGAACACTTTATATAGTAGGTATGTAACATCAATTACAGACCACAATACAAAATAAATAGCAAGGTAGGTACCTACTTAGAACTGCAAATAACATAAATGTTTAATCAAATCAAATAAAATTATTATTTTTTGGACACAAGAACAATACAAGTAAGGAAGTACACTTCCAGTATAAGCTGACCTCGCATTGTGTAGGCTTTTTTTAGAATGAGAGGTCAGCTTATACTGGATTATTATAGCTTGATGTGTAGCCGTGTGTACATAGCACGCTTAAATCTAAAAACATAGTGCTTATATCTAGTTCATTTACTACGCTCCTAATTACCTTACAATAGTAGGGTAGGGGTGTGCTAAGAGCCAGACTAGATTACTGTATACCAGCCCTTAATAGCCCTTAATGCGCGGTCTTATAGCTTAATGCAATTTCTTCTGGACAACCTTAGGATGGAAAGAACGAGAAGGCGGCTGGGACGACAGAAGTTTGCAGCTGCTGTCCCAGCCTGATGATGCCTGCCTAATGATAATTTTAGATAATTAATTGAGAAGTAAGTACATATATATTTTGGAGTCATTGAAAATCACAACGTTGTGTTCGCCTCGCCTATAATAAGCAAAAGTATTAGAACAAAACCAAAATATCTAGGTATTTTAAATAAACAATGATACTGTCGCTGTGTGATGGGTCTAGCTAGTTGGGTACTGCACATTAAGCTATAACTTTCCAGTATAAGCTGACTTCTCATTCTACGAAAAGCCTACACGATGCGAGGTCAGCTTATACTGGAAAATATAGATTGATGTGTAGCCGGTGTGTACGTGATGCAAGGATTTCTAGCGTAGAATAATAGAGGTTTGTTTAGGGTTCCGTAGCCAAATGGCAAAAAACGGAACTCTTATGGAATCGTCATATCTGTATGTCTATCTGTCCGTCCGTATGTCACAGCCACTTTTTTCCGAAACTATAAGAACTATACTGTTGAATCTTGGTAAGTAGATGTATTCTGTGAACCGCATTATGATTTTCACACAAAAATAGAAAAAAAACAATAAATTTCAGGGGAACCCCCAAAATTGTTTTTTTTTCTATTCCATACTTAGAACAGAAACTCAAAAAAAAATTTCATCAAACCCATACGTGTGGGTTATATATGGATAGGTCTTCAAAAATGATATTGAGGTTTCTAATATAATTTTTTTCTAAACTGAATAGTTTGCGCGAGAGACACTTCCAAAGTGGTAAAATGTATGTAGACGTCCTCTCCCCCGTAAGTAGTAGTAGTCTAGTAAGTAGTTTTTTAATACGTCATAAATCGTAAACCTAAACCGCAATTCTTCCATTCAATCAACTAGATAATGGTACGGACTTAAACGCTTCGTGCGCGAGTACAAGGAGAAAAATATATAATTTTACCAAATACAGTGCACGTCCTTCTAGAAGTAGGCGCAGAATGCAAATATATTTAGAAATTTAACTTTGACAGACCAAAAAAGAGAAAATAAAGTTATAGTTTTAATACACTTAAGTACCTGCTACCGAAACCCGCTAGGTTTTGGTAGCAGGGGTTTTAGAAAATAAGTAAGAAGCTTATCCAGTCATTGTCTACTATTTGAGTTGACATTTATAATCTTATTGTCAGACGTAGAACGTCCAATACTTAAAATCCCGCATAGGTTTCTAGATCGTCTAATCTTGCGCGGCTTTCAACCAACGACTTCCAGGAGCTTTTAGGTCGTCTTTCCATCAACATTTAATAAGCTAATTATAATTAATTAAAAATATTAAGCAACTAAAATCTAACTAACTCCCACTCAACTATTCACTGCGACAGTACGCATTTTAAAAAGCGCGTTTTTTGTCCACCTTTCATGTTTACTCTCCTAGATGAAAAGGGGGGGATGGAATGTTTGAAGTAACAAAACTCCGGCTTTTGAAGGTATTTTAAATTGACAAGCAAAAAGGCTACCCTTTTTACCCGGAGCGACGGAAAATTAAAAATTTAGAGCCTTTTTAATGTAACTTTCATTACGCTCCTTTTTGTGAAATTTCAGCGCTTAAACGGATGTTTGGAATTATAATTTATTTATGATTCGATTAAGTAAATTAAATTATATCCCTACAAACCAACATTGACATAGCCAAGAGGATTAGCAAGCTGAAGTGGCAGAAGGTGGGCACATAGATCGAAGAACGGCACTGGGGCAGGAAGGTTCTCGAATGGCACTGAAATGCGCAGCGCAAGACGGCCAGCCTCTATATGGAAAGACGACCTGATAAAGATTGTTGGGAGCCGTTGGGTGCAGGCCGCATAAGATCATAGAAATCCCCCATAGAAATCTATAGGGGAGGCATATGTTCAGCAGCGGACATCCTGTTGCTATGATAATGGTGATGAAATTTTGTAGCAGCATTTTTAAACCTTGTACATAATGAAGACGGATGCGCTATTTTCTATAAAAACATCTCGTCAACACTAGTTTTCGAGTAAAAAAAGTAACTAAAGCGTTTTTTCATCATCATCATCATATCAGCCGTAGGACGTCCACTGCTGGACAAAGGCCTCCCTCATTGATCTCCAGGAACTGCGGTTGAAAGCGGCCTGCATCCAACGCCGACCTGCGGTTCTTACCAAGTCGTCTGCCCATCTTGTAGGTGGACGTCCTACGCTGCGCTTGCTGGTCCGTGGCCTCCACTCGAGAACCTTCCGGCCCCATCGGCCATCTGTTCTGCGCACTATATGACCAGCCCATTGCCACTTCAACGTGCTAATCCTTTGGGCTATGTCGGTGACTTGAGTTCTCCTACGTATCTCCTCATTTCTGATTCGATCCCGTAGTTTCTCTACTCCCGAGCATAGCCCTCTCCATAGCTCTTTGAGCGATTCTGAGCTTATTCATAAGGCCAATAGTGAAGGACCACGTCTCGGTTACATATGTCATCACTGGTAGCACACACTGATTGAAGTGGTTTTTTTCATAAACGTTAAAAATTCCTACACAATTAATATCTAAGTAGAACAGAATTTGCACATGATAAAACAAAATAAAACCATCTGGGTTTTACTGCAAAAAAATTAGACACTGTCTAGCGCGTGTTTAGAAACTTCTTTTACAAAGTAAGTAAAGGAAGTTCTAATAATTAAAAAAAAACAAATGTCATACGCGTGTTTGAAATATAAGGGATATTGCAAACACGCATCTAACATTTGTTTATTTTTTTCGCGGTAACGGGGTCTAATTCTTAGTCTTTAAATAAATAATTGACTGTGTTATGTTTGAGTAGCGATCTCTACCAGACAACCTTTGGAAGTTACATATTTTACAACGAATAATAAGATTTCTTAGTTTACACTTTTTAAGCAAATAACACTGGCGATAAAATTAATTAGAATCCAAAAAAAAAGCAAATGTTCTAAATTCCTTTGGTGCATTTAAAATTGCAAATGGCAGCACCGCAAGACAGGCGCTTGACGGATTGCTCACGCGAACTGCAGTGCCCATTATTCTTTATTACTGCGGGATTGATTACGTCAAGTCTCCAGTATCAATAGTTCGATTGTTAGCCCGGTTAACCGAACTACTGATACGTTTTGGTGCCAACTATTGGCACCAAAACGATTGGTACAAATCACCGAAATTCTCTGAACTGTCAAAAGTAACAGCTGTCAAAGTGACAGCAAATGTCTTGTCAATTTTGACTGAAATGTAAGAAATATATTAAAGAATGTATAGATTTGGACAAAATAAATAATACTGGACATTTCCCTCAGCGCTATCTAGCCTCAAACTAAACAAAGCTTGTTATATGGGAACCAAATAACTGATAGAATACTTATAATATATTTAATAGACTAACTGACTCGCTCCATTAACATTATCTTCGAGATAATGAAGCTCTTCATTATTAAATAATTTTCAGAATCGGATAAGTAGTTCCAGAGATTAACTCCAAACAAACTCACAAACTTTAACTCGTTATAATATTAGTATAAAACGCCCAGAGCCGAAACAAATATCTGTAGATCGTGCAAACATTTTAGATTAGATTTGTAAAATAAAAGTCTGAATAATACATGAACAGTTCAGCATTTTATTTTTATTAGTGGATTTATTAGCTGTTGTCCGCGTCTTCATTCGTGTTACACTAGTAAATTTGTAGGTAACCTAGAAATTATACTAACCTCGCTGTTGCAACTTGACTTGACACCCCATTTTTATCCCATGGGAACTGATTTATGGGATACAAGGTTAGCCTATGTGGTACCTAATCCAGGTTATATATCAAATTTCATCGAAATCGGTTCAGCCGTTACGACGTGATTGAGTAACAATACAATATCTTTATTGATAACACCAAGTCAAGTACACACAGCTACACATCAAGCTACACATCGCATTGTGTAGGCTTTTCGTAGAATGAGAGGTCAGCTTATACTGGAAATGTATAACTTGATGTGTAGCCGTGTGTACCAAGGTAGGTATATGTTACAAACAAACAAACAAACATCCAAACTTTTACATCACACTAATATTATAAATGCGAAAGTTTATTAGATTGCGCAAACCTCACCTCCAGCTCCGGCTGAAAGAAGCTGGCTAAAAATAAACATAGCAAGACGAGTAAGAATATGAATGAATATATAAAATTCCAGAACTGATTACAAATCAATTAGTAAAAATAACATTTTAACATGAATATCCCACGCATTATTCATCATATTCAGTTCTAGATGATAAATAATTATTCAGCAATAAGACCACAACATTAAACAACTGTTTGCCATTTGGTATTAGGTTCAACAAGGCTTCTAAGAATTTCAATTCATTAATTCACTAAAGAAACATTTAACAATAACAAATCCCCAAAGACATCATATCAAACTAGAGAATCTATTAAACTAAATCAAGTATGGTCCTCCTAGTAATTTGATTCTATTAACACTAGGGCAGGTTATTGGTCTAATGGGCCGACACGAGCGGTGGCGGCTCTCGACCCGGAAATTAGACCTGTTCATCACTCCCGCTACTTACCTTGCTTTTAAATATTTATAGCTGTTTAAAGAAGATTACAGTTTTAAATAAAGAGTGTTTTTATTCTATACTCTCGGAAAAATAGCGAGAAAACATTGCTGGATATTTTTAATGTCGTATTAGAATTTGGAATGATTGTATCCTGAGCAGGAACAATCATACAAAAATGTATTGGCGTAATCCTTGACGTGTTAAGTGACATATATGTAAGGAAAAGTCTGAAACTCGAAATAAATGCAATTTCTACCCCAAAAAAGCGTGTCCATTAATTAATCAATTTGAATGGAACTGTAGACGTTATGTAGGTCGCGCATTTTCAGGATTCAAAGACACAATTTGAATAGTGACAGTCCCGTCTAGGTTTGAAAATTATTGAGATGGTTTTAAAAATCTTAGTGAAATAGTGTTTTTTTAGAAATTATTCAAATGTATAATGTTTTTTCTAAGTAGAGTATCACTCAATCTGCTTTTAAATTGATTATTGGAGAGCAAGCTAACAGGTTAAATAACTGTTTTGTAATAGTAGGAGCCACACAGAACACATTCAAGGAAGTACTCCTTTTTGAGTTATTATATTATACGTTCTTAAGCAACCTATACAGCTAAGTACAGAGGGATTTTCATTATAAAGATCACCCTCCTACGGAGCACTGAATAACTAATTACCCTATTCACGTTAGCTTCAAACCACGCTCAAGAAGTCCTTTCAATCAATATTCGAGCTTATTGTGTCGAGATAAAGTTGTTGACAGCGTGTACTTGATTTACCTACTCTGGGTAAAGACGTTATTTTCAGAGACATTATTTAGATGAAAAACTTTTACGAACTGCATCCGATCCGAATCCAAGAAAAGTCGGGCCGAAGTTAACATTGTACGCACTGCGTCCGATCCAAATCCGTCAATAAAATGCTCCTTCCAAGACAGGGTGCATCGAGTTTTCTTTATTTTTCCTGCGCCTTTGTACCTACGCACATAACAGTACCTACATACCAGAAGTTGACGGCGCGGTGACATAAGAAATGACGTAAACGCTATGAGTATTTTTATCGTATGTAACAAAACATTACTTATTGATTAAAACGGGTATTTATCGCGTATGTACCTTTTTTATTTGTTATCCCGACGTTTCGTTTGTTTACAGAAAGCCACACACACTGACCGCTATTTGAACGCTGCGTCACACCACCATCCTCGCCATTTGCAATCTGTTGTTTCGTCGTTAACAAACAGAGCTTACGATCTCTGTGACCCTGAACATCTAGAGAGTAAGCTGGCTCATGTTAAGGAGGTTCTAAAATCCAACGGATATGTAAGTAGACGGCAGCTCAGACGCACTAACATAGAAAAACCAACGGAGGCCTGTAGAAAGCCAACGTTTTTGCCTTACTTGAAGAGGGTGACGGATAACATTGGAAATGTGTTGAAGAGGTTTTCAATTAAGTCGGTCTTCACTCCTCTCTCAAAGATAGGCAAGCATTTACGGACTCCCATAGAATGTTATACCACTGCAGATGCCTGGTGTTTATAAGTGGCTCATAATAATAATGTTTATGATATAAGGCGTTAAAATTTACGTTTCAAAATGACCCTTGTGATGCTAATGAATAAATACATTTGAATTTGTGTCTAAATACATATATTGTAACCGCGCACCACGATAATGCGGTGAGCGTGGGTGGATAGAAACTTTCGTAGCACAAGGGCTATGTGAAAATAATAATTTCACCTACAAAAAGTATAAGTGTAGGTATTAGACAATGGAAAAGTACCATTAAAATTTTCCAATTGAGTTCTTCGACAGAGCTCTCTAATTAGCTGAATGTCTCTTTCTTTGAATCACATAGAAAGCAGTTATTCAATTCTGGTGGCATAAAACCAGCGCACAGCAGGTGTCATGGTACAGCGGTGGGGTGTGGACGAGGCGTGCACGTCACACTGCGAGGGCCTTACTTTTTTTTTTATAAATAATTTGTCAAGTGCACTTTTTTACACCTTGGGTTACGTTACTTAAGTTTTAGTAAGGATCCTTAATCTTTTCTAGGAATAAATATAACCTATGTCATTCAGGGTGAATGTAGCTTTCCAATGGTGAAAGAATGTTTAATCGGCACAGTTGTTTTTGAGTTTATTCATTACAAACATACACACAAAAATACAAATCTTTCCTCTTTATAATATTAGTATAAATAGGCTAGCGTTATCTTAATTAGGGTGATTTACCCTTAAGCAGTTGTTGGCTGCATTTGAAGGTGCTGGTGGCAGGTAGCCTGATTTCTGTCTGATTGCGTCCTAACCCGCGGTGAGTTAATTATAATGAGCCGCGGTACTAATATCGCGCTTTGTCTCGGCACAATGTGGCGCCATTCTCGGTCGCCGTCAGTTGCCTTAATTTATGCGCGGGTTGCCACATGAATAGACCGCTTATGTAAAGTTTTCTATTTGTTATGAAAATGCATAATAGGTGAACGAAAGTCGTGGTTTCTGCCGACCTATAAAGAATCGAACGTGAATTCCTGTTCATGTTGCTTACATTATAGGGAATGCTGATGAATAATTATGTTTTTCGTTCCATTCGGGTAGCTTCTCCAACGACAGCCAGTTTTCCCATGTTTATGTCCCACACATTGCCACTAACGCTCCTTCATTTGTCTACGAAATGAAATAGTTTGACATATTTTTCATCTCAACTTCCAAAACGTATCAAAAACTGATCAAAACCAAACGAAGTTTCCGAACATGATACCGGAAGCCAGAAATTGATATTCAAAATTGATAAACTAGCTTCCAAGTCAACTAGCTACGAGCAAAGTTCAAGCAAAATCCAAAGTTTCACTTAACTTAAGCAGGAAGTGTTCCCGCAAACAATCGGGGGAAAGAATCAAGGAGCCTTAATGGATAGAAAATGGATAGTGTAGTGGGGAGAGGAAAACATTGGAGCAAATTTTGCATAGTCAGTGGTTAGGAGATAAAGACAATGGATGTGCTGTTCTAACCTGCTCATGTTGTTCAACATTATTTATTGTATTATTATTAAAAAAAAACACGTATGTATACCAAATTGTCCGATAGAGTTTTTAGAGCTTAATTTTTGCAATATGCATTTTCTCTTTCTCCATACAATCTTTAACTTTGTCAAATCTCACTCTCCTCTCACTCCAATAAGCTTAAATCGCATTAAGTCACATATTCCCCAATTGTATAGTTTTTTTCTGTAGCGGCCGAGTTAGGTCCGGATGATCACTGCTGCAAAATTATAATATATCCTTCCGGCTATTCCATGTCAGAGGTATTTTGCCTAAAAACTCCTAGCTTATTATACTTGCTAACCTTTATAACCTAAGTCGAGCTAATGCGACTTCCTTAAAGCGCTAACCGTAACCGATGACCTTGAGCGAATGGGCGTAGCTATTGTTTCGGCCCCGCACCAACCGCACTTTCCGCCACACGCATCTAACCAACCGACCAGGAAATAGGTGAGCGTGAGGCAGACGAGCACAACTCTCCCGTACGACAGTCAGCGGTACCACCTTCTAAGGATACGCCCGCTAATTATTCGGAAATAAATAAAATAATTAATTGCAACGTGAAAGACCGTCGCAGCACAGCCTCATATGTTCAACTTGAAGGTCTTTGTCCACATTTAGGTGAAAGAAAAATTACAAAATTTTACGTAGTTTAGAGGTTGAATCAAATTGAAAGTCGAAAACAGCTACATTTTGTTATTTTTTTTTCTTATAATAAATAAACAGGTAGAACTTTTTTGTATGTTCACTGTGCAAAGGTTGTCAGGAAGAGATCGCTTTTAGCGATAAGACCGCCCATTGTACCTTTATTTATTGTTTATTTCCATTATTGTATTTTTATTTGGTGTGCAATAAAGAGTATTTCATTCATTCATTCATTCATTTGCAGATAAAAACTGTTTCCTCCCTGAGGAGAAATCCTCCAAATAAGACCAATCAGCTACTATATTTTCCTTAATTGAAAACATCAGGACCTTATTGTAATCCTGGTTTACAGAGTACAAGGTAAAAAAATTAAAAAAGTATTAATTAAACATTAAAATGACAAGGATAATGTTGAAATGTCATTTAACTGCCCGTTAGCTCACAAAACTATGCACAAAATTGAGTTTACCACTAACAAGAGTTTTCTTCCAGCAAATCTTTTATTCAAAATTCATGTATATTCTCAAAATGTATGTTTTATTATCTAATAAAGTGTGTATATTTCCTGAGATATAAATTCTCTTTTTTTTAATCAGGTTACTAAGCGGATTATACAAGAAAATATCGAAAATTTCAAACCAATTTCTCTGCAAAAATCTGGGGCTTAAATCATTCTCGGAATGTGAAAAGGAAATACTCAGAATAGCTGTGATCAGATTTCTAATAATTACAACCCTATTGAATTCTGCTAACTGTTTTAATTTATGTAAAGTATGGTAATTTCAAAATAATCTTTAGATATTTATTGTTATCAAGGTATTTAGTTATAATCTCAACCGATTATCCATATTTACAGGTTCAGGAAACTGCCTCACCGGATGCGAACCACTCAGAGTAGAGATGATTAGCTTATATTGCAGAAGCAAAACATAGCTCAAAGAACTGACGGCCGTTGGGGCAGAAAGGGGAGTGAAGACGCGCTGAAACACGCAGAGTAGGACGGCCCGATACGAAAAGACGACCTGATAAAGGTTGCTGGGAGCTGTTGGGTGCAGGCCGCACAAGATCGCTCGCTCTGGAGGTCTATGGGGGAGGCCTATGTTAGCCTAACAGTGGGAGGATATAGAATAATTATGACGATGATGGTAGGATGATGAGGTTTTTTCAATAAAAGATAGCAATGTGTATATACCACAGCACTTCCAGGGGTATTTTCTCAGTGTGTGCCAATCGCGGCCTTTGGCTCTCCTCCAGCGAGATGAAATTTAATACCGACCACTGAATATTTATTTATGATAATACATAATGATTTATGCCTGGATTACTTTCGGCTAATAATTCATATTGATCTTGCTTCTAGCTTGGAATGTTGCGAGAGGTTCAATACTCGTAAATGAAAAATGTAGGTATGTCTCCATAACTAGGAAAACGTAAAGTGTATTCGCTTCGCTCGCGTGATTTGATTGATACCACTTAAATTAAACACAAAAGCAATATAAAAACAAATAACAAGACACGCGGAAATACAAGTGGCTGTCTTATTGCTAAAAGCGATCTCTTCGAGACAACGTTTGGATGGGCATTGAGAGATTTAAACTTATGTAGAAAGGGTATAATATTTAAATGTATTTATAGTTAATAACGAGGAAAATTAACAACCTAATTAGGAACAAAATGCCTTCGAAGCCTTCGAAACTTTCACATGAAAAAATTACCCGTTATTATAAAAAGTTTCATTATTAAAGGGTTCAAGAATGTTAATTACACAAAAATGTTGTTCCACAACTTCTTCCAGAAACTTCGATAACAAGATGAAATCGCAAACGAGGAGTTTTTGCACTGAGAGGTTTATTTAGGAAAATTATTTTAGATAATGGTTATTTGAATATAAATATTATCTTCAAATGGATTAGCAATCATTCCAGAGCAACCAATGTTGTGCCTTCTCCCATCGGCTCCCAGCACCATCATCTTACTTTCTATTATGGCGACCTCCGTAGCGCAGTGGGTGAATAGCCGGCTGAAGCTTTCGCGTTTATAATTAGTCCGCGTACAGTATAACATTGCACTAAGGGCTGTGCTTGGGGACTGCTCGTGAAACAAACACTGCTAATACAGGCATGTTATTATAATTGTGTTGTGTCCTTATATTGCTTGAAATAATATGTAATGTATTGATCGAGCAAAGCGAGATCTCCAAATCAACTTGGACGAATTGGCGTTGTATGTATGTATGTTTGTTTTTCCGAGGATAACTTTCATAGTGTTGATCCGATCAACGTGAAATTTGGTGTATAGGTAGGTAATGATGGCTTAATCCTGATGTAACTAAATGAATTAAAAATATGGGGCGTTTGTTGAGATATTGGGGTTTAAGACGGGATATTCATTGAAAATGTATAAAAGCGTAGCGACGCATAACATACAGATCCTTAAAGAACGCGTGACGCTTCTTTACACTTATCAAAACGTATTTACCGACTAAAGAAGCATCTGGGCAAGCGTGTACCATCGTAGACTGAAGTCTACGATGGTACACGCTTGCCTCGAACTCGCCTGATAGTGCGATCAGGTGAGATCGTGCTAAAAAAGCACATGTAAAAATTATACATAAGTATATGATTTCACAACTTTCTAAACTAGTGGTTCGCTCCGAACTTAGATCTTGCGAGTCTCCCAAAACAAAAAAAAAATCTTAGTGCGACTCGCGCAACGATGCCTAAACGCATTTAGTGGCTAAATATGATTTAAGGAGTTGTCAAATCATACAAATATGTAAAATTAAAACATGTTTAGTCGCTAAATACGTTTAGGGATCGTTGTGCAAGCCAGCCTTATTTTTTCACTAATAAAATAGTGCCACGAAATACGCAACCAAATTACTTGACCTGTAGTTTTATTCAAATTACAGGTAACGGGAGTTCATGTAAATTGATTATTTTTTTGGGTAGAAATTGCAGTTATTGTGGATTTCAGACTTTTGCCTATATTTTGTCACTAAAGCGACACGCATAACAAATTTCAGCACTGTGGACTGTGCCCTGTGAATTTTGTCAAGTTCAGTTTATATTATGGCTAATAACTTAAAAACTACAAGGTTAAAACTAAAAATAAAAACGGGGTCTAAATTTACTCACAAAGACCTTTTATTAGACGTGCCATTTGACCGGAAGGTCCGATTTTGGTTATTTTATACCTCTCTTGAACCCCAATATCTCAAAAACCCCTGTACATTTTAGCTCATTTAGTCACACCAAAATTGTGCCATCACCACCTACCTATATACCAAAGTTCACGATGATCTGATAAACACTTCGAAAGTTATCCTCGGACAAACAAACATACATACATACAACGCCGATTTGCCCAAGTTGATATAGAGTTCTCGCTTCGCCCGATCAAACATATTTAGCAATTAAATATGTTTAGACATCGTTGCATAAGTCGCCCTTAGTAATTACGGGATTACAGGACGCTGAGAGTTTGTAGCCATCATGGGTTTTGCCTATATTTTTGACCGAGTGGCTAATCACAGTAAAATGAGACGTAGACTGTGCTATAATTATGTTTTTTTGAATTCAAAATTAGACTTAGTAGGTAGTAGGTACTTATATAATCTCCGTGGCGCAGTGGACAAATAACCGGCTGAGACGCGCGAGATAGCGGGTTCGATTCCCGCTGCGGGACAAATTTTTGCATGATCTACAGATATTTGTTCCAAGTCTAGACGTTTTTTTATTCATTATAAGTATGTATTTACAAAAATAATGTATATATGTATTCTATCAATTATCTAGTTTCTATAGTAGAAGCTCTGCTTAATTTGGGGCTAGATAGCGCAGTGTGAAATGTCCAACAATATTTTTTTTTATTTATTTAACATTAAAAACTACGGTCACTACTTACCAACAAGTTACAAGATATTCATTTGGATAAATAAGTGTACAAATATCACTTTATATCTGTTTGTCCTTTACGAGTATCGCAAATTACAGAGGGCGTTTTTTTCAGGTGGGCCCAACCTTAGAGGTACTTAAAACAAAACCTACTCTGTTATTTCATTATTCCTCGAAGGATGTAACTCCATTACCGCAATTTGTCAAGCCTAATCATCCTGGGTCTTTTGTAAACACTAAAAAATAATAATGTATCGACCCACGCACCTTGTCTCAAAACAAATTATTAATTCTACCAAAAACTAACCAAGGCCCTGTCACGTCACACAACACAGGGTTCCGAAACACACATTCCTTTAAAGCACCCCAAATTTTGATAATGCTGCACATTTCACACAGCGCTATCTAGCCCCAAACAAAAGCTTGTACTATGGGCGCATAACTGAGCCCATAGTACAACTGAGACCCGAGACTATGACTGTTGCAACAGAGCCGAAACGTCGGGACAACAAATAAAAAAGGTACATACGCTACAAATACCCGTTTTAATGAATAATTACTGATAGAATACTTGTTTAAGTTATAATTTTTTGTAAATGGATACTTTTAATATATAGATAAACACCTAGACCCGGAACAAATATCTGTAGGTCATGCAAGTATTGGTTCCGCGGCAGGAATAGAACCCGTAACCTCCTGCATTTCAGTCGGGAATTCATCCACTGTGCCGCGGTGGTTGTCTAAGTTAAAAAATAATAATTAATTAATATTGCTGGTCCAATTAGGTAGGTCCAACTTCGAGAAAGAGGTCAATCGTCGAATCCAACTCGGATGGGCAGCGTTTGGAAAACTTCGCAAAGTCTTTTCGTCCAACATACCTCAGTGCCTTAAGACGAAAGTCTACAATCAGTGTGTGTTACCAGTGATGACATATGGAACCGAGACGTGGTCCTTCACTATTGGCCTTATGAATAAGCTCAGAGTCGCTCAACGAGCTATGGAGAGGGCTATGCTCGGGGTTTCTCTACGGGATCGAATCAGAAATGAGGAGATACGTAGGAGAACTCAAGTCACCGACATAGCCCGACGGATTAGCACGTTGAAGTGGCAATGGGCAGGCCATATAGCGCGCAGAACAGATGGCCGATAGGGCCGAAAGGTTCTCGAGTGGAGGCCACGGACCGGCAAGCGCAGCGTAGGACGTCCACCCACAAGATGGGCAGACGACTTGGTAAGAACCGCAGGTCGGCGTTGGATGCAGGCCGCTTCCAACCGCAGTTCCTGGAGATCAATGAGGGAGGCCTTTGTCCAGCAGTGGACGTCCTACGGCTGATATGATGATGATGATGATTGCTGGACATTTCACACATCGCTGTCTAGCCCCAAACTAAGCAGAGCTTGTACTATGGGAACCAGATAACTGATAGAATACTTAAATACATTTTTTTTTGTAAATACATACTTATAATACATATAGAGGAAACAACCAGACCGGAACAAATATATGTAGATCATGCAAACATTTGTTCCGCGGCGGGAATCGAACCCGCTATCTCCTGCGTCTCAGCCGGCTATTCGCCCACTGCACCACGTATCCCGGTCGATTAAAAACTTTTGGCTAAAATTAGGAGGCTAAATTGAGGTAGCAGGCTGTTACGTGACTTAGATGGATGGACGTGCCAGGGTTCCGTTTCCACAATTTACCTCCGGAACCCTTAAACCAGTCCAAATACAGCGGTCCTCAACCACAGGCACAAAGCGGCAAGCGGCCTCTCGCCATTATCCGCGTAATTCAGAAATCATCTTTGTTCCTTTGTTAGGACGTGGATTCTCGCTCTTCATTAAATAAATTATGTGCCTTGCCGTGCCCTATTGTGCCTTTATTCTGAGTGTGTGCCCTTCTCGTCTTTGTCAAACAAATTGGGTTTTGTTAATTTGGTTTCCGAACGATACACGGGGAAATATTGTGGAAAAAAATCAATTTGACGGAACACAGTCGAGCACTCACTGGCAAATTGTCAATAAACTAAAATAGGTTAGGACTAGGCTTTTTTATGCTACATGAAGATGAAAGAAGTTTATGGCCTACCTGATGTTAAGTGGTAACCATCGCCTATAACAGAGAATGGCTTCGTAGGTCACGTACCTTAGAAATGTGCCCTAAGATGCACTGCCCTGCGTCCATCAACTTAAGGCATACAGGTGTAAAGCCTCATGTTCCTGTAATTTCACCGGCAACCATACCCTTCAAACCGAACCAGTTCTGCTTGGCGGCAGAAATAGGTATGGTAGTACTTCCCCGAACGAACCCTTCCCCAAGAAAATCTACTACTAATAAAATACTCGTTTATATATACAAAGCTATTTAAAAATCCAAGAAACCAGATTTAAATTCAAGGAGAGATATCCGGTTGTGATAAATCAGAGCGAGCAATTTCGCTGAAACTAAAGCCCACCATTACTAGATGGCGTTACGAAATCAGCTTAAATAAACAGCAAACTAACTGATTCAAGACCGCAGACCGCTACTACTTGCTGGATGGGTAGGTAGCCACCGCGGAGCAATGAAAATGTAGAGACTAGACACGTATTTAACTATAATTCATAATTTATCAACTAACAGAAACTTATCGCCAGCGCCTCCGCGCGTTCAGGGACGTTCCGCGCAGTCGGGAAAAAAGTACCATATGTCCCAATCATCTGTATACCAAATCTCATGGTTCATATAAACATAGATACAGTTCTGTGGCGCAGTGAGCGAATACCCGCCTGAGACGCAGGAGGTAGCGGATTCGATTCCCGCTGCGGGACAAATGTTTACATGGTCTACAGATATTTGTTACGGGTTTGGGTATTTTTCTATGTATAATAAATATATACATAATAATTATTTATATATTCTATCAGTTGTCTGGTTCCCATAGTACAAGCTTTGCTTAGTTTGGGGCTAGATAGCGCTGTGTGAAATGTCCAGCATTATTTATACAGAGAGATAGAGTTACTTTCGCATTTTTTACTATTAGTATGGATGCAAGGGACTCCTCATATTACGTAAACCAGCCGCTGTCGTGATCGTTGCCACTGTCAGTGTTACTCTAGCTGTTGGCGGGACAACAGCTTGAGCTCCCATACATACGTAAAATACGAACTGTACATGTGAAAGGGACGGCCCCCTTATTACCTAAGCCAAATTGCTGTTGTGTCGCTATCGCTAGTCAGGCCATCCCTTTCACACGTACAGTACGTACCTCATGTGTGAAAGGGATGGCCTGACTAGCGAAAGCGACACAACAACAATTTAGCTTAGGTAATAAGGGGGCGGGTTGACAAACCACGGCAACGCGACAGCAATTGGCTTACAATAAGTCTACCGTGCATCGCAAATTTTTACAAAGTAGTGTAATTCTAAACGGAATGTTGTTATTTCCCTTCATTGAACAAGAAGAAATGTACAACGGAAACCCAATTGTATCGGCTTAATTTACCGCACAAAATACATAGTTTTATGTTTGCCTATTAGACCGAGATTTAGGCCATTGAAGTTTTAGGTCGATGAATTTAAACGTAATTAAATGGGACTCATGCACTTCTACCAACTCCATATCCTACTTCTAAATCCTATCAGCATCATCAGCAGGACGTCCACTGCTGAGTATAAGCCTGCTCATAGATTTCCAGAGCGAGCGATCTTGTGCGGTCTGCACCCGACGGCTCCCAGCAACCTTTATCAGGTCGTCTTTCCATCAAGTGGGGGGGAGGGGGAGTATCCTACGATGCGCTCTTCGACGGTCTGATTTGTGAATATATTTGCTATGGTATGATGTTGATTACTTTTATTTATTTATTTATTTAGCACATCACAAAAGAGAAGCAACAGATGCCAATTAATCATAATCAATAGTCAAAAATTATATAACTACATTTTTAATAAATTAATAATATATTATAATAAATAAATGATGTTGAACATTTCACACAGCACTATATAGATAGTGCCATAACAAACCAGCAAACCTCGTACTATGGGAACCTGATAACTGATAGAATACATAAATATTTTTTTTGTCAGTACAAAAAAAACACCCAGACAGAAACAAACAAATAAATAAAATAAATAATCCTTAATATTTCACACATCAGCGCCACATAACCCCAAACTTAGGAAAGCTTGTAGGTACTATACAAAGGTTGTAGAGAACCAGAACCGGATCTAATTTATGTATATAATACAAACATTGATTTCACGGCGTGAATCGATCCTGCGATCTTCTGCGCTACAGCTCTCACTGTGCCATGGAAGTTGACAATGATGGTGCTGTGTCTTAGTCATGGTAATTCGTCATGGTAAGGCAGGGAAAAAATAGTCACCAAATGATTTCTAGTTTGGTTTTAGCTTGGCAAAATGAGAATGGCTACCTACTTGTTACTTCAAAATTGTATGGGTACAAGTTAGCGATGATTTTCTGATTCTGGTGGTCTAATCCGTCTCGTGCTAATCCGATAATACTTGAAAATACTCTCTATGGTTTATTCCTCTATATAAGCGCCGTAGAAAACCTTCCCTGCTTTACGCAGCATCTTAGCACTGTCTAAGCTTCACTGTTTGCATCTTGGTAAATCCCGGAATTTCGTCATAACTTGGTGGACGAATTTAATTACTTACCTGTTCAAATCAAGTTGGGTTCGCTTTTGTTTCGTAACAACTACAGATACAAATACTTGCTTATACCTACTGCGTACACTGCTTCAGCATATTTGAATTAGGTTGCCGTGGAATTCGATATAAATAAAGTCTACAGACGTTTAAAAGTGATCCTTGCGATTTGAACGGACAGATAGACTAACTAATTTTTTACTATTTTGATTCGGAACTATAAAAAGAGAAGAATAGAATAATCATTTATTTGGTACACACAAAATGACACATGAAACAATTATAAAGAACAGTACATACAATTGAATCCAATAAAACAGTTCTCTAAAAGAGAACTTCCTCGTTTTAAAAAATACTGCTTTGATTGTGTACTGAATGTTTTGTGCTGGCCCTAATTCTCCATATTGAATAACACTCAGTCTCCAGCTCATTCATTTACTATTCACTATTTTCTTGTTTACTGAGTGGTCTTGAAGACGGTTGAGGTACAAAAACTACAAAAAAATCTAAACAATATAAAAACGTAGTGCATATCTAATTGACCGAGTGAGAGAAATGAGCGAAGCGTCTCAGTTTCGAGGTTAGCCAAAAAATGCTTTTGTCCGGATGTCATGTCTGTCTACTTATCTGTTCTCGCTACAGGTCGCATTTGAAAACCGATTTTGACGAAAATTAGCACACAAGTACCTACCTTGATTTATTTAAGTTTTTTAATCACTTTAGAGGTTTGGTTGGGAGAAAAATAGGGAGGGGAAGAGGGGGGGAGGGGAGTTTTCTGAGACGTTATAATACCTATATATGGACGGATTTAATTTTTTGAATTTTTTTCGTAAAATTTATACGTTCCCGTAGACACCAGATTAGATCTTCTAGGAGCAAGGGAACGCGAGTAAGTAATCGCTAAAACTTATACCAATATGTTGCTAAAAAGTCTACATAGGCAAATTAAAGCACCTTTTTGAATTTTGTACTCTCATTTTGTACTCCTTTTGGGGCGCATGGACTGTGAGATTTAGCATAATTAAAGTTTATAATTATGAAGAAAGACGGATGAAAAACATAGCCAAAAAAATATGACTTACGGTAGAGTTTGACCATTGTGCACTGGATCTAGTGTACATACATGTTTATCGAAAAAAACTTTGTCCAGGTCATTTCTACAGTTAATTACACTTTCAACACTATTTATACGTGTCGTATAATAGACATTTTACAGATATTTATTTGCTATAGACAATCAGAAATATATAAAAGAAAATCAAATATTAAGAAACAAAAAAAAATTCTGAACCAGAATTGGCATGTACGAACAATTTGTAAAATTACACGTCCAGAAAGCAAATGAGTGGAATTGCTTTAAAAACGCCAACGAAGTCAAATGAGCTTGTAAAAATATGCTCAAAATGGACGCAGAGTCGCACGCTGTAAATTCGGCACTTGTTTACGGCACAGATTGTTCGGATGTCCCATTTTTGTTTAATTTATTGACTTCCCCCTCCTCGCCACCCCTATTTCCCCCCGCTTGATGGTACCAACTACTGGACTGACAGCTCGTTACGTTTTATGTTACATCGTACAGGGTGGAAATGAGATGAGGCACAAAGGACAGCAACATGAAAACGTTAGTAGGAGATTAACCATAACTTTTAGAGAAATTGGCACTGTTTTTATTGATTTTGATCAATATATCATTTGTTAAAGAAATTGCCATAATCACAGATATTTTACTCATGCCACTCAATTATCTTACTGTTAGAAAACATATATCTTCTTGGGGTAAGCTGAGGTTAGGGTAATAATAGTCACTCTAATAAAGAACAACCAGCCTTGTTTCTTGTTTTTCTTTTCTGGCTTGGTCGCGAAGGAAAGGGCACTAAAATTAACGTTTCAAAGTGATCCTTGGGATCATAATGGATAAAAACATTTTTATTAGATTTAATCCCAAAATATTATCTCCATACAGATAACCATTTTATAGAAAAAATCTGCTTTACTTCTAAATTTCTATTTATTCTATTTTTCCTTCTTATATTTGTGTCCGCAAAACTCAAAAAGTGGTCGATGGATTGACTTTAAATTTTGACACAATGTGTCGTAGTGTTTCTCACTTTTCATCCCGAAGTCACCATTAAAACGGGAAATTTCAAACATGCAAAGCCGCGGGTAGGTCAGTTAGTCCTAATTTATTAATGGATTGTAGGGTCCGTGGGTAGTACCTCCTCTCTCTTTCTTTATTGTAACAGCGAAGCGGAGCCCAATGTAGCTGCTAATTACTGAGGAGACCGGTTCTTGCGCTAGATTGCAAGACATTTATATATACTATTATATATACATTTATTTATCGATATGTAACAGTATAATGGACAAAAGTCATGAGATAAGATAAATAACTCATTATTATCATTACTATGACAGATCATTTAAACCGCCAATTATGCTTACATTTTTTTAGGGTTCTGTACCTAAAGGGTAAAACGGGACCCTATTACTAAGACTTCACTGTCTGTCTGTCCGTCTGTCACCAGGCTGTATCTCATGAACCGTGATAGTTAGACAGTTGAAATTTTCACAGGTGATGTATTTTTGTTGACGCCATAACAATAAATACTAAAAACATAATAAAATGTATATTTAAGGGGGCTCCCATACAACAAACTTGATTTTATTGCTCGTTTTTGTTTGATGTATACGCTTGAAATATTCACAGAATATTTAGTTATATATTCACTTTATAAATAAATAGTTGAACTATAATAAAATTATTATTTAAGGGGGGCTCCCATACAACAGACATGATTTTTTTGCCGTTTTTATAGATAATGGTACGGAACCCTTCGAGCGCGAGTCCGACTCGCACTTGGCCGGTTTTATTCTATTTATTGAAGTAAAACTTCTTTACGCACGCTTGACTTGAGGAGTAAGCTGGTGAATGCGTTACGAAAAGTACGAACGGAAGTTGAGAGGGAGATATAAGTTAGTGAAGATAGAAAGAGAGAGAGTTACGTTTCGTATATTTTTAAACGATAATGTGCGAGTTCGAGTTGCGTATGTCCAGAATGAACATAGACTGATCGACCTACAGACGTGTGGACAATTTTGTAATAGAAAATTTTTATAAATTAATATTTTGAGAAATAAGTTTTACTTCAGTCGTGTAGTCTAAAGCATACTCGTTTTTTTAACTTTTATTGTGTCTAGCTTGTATGGAATAATAAAGAATGTTCATTCATTCGTTCATCCTACACAGAAACAATATATTACTGTGGAAGTAGGTACATAAAATATATCGACCATCTTCGCCCCTAGATCGGTGTCCGATCATCGGACGGCCATAAATCCGCGATTGATCAATTAATCAGTTTAATTTGTGTACGAGAGCCGAACGCACGCTCTACTATACTAAATAACATTAAAAGTGGTATGCAATGGGTGTATGCATATTACCTAACCATTTAAACACCACATAGCAGAAAAATGTTTTTATTTGGAATCGGCATTTGCCCTCCCCCCGATCTGAACTTAATATGATAGAAATATATGCAAAGATTGCAGAAAAATAAATCAAATACTCTATCTGGAACCGTTTTGTATAGTTCACTTAGTTTCCGAGTCTCATACCTAAATGGCGCTGCTAAATGACGTTAAGAAAAGTATTTTGTCAATTACATCCAATGCTGTTGGGCTTGACGGTATCAGCTGCAATATGCTTATCCCTATCCTTGATATCATTTTACCTACCCTCTGCCATCTCTTGAACCACTCCCTAATGACCGGTACCTTCCCTTCCATTTGGAAGGAAGCCCAAATAATTCCTCTTCCTAAGAAACCTAATCCCAAATCCTTTTTCTGAATATCGCCCGATTTCTATCATTTCTTTTCTCTCCAAAGTTCTCGAACGCTTGGTCCATAATCAATTAAACTCCTTTTTTTCCTCCTATAGTCTCCTTAATCCTCTGCAGTCTGGCTTTCGTAAAGGCCACAGTACTGTCACTGCTCTAGTCAAAATCACGGACGATATACGAATGGGCATGGAAAATGGGCAACTTACCGTGCTGACTTTACTTGATTTCAGTAATGCGTTCAACACCGTAGATTTTGATATTCTCCTGGCAATACTTAGCTCCCTTAACGTATCTCCAGCGGTGATTGGTTGGTTTTTCAATTACTTGCACGGGCGCCGTCAGCGTGTTCGACTCGAGGAGTCTCTCTCTTCGTGGTGTAATACGTCTGCTGGTGTACCTCAAGGTGGCGTTTTATCTCCTCTTCTTTTTGCAATCTTCATAAGCTCTATTTCTCTTAATCTTTCTTCGTCTTTTCACCTCTACGCAGACGATATTCAGATTTATAATCAAGCTACGCTCAGTAATATTGCTGATTCTGTTGACGTTACCAATTGCGATGTACGCCGTATTGCAGAGTGGAGCAAGCTCCACGGTTTGAAAATTAATCCTACCAAAACGCAAACCATTATTGTAGGTAGTTCAAGAACGCTTAGCAAAAATGATTGGTCCACTCTCCCACAAGTTGTCTTTGACGGAATAGCAATCCCATACAGCGAAACCGTTAAGAATTTAGGTATCATCATTGACCGCAACTTTTCATGGAAGGCTCAGCTTGAACTAACAAGCCGGAAGTTGTTTGAGTCAGCTGGTTCACTAAGGAGACTACGAAACTTTTTGCCTACGTCCACCAAGACTGCGCTTGCACAATCGCTTTTACATCCCGTACTAGACTATGCCGATGCTTGTTATCTGGACCTCACTGAGGAACAGCTTAACAAGCTCGAGCGTCTATAAAATGTTTGTATTAGATTTATATTTGGCCTCCGTAAATATGATCATGTGTCTCCCTTCCGTTCAAAGCTTAAATGGCTTCCGATTCGTCTTCGTCGGAATACGCATATCCTTTCTCTTCTCTATTCTATTCTTTTCAATCCCTTCTCTCCTCACTATCTTAAAGGTAGATTTGAATTTCTCCATTCCTCAAATAACTATACTCTTAGGTTATCAGAAAACTTGATACTCAGAACTCCTTCGCACAGCACTTCCTTTTACAGCGCTTCTTTTACTGTCCAGGCTGTTCAGCTGTGGAATGCTCTGCCCGAAGAAGTAAGACGGTCATCGTCCTTACACACTTTCAAATTGAAGGTGAAACATCATTACCTGACGATTTCATCTTCCTAGCGTTATTTATTTACTATTTTGGTACTTATTTTATCTGTTAGTATAGTTAGCTATATGTATATACCTATATATTAGTCTATTTTATAGTATATTAAGTATTAGGATTAAAACTTCATATTATTATTATATCTTAGAATATATTATGTGTAAATGTATCCTGTAAAGTAAGTACACCTCACTGTATATTTTATAAATTTCGCTTCATCCAAAGGTTGCCTGGAAGAGATCGCTTTTAGCGATAAGGCCGCCCATTGTATTGCCTTATTTATTTTAACCTAGTACTTATTTTTGTATTATTTCTGTTTGTGTGGTAATTCAATAAAGAGTTATCTATCTATCTATCTAAATTAACATAAATTTAGGTAGGTACGGAGCCTTCGGTGCTCGAGTACATTATACACATACACTCTTACTTGACTAGTTTTGTTTTATGTAGGGTCCTAAAGTTTTCGGGAGTAATCTAGTAATATAAATATAAATAAATATAAATATTGCTGGACATTTCACACAGCGCTATCTATCCCCAAACTAAGCATAGCTTGTACTATGGGAACCAGATAACTGATAGAATACTTATATACTTTTTTTTTGTAAATACATACTTATAATACATAGAGAAACAACCAGACCCGGAACAAATATCTGTAGATCGTGCAAACATTTATTTTGTTCTGCGGAGGGAATCCAACTTACAACCACCTGCGTTTCAACCAGATATTCACCCACTGCGCAACGGGGATCGAGTAGTCGTTTATTCTCCTCGCTGTTTAACTAGCGAATAAAATTCCATAATTCATATTACCATAAAGTTAAAATTACACGTACTTTTTCTGAGATCTCTTTATTCATGGAACTTTGATTAAAAGTTCAGCTTTTATTCTCATTGTAATTTAGCTCGCGTTGAACCCTTTTGAGAAATGGTCAAAGGAACGCGATGACTTCTAATAAATAAAAGTCCGGCCATTTTGTAGAACTGTTTCTACTCTGAAGCGTTTCTCATAAAGTTAGATCATGCAAAAAAAATATCGACGATCAATTTACAATATATAAAGCACTGAATCTCTAAGAAACATTTTTAAAGATGTGAATTTCACAACTGTTACATGTTAATTTATTTTTGAAATTTGCTTTTTTGTCAAAAATAATGTTCACTACTTTTTGAGAACGAGCTATTTGAGCTGATAGCCTAAGGACGAAATATAAACATAATATACTATCTACATCGCAAATAAATAATGCTATGTATTATAAAATTAGATAATCAACTGCCATTAACGTATATAACAGTTTACCATTAGAGATAAAATCTCTACAAGGAACTAAGTTTAAGAATAATTTAAGAAACTGGCTAATAGAAAATGTTTTCTATAGTCTTGGAGAATTTTAAGAAGGTAAATCTTAAAAGGTATGTATTATAAATTAAATATAATGTAATGTTTTATATATAACTACCTGAACTAAGTTAAAATTAAGTAAGCTCAAGTTACGCATAAGTAATCCCGTATTTATAATTAATAATAATCATCATCAACATAACTGCCATTGGACGTCCACTGCTAAACACCGGCGACCCTAACGCACATCTAACTTTATTTTTTATTTGAACATCTAATATTTAATTACTCACTTAGCTACATTTTGATGTTAGTGGAATCTTATATTCGGAATTTCCACCCTACGAGGGGTCATCCGGGAGAATAATGATGTCAATGAGTAATCCAGTTGTATATAATATAATAAAGAACTTAAATTAATGAATGAATGAATGAAAACACTTTAATGTAGGCACACAAAAGGAAAAAACAAAATAAATATTCAGAAAGCAACAAGTATAATGGGCGGTCTTATCGCTTAGAAGCTTGAATAAAAAGAAGATTAAGTCTTAAATACTATTTAACAGCAAGTTTCATAACTATAGGACACAATCTAGAGACCTCATCACTTATTCTCCTAAATACATCAAGCCAATTAAGACAACCTAGTCGTAGAAATTCCAACATAGTAACATTACAAACGTATCCCTATTTCGGCAGTTTAAAGTCAACGAACGATAGCCTTGAGTTAATTAACTTTCGGAATATTTTACAGCATAACGCAAAGTTCTGCTAGAATCTGGCTTCTATAATCTACTAAACTGGGCGCGCACTTTTGTTACCCTACTTAACCGAGCAGAGAATTAAACAGTCGGTGCACAATTTCATGCAACAAGTAACTTTTTAATAATTTATTATAAGACAAATTGAACAATATCATAACTACTTGGTCCGCGCATCCACAGTCACATTCACACCTCTTACCTACATGTTGGACCTTACACACTCCTAACTTTCATTATTATTATTAGGTAGGTACTTTAATTCTATTTTGTAGTTTAGATTATAATTTATGTACATTATTACAGCCCAACAAAATGGGTCAGTTGTTATTTTTGTTTGACGAGAGTCCGAAGCGAATCACTGTAATCCTCACAACACAGGCTCGCCAGAAACCTAGTGTGAGAAACAGAGCTACGTCAGGTACTCTGCTCAAATATACATACAATACAAATACAAAAAAAACTTTATTGAACTAAACTGGAGACAGTCGAACAGTATGTTTATCTTGGACATATTCTATCGTTTGGTAAAGAGCATCAGAAGAAGGAGATCTCTAAACCAATCAAATTGGGATGGGCTGCATTCGGCAAGTTAGACGACATCCTTAGACCGCCTAAATTTCCACAGTGTCTGAAGACCCGCTTATTCAACCAATGTGTTCTGCCCACCAAGACCTACGGTGCCGAGACGTGGACGCTCACGCAGGAGGCTGTGTACAGGTTAGGAGTTGCAAACAGGGCCATAGAGCGCACCATGCTTTGCATCAGACTGTTAGATCGAGTTCCAAACGTCGAGATCCGTAGACGAACGAAGGTTCATGACGTTGGGATTCGAGTTATGGAGCTCAAATGGTCTTGGGCGGGACACTTGGCTAGACGTGTTGATGGCAGATAGAGCAGGACAGTGACTGAATGGTGGCTGAGGAGCGGGTATAAAAGGGTAGGATGACCAGCAGCGAGATGGGTGGACGACATCGTAAAGATCGCGGGCCTTCGTGGGTGAGACTAGCGCAGGATCGTGGTGGATGGCACAAACTTGGGGAGGCCTATACCCAACAATGGGTAAAGTCAGGTTGTGGATGATGATGATGAAACTATTAAAGAGCAAAAAACTTAAACTTACATAATAGCATCTTAAAAATATTAGTAGGTAGCACGTTGGGTAGGCTCACAGGCACACACACAGTCCTGAACCCACACTAGGATTCCCTGTGTCGTGGTTGTCAGGAATTTGTACATGTACCATCTGACATGTTGCCACATAAAATTGAGATCTGGTCATTGTAATTTGCTAATTTAGGCTAACATTTCCTGTAACCTATATACTAGTATACTAAGAACTCAATAATTTATTTTTATTCTTATTATACATAGGCTGCTATTTAAGAATCCGGAACTGGCCACTGCATAAATAATATTTAAAAAGAAATTATCACGTTTGATAATGGAACTCTTTGGCTGTAGAATGCAGGTTATTTCGTCCGTCTGTCAATTGTTTTCATTGTGTGGCGCGATTTCAAAAATTGCGTGTCATTATCACAATGGATTTATCTCGAGAAAATTTTCGTGCGATGATTTTTTATGATTTTCGACGTGGTCTAACTCAACAGCAGTGTATCGATCAACTCAGTTCGACTTTTGGGGATAAAGCACCATCGAAGACTACTGTGTATCACTGGTTTAGTGAGTTTAATCGTGGACGTCGTATGCTCACGGACGAAATTAAAGATGGTCGGCCTAAATCAGTTGTTGTGCCACGAAACATCGACGCAGTGCGTAAACTAATAATGCAAGATCGTCATGTGACATATCGAGAGATAGAGGCGATCTTGGGCATTAGTATGACGAGTATACATAAGATATTACACGAACACTTGGCTGCAAAAAAAGTTTGTTCGCGTTGGATACCGCACAACTTGACAATAGATCAAAAACAGGCTCGTGTCGATTGGTGCAAAAAAATGATAAAAAAATACAATCGTGGTGCATCAAAAGCTGTATATAATATCTACACAGGTGATGAATCCTGGATTTATGCATATGACCCCGAAACTAAGCAACAGTCAACAGTTTGGGTCTTCCAACA
Source organism: Philereme vetulata (assembly GCA_918857605.2). Lineage (NCBI taxonomy): Eukaryota > Metazoa > Arthropoda > Insecta > Lepidoptera > Geometridae > Philereme > Philereme vetulata. The sequence goes on from OU975442.1 coordinate 1,105,974, forward strand.
TGAGCCGAACCCAACAAAAGTTGCTCGTGCGAAAAGCACTTTGAAGCAAATGGTCGCCTGTTTTTTTGGTATAGATGGACACGTGGCTACTGTACCCCTAGAAAATTGTAAATCTGTTAATTCAGAGTGGTACACGACCATTTGTTTGCCAGAAGTCTTTACAGAAATCAGGAAGAATAATCCACAACGCAGAATCATTCTCCATCACGACAATGCAAGCTGTCACACTTCGGGTGAAACGACCCGATATTTGGAGGGTGAAACGGTGGAATTAACGGGTCATCCGCCATATAGCCCTGATTTGACACCCAACGACTTCTTTTTATTCCCAACCGTGAAGAATAAATTACGTGGTCAACGATTTTCAACCCGAGAAGAAGCCGTTGAGGCATTCAAAAATCATGTTTTGGAGATACCGCCTTCCGATTGGAAAAAGTGCTATGAAAACTGGTTTCACCGAATGCAAAAGTGCATTGATCATCATGGCGAATATTTTGAAAAGCAATAAAACCATATTTAACAGTCAATGATAGTTATTTTATTTTATTCCGGATACATAAATAGCAGCCCTCGTATTGCCTCTGAATGAAGAGAGATTTTTCTTAGAAAGAGGGTACCTCAGGTTTGGTTCTATATGGTCAAGAAGAAAATTATAAAACTCTTCAATTTGCAAAGGTTATTGCAAGATATATTTATTATAGATGATTATTTTTTTCGATTTCAAGGTCCCTTATATTTAAGGAACTCAGTTAGTAGCATAAATGGTTAGCGCGTTCTCGTGCCAAACGATTGGTTAATTGTTAATGTCCCGTCTAGTTTGTTTTTTTTTTAAATGGGTTTTAAAATATAACATTGAAATCAGTAACATGGTAAAGAATTATCGCTGAACATAAAAAAATACGAATTGAGGGGAATAAAAGGAATCTTCGAGTACCTACATAAAAAAATACAAGCAGTGTTGCTGTGTTACGGTTTGTAGGGTGCCGGTGAAGTTACAGGCACATGCGGCTTAACACATAACTAATGCGTCTATCATAAAACTAATGTTTACTAAATAAAGTAATATATAAATAACGAATGTTTCCCGGAATGCGTTAATTGAGTACCTACCTACCTTAACTCGAACGAATTACAATATTTTTTCTGTCTACTGATTCTCATTTAAGTGAAAATAAATGATTAATAACACGATAAGCCGTGCGGCTACCGTGGGGCGCCGGCAAATGAATGTTTCCCCTCCGCTCTTGCCCGTGGATGCAGTAGAAGTCTGCTAAGGGATACCTTCGAAAGATGGGCAGCAGCGTCTTTTCGTGTTTTCAATACCTATACTGCGCTCGCCAACCCGCCTGCAAAGCGTAGCGAGTATGGCAACAACCCCCTTATGGATATAGTGCAACATAAAACCAGGCCCCGAGTCCCCGGCGGCCCCGCTAATCCTGGCTACGGTAGCAGTCACGGTAAAGGCGGGGCCAGGGGTGCTAAGAATCTCCGGGAGACGATCGGCTACCAAACACTACGACGACCACTGGCCCTGGTAACACACAACATCCGCACTTTGAGGACAGACGAAAAGATTGTTGAGCTGGAAGAAGAAATTAGTAGATTACACTGGGACATTTTGGGGTTATCAGAAGTCCGTAGAGAGGGCGAGGACACGATATCCCTTGAGTCTGGTAACCTTCTATACTACCGGGAGGGCGACCAACAGTCACAAGGTGGTGTTGGGTTTCTCGTTCACAAGTCACTCATCAACAACATTATCACCATCGACAGCGTGTCGAGCAGGGTCGCGTATCTGACACTCAGAATATCTAAGCGATATTCGCTGAAGGTCGTTCAGGTATATGCGCCGACCTCTTCACACCCAGATGAAGAAGTAGAGTCTATGTATGAGAACATCAGTAGAGCCATACATACGAACAAAACTCACTTTATTGTTGTTATGGGGGACTTCAATGCAAAGCTCGGCATGAGAAGCGATGATGAGTTGAGAGTGGGGCAATTTGGATATGGGCAACGGAACCCCAGGGGACAGAGGCCGGCCGATTTTCTGGAGAAAGAAAGACTCTTTATGATGAATTCTTTTTTCCAGAAGCCGCCTCACAGGAAATGGACCTGGATGAGTCCCAACGGTTCCACGAGAAATGAGATTGATTTCATCTTGACCCACAAGAAACGGATATTCAATGATGTCTCTGTGATTCACAGGGTGAAAACCGGCAGTGATCACCGAATTGTTAGAGCCACATTGAATATGAACGTTAAACTTGAAAGGTCCCGTTTGATGAAATCAACACTCCGACCCACTCGCGCACATATCCAAAACCTCGAGAGCTTTCAACTCGAACTTGCAAATCGCTTTGACTGTCTAGAAGTAGATGCATCAGTGGACGAGATCAATAACAGGTTCGTAGAAACCGTCCACACGGTGGGGTCCCAGTTCTTTAAGACCCCCCGTACCAATAGACCTCAGAAACTCTCTGATGACACCCTTAACCTCATGGCTGAACGACGTTCTTTGCGATTGCAGTCTCCCGATGATGCTCAGTCACATAGGCAGCTCAATAGAATGATTTGGAAATCCTTGCGGCACGATATTCGTACCTTTAATACATCTCGTATTAAAAATACGATAGAGCAAAATAAAGGCTCCAAAGTGTTCGCGAGAGATAATTCTATTGGGCAGAGCCGCATGACGAAGCTGAAGAGGGAAGATGGCAGCATAACGTAAAGCGGAAGTGTTAAGGGAAGTCGAAGGGTTCTATGGACGGCTCTACGATTCGGTCACTAAACCTGTTTGCAGTGCGGCCAACGACCCAAGAGCCAAACTGACCCGACATTATACCGAAGATATTCCGGACATCAGCCTGTATGAGATCAGGATGGCCTTGAAGCAGCTTAAGAACGACAAGGCGCCGGGTGAGGACGGAATCATTTCAGAGCTTCTGAAAGTCGTTGGATCACCGGTACTTAAAGTCCTTCAGAAGCTCTTTCATTCCGCCTTGCTTGAAGGCACGACGCCAAAAGCATGGAACGGGGGCGTGGTGGTTCTGTTTTTCAAGAAAGGTGACAACACCTTGCTTAAGAATTACAGACCCATCTCGCTTTTCAGCCATGTTTATAAGCTGTTTTCGAGGGTCATCGCGAACCGTCTCGAACGCAGGTTTGATGACTTCCAGCCTCCCGAACAAGCCGGGTTCCGTAAAGGCTACATTACCATAGACCACATACATACGCTGCGGCAAGTCATACAGAAGACCGAAGAGTATAACTTGCCGCTATGTCTCGCGTTTGTGGACTATGAGAAAGCCTTCGATTCGATCGAAACATGGGCAGTATTTGAGTCTCTCCAACGATGCCGTATTGACTATCGGTACATCGAAGTGTTGAAGTGTTTGTATAAAAACGCCACTATGTCATTCAGAGTACACGAACAGAGCTCGAAGGCGATTCCCTTAAAAAGAGGCGTAAGACAGGGAGATGTAATCTCTCCGAAACTGTTTACGACCGCATTGGAAGATGCCTTCAAGCTTCTGGAATGGAAAGGACTAGGCATCAATATTAACGGCGAATACATCACTCACCTTCGGTTTGCCGACGATATTGTGGTCATGGCAAAGTCGATGGAAGAGCTCAGCACGATGCTCGAAGGCCTCAATCGAGTCTCCCAACGGGTAGGACTTAAAATGAACATGGACAAGACGAAAATCATGTCGAATGTCCATGTCGTCCCTGCCCCAGTTATGGTTGAGAACTCGGCTCTTGAAGTTGTCGACGCGTATGTATACCTAAGACAAACAGTCCAATTAGGTAGGTCCAACTTCGAGAAAGAGGTCAGTCGTCGAATCCAACTCGGATGGGCAGCGTTTGGGAAACTTCGCAACGTCTTTTCGTCCAACATACCTCAGTGCCTTAAGACGAAAGTCTTCAATCAGTGTGTATTACCAGTGATGACATATGGAACCGAGACGTGGTCCTTCACTATTGGCCTTATGCATAAGCTCAAAGTCGCTCAACGAGCTATGCAGAGGGCTATGCTCGGGGTTTCTCTACGGGATCGAATCAGAAATGAGGAGATACGTAGGAGAACTCAAGTCACCGACATAGCCCGATGGATTAGCACGTTGAAGTGGCAATGGGCAGGCTATATAGCGTGCAGAACAGATGGCCGATGGGGCCGAAAGGTTCTCGAGTGGAGGCCATGGACCGGCAAGCGCAGCGTAGGACGTCCACCCACAAGATGGGCAGACGACTTGGTAAGAACCGCAGGTCGGCGTTGGATGCAGGCCGCTTCCAACCGCAGTTCCTGGAGATCAATGAGGAAGGCCTTTGTCCAGCAGTGGACGTCCTACGGCTGATATGATGATGATGATGAATACGATAAGTGTGAAACAGGGCTTGAAACACCCTGTCCGTGTCTCGTCTCTATAGCGGTAAGAAAAAACTTAAATGTCTCTGTCGTGCGGGAGGCATAACTTCCATATGGTTCAGTGTAGGAAAGAGATAACTATAGATAATGCGATTTATGAAAGATACGCAAAAGATCACGATTTAATATACAACGTTAAAAAAACAGAAATGGTGATATTCAGATCTGGAAAGGGTCCCCAAAGCGTACCAGCGGTTTATGTTGGCGGGCAACCCATAGGGGTCGTGGATACTTTCAAGTACCTTGGCCACATCGTGAATTCCAGCCTGAAAGATGACGTAGATGTTGAACGCCAGTACAGAGCCTTATGTATTGTGGGCAATATGATTGCAAGAGAATTCAGCAAGTTGACTCCTGACGTGAAAGTGACGCTTTTTAGATCTTTTTTCCAGACTTTTTGCACGTCTCAACTCTGGACAGAGTATACTAAAAAGTCCCATGACAGTATAAGGGTCGTATCCCCAAGTCGTTTAAAAATAACACTAATAACTTTTAATTTCAAATTTATTTCATTGGCATCATTAGTATATTTTTAATTTTCGCGATCACTGTACATAATTACTGATTAAAATGGGTATTTATCGAGTCCGTTGTTGACCACGGCTGTTGCAACATGGTCGAAACGTCGGGATAAGAAATAAAAAAGGTACATACGCGATAAATACCCGTTTCAATCAGTAATTATTTTTTATCATATTCATCAGCTGCAGGTGTTTCACAACTTAGGCCTGTCCCATAAATGTTTTCAGTTTGTTGTATGGCCTGTACGCAACGGCAAATATCTAGACACGCGGTAGCGCGTCAAGCAAAGTTCAAACTAACAGAATTGGCGAGCAGCACCGTGTGTAATAATGAGAACTAGCCAAGTCAGACTTTAGTCTTCAATATATTATCAGAAGTTATAAGAAGAAATGATATTTAAGTTGTTATATTGTTGTTATATGACGACCTCTGCGGCGCAGTGGGCGAATAGCCGGCTGAGATGCAGGAGGTAGCGGGTTTGATTCCTGCCGCGGAACAAATGTTTGCATGATTTAGAGATATTTGTTCCGGGCCTGGATGTTTTTCTACATATTATACATATATATTTACAAAAAAAAACAGTATATATGTATTCTATCGGTTTCCTGGTTCTCTTATTACATGTTCCGCTTAGTTTGGGGCTAGATAGCACTGTGTGAAATGTCCAACAATATTTATTTATTTTATATTGTTACAAATAAATTTCAGGGTTGACCATTCAACTTGGCACCCATTTAGTTCTCACTTCTTTTGTCGTTGAAGTCAACAAGCAAGGCATATATCATATTGAACTTGGCTCTCATTTCAAATTGATGCTTTTGATGGGATATTATCAGGTATTTAAGTTTCCCTTTTTTCTATCAGGAAATATTATAAAAGTGCCGTTTGAGTTATTTCAAGGACCTTGCTCCACCAAATTTAGTATACATTCGCTAAATAGTTTTACAATGGAAACTACGCCATACAATTAATTCAGAAGGTACTCTTTTAATTCCTAATGTTTCGCTCCACGGCACTTATTTGAGAACGCAAATACGGAATAATGCAAATCTGGACTCGAGGGCTCAAGTTATGAGATCTAGCCCGCTTAGGGGCTGTTAGCAACCCCTCACTTAAAACGTACCAGAATAAAACCTAATGAATGCAAAAGTAACGTAACAGTGTAGGTCCTGCTTGAAATTATGACGTACATACAAGCCATTATTTAAATTATAAATCTTTGTAAATTATATTATTTAAAACTGTTATTATGTGCTTGAAATGAATAAATGAAATTTACAAGACTATAACATACGAAATAAACAGTTGAATCATCTAAATAAAACATTTACATCGAAAAGAAAACAAATTGTGTTTGAAAAGACAAAACAGAGAATTGCATCAGGTGCAGCGATGAAAGTGGAGGCAAATAACATTATTTATGCAATAAATAAATATGACTAGCATTTCATTGTAGATATAATGACAAAGGTATACCTACTCCATAAGCGCCATTTTTTCCCTAGATTACAGATAGACAGATAACTCTTTAATGAATTACCACACAAATAGAAATAATACAAAAATAAGTTTTAATTTAGAATAAAAAAGGCAATATAATGGGCTATCTTATCGCTGCAAGCGTTAACTTCCAGGCGATCTTTGGATGCCCTTATACTTATTTAAGGGCAACTTATCCTCTCAAAAGTATTTAAAGCATGAATAATCAAAATATATTGGATAAGCGCGTGTCGGATCACGCACAGAGAAGGGTTTTGTAGGCAGTACGACTGTATTTTAGTCATTTTAAAATGCAAAGTTACTAGTTGATTTTGATAATTTTGTATGAACATAAAAATGATCTGTTCAAAAACCTAATAACAAGCATTACTTTGTTGACTACTGCTCGTTGGGAAAATGGCCAATTTCAATCTAATTACATTTTGCAGCCCCCCCCCCCCCCCCCTCCAAGCCCCATTTAAAGAGGTACCCTACAAAAAAGTTTTTTTTGTTCATATTTATAACAAAGGCGTTACAAATCGAACCATTATAATATAAAATTTCACTCATAGCAGCACTAATATTCTGTTGCTGTTGCGGCTGAAACTGTTAGTCAGACAGATCGACAGACAGACGTACGAGATGGTGAAACTATAAAGGTTCCTAGTTTAACTGCGAAACTCTTTCGGATCACGCACATGAAACTACCAATAAACTGGATGTGCTGTATCATTGTAAAGATAACTAAGTCGTAAGGTTAGGAATAGCTAACCAATTATAAAATCAAATCAAATAACATTTTATTTGTGACAACACCAGTACAAACACACACAGGAAACATAAAAAAGAACAATTTAACAATTGCTAAGGTTAAATATACAGAATAAATATTTTTTTTGTTTTTTTTTCTAAGTTATCTCGTCCCACTGCTGGGCAAAGGTCTCCCACAAGTCCTTCCAAACATCCCTATTTGTCGTTATCTCCCACCCTCCTCTTTGGATTGTGTCGAAATCGTCCCGCCAACGCTTTCTCGGCCGACCCCGGCGTCGCCTTCCGTCTTCAGGCGTCCATGGTGTTGCAATATGGGCCCATTTCTCGGAGTGCATCCGGGCAACGTGGCTAGCCCATTCCCATTTAAGTCCAGCTGATCTTTTCCCTACATGTGCAATACCGGTAGATAAGTGAGCGCAGCATGGTGTTACGCACTCGGTCGATACGTTTAAAGCCGAGAATTAACATTAAATATGAATAAAAAATGTTGCAGAGTTGTGTGTCATATAAGGTATCTAAAATATAATAAAAATTAAAAAATAATAATTCCCGAACTCAGCCGTGATGGTTGGAAGCACGAGGCTGGCAGTAGTCGACAAATACCTTTATCTTGGACATATTCTTTCTTTTGGTAAAGAGCATCAGAACAAGGAGGTCTCTAGATGAATACAACTCGGGTTTGGCAGCCCGCATTTGGAAAGCTGATATTTTTCGGTCAAAGAAGATCTCACAATGCTTGAAAACCCGTCTGTATAACCAATGTATCCTGCCAACAATGACTTACGGTGCCAAAACATGAGCGCTCACTAAGGAAACTGTCTACAAAGTACGAGTCGCACAGAGAGACATGGAGCGCGCCATGTTTAGCATCAACCTGGTGGATCGAGTTCCTAATACCGAAATCCGACGCCAGACGAAAGTCCAAGACGTCGGAACAAGTGTGGTGGAACTAAAGTGGCACTGGGCAGGACACTTGGCTAGACGGAGTGATGTCAGGTGGAGTAAATCTGTTACCGAATGGTGGCCAAGAACAGACTTTAGTAGTCCAGGACGTCCGTCGGTGCGGTGGGTCGACGACATAAAGAAATTCACGGGCAATTCCTGGATGCGCGCAGCACAGGACCGGGAAGGAAGGCCTACACCCAGCAGTGGGTACTTAAGGGCTGTGGATGATGATGAATATATAAAACAAAGTCGGATTAGTTACACCATTTTTAACTCAAGAACGGCTGGACCGATTTTTATGATCTAAGATTTGTTGGATTTTTCTCCGACCCGAATAGCAGAATAACTTATAAAACATCGGAAAATTTCACAGTGAAAAATTATGAAGAATATTCATTTCTCATACATAAATGCAGCTAATGATGGTCGAGTGACAATTATACCGATACCGAAAATCAACATGTAAAGTATAACGCAGGCTGCCAATGTACGTCACATTGGCAGCCTGCGTTATACTTTACATGTTGATTTTTGTACATTTATTGAACTTAATGCATTTAGAGTATTCATTTTATCATAATGTTACGAGCTGATGGTTCGGGATAAAATATAGAAAACCAATCTAACTTAATTAACACTTTTATTCAACACTAAAATGACAAATAAACGATCTTAATCACAAGTATTCACAACACACTAATTCACAACAAGGTTGCACAATAAAACACTTAAAGTTACCGAACTGTTCGCACGTATCGCCAAAAATAGACTGTGTGATTTTTTTTTGAATGGACTTATCTCGCTATTGGTCTATGAGGCCGTTGCAGCTTAACCGAGCTTTTGGAGAGCGCAGAAGGCGCTGAGCCCTGTAAATTTTGATGAGGCAACCAGCGCAAGAGCACCACTTAGGTACGAACCTTGGCTTGGGCTGTTGCCAGGGTGGGGATAGGAGAGAAACGCCCAGGTACGTGCTTATAGGGCGGCGACTGAAGGGACTCGTCGACCTCGCTGGCGAGATCGGTCTATATTATATGTGAAGTCTTTGCTCTGTCTAATGTAGATGACTCAGAAATCTCTTCCGCATTAGCGGAGGTGATTTCGTCATCCGGGTCTCCGAGAACGTGTCTCGGACGACGGAGGGTTTTGTTCGCGGGCGGATCTATCGGACAGAACTGACTGTGCGAACGTCTCTACGCACTATTTATACCGCGCATTATTTCCGGAACCTTCACGATGTTTCCACTAGTAACTAGAAAAGTGTAGGTACTGACTACTATTTCTTATTCTGTGCATCTGTAGGTAAAAACGTGGTATGTAGGTATATTACACACCAAGTATTACCTATTCTGTGACACAGTAGGTATAACTTCGAGAAGCCGACTTTTACTATTACTTATTCTGTAATAGCCTTGGCGTAACAATAATATTGAACTGAATTTAATTCAGCTAATAAGTTAACACAAGTTTATTGATTCTTAGGCGGTACGAAGTTCGCCGGCTCAGCTAGTATATTGTTTATATGTTCATAGGTAAGGATTCAGGAGAAGAATATACGTTTGTGGTTTATACCACTCGTCATAGCTCGGCCGGACGCAGCGGCGGCGCTCCACAGCGTCCGTCGTAATTATATTAGCTGCGGGCTCTCGCGTTTGCGCTACGCCTTCCAGCTAAATTCTAGCATTCTACAACTACCAGAACTAGGGACTAGATAAACTACAATTCTTGGGTGACGTCACTATGTTCTTCAATTTATAACGGCATATCTACTATAATTTTATTTATAGAAGAGCGAAATCTCCTAGTACAGGTATGGTTTCAACTACTAGTTAAAAGCTACTGTATTTGTAGTATTATATATAACTTTTTTAACTATAAAACTTTTTTTTTACTTGTTAACCTACGAAGCTCAGACTTGTTTTTTGACAAAGCACATCAAAATTCCCAGCTCAAGATTTACCAGCAATGGCGAGAAAGTACTTTTGGCATGAAATGAATCGATTGAGTCAGATATACCTGGCATTACTGATGAAGGCTGGTCACTTCTTACAGGATTCAAATTCAAATTCGTTTATTTACACATAAATATAACTTTACAGAATGAATCTAAAACGATATATCTAAAACTACTAATGAAAAAAAAAATATAATATACATACATTTTCAAACTTACATATTCTAGGTTAGAAAGGTACTCGAAAAAAACAACAGGGTTGGGCAGGACAGGTGATTTGAATGCATCCAGAATGTTGGGCGAATCTAGTCACCCGGTGGATACAGAACGGGCGACGCAGCGGTGGTAGGCCCAGAAAAATATGGACAGAAATGGCTATGGATTGCGATAAATGGAGAGGAGATGAGGATACCTTTGCCCAGCAGTGAGTTAATATTCTATCTGAACGATGAGTATTGAGTAGTTTAGTTAGTTCACTTGAATAAAAAAAATACATGAGATATTATCTTCAAGGATAGCAATGGAAAGGTTAGATGGTAACTCCTGCTTATATGTTATGTTATGTTGGTGGACTCCCTTTTCCGCATTTGAACTCTTAAGTGGTCCATTATGCGTGAGAGAGTTGACTATATGGATTGCCAGCCTAACTCCGACTAGAAGCGCAGAAGTTTCCTGGGGTCTTCGCAGGCTTCACGGAGTGACCTTGGGTTGTCCAGGATTTCTGCATGTTGTGCTATTACCCCCACGCATTCCAGGACTACGTGGGCTGCTGATTCTTCTTCGGTGAGACATCCCCTGCAGAGTGGGATGTTTGTTGTTCCCATGATGTAGAGGTGTTTGTTGAGGGGACAATGTCCTGTAAGGGTCCCCACAATGATTCGAAGGTCCGCCCTTGACTGTCTGCACTCCATGGTCTGTGCCCAACGTTCGTTGTGTAGGTTTACAGTACGACGTCGTATCCAAGTTCGTAGTTGTGTGAAAGGTAGAGGGAAAAACGGATGTGGGCCTATAGCCGTGGTTTCCGATCCTCTTTTGGCTAGTTCATCTGCAGCATCATTGCCCAGTGATCCGCTATGCCCCTTAATCCATTGTAGGATCACCTTGTTTTTCGTGGCGATTCTTTCTAGGGCTAAGTGGCATTCGGAAATGAGCTTGGAGCTACAGCTGTGACTTTCCAGAGCTCTGAGTGTTGATGTACTGTCGGAGAGGATTCGTATATTGTAGTCTTCGATCTGTCTCCTGTTTATTGCGGTAGCTGCTTCGGTAATGGCCATGCATTCACATTGGAAGATGGAACTGTATGTACCTAGTGTCAATGATATATTTATGTTGAGATCCAGTGAATGAACTCCCGCGCCCGTTCCCTGTTTGGTTTTTGAGCCGTCGGTGTAAACACGGACTTCACTGATTCCTGATTGATCTCTCTGATCCTCGTAGAGTTGTATGTTATAGTGTTTTTGAAATATCTAATGTCTTGGGATCTTGTCGCACGGGGCGGCGAGTAGTGGTTCGTAGGCTATTGCTCGCTCTAAGATAGATGCGTGCTGACTTCTTGTGTTTCCCCACAGTCCCTGGTGTTTAAGTCTTATAGCGGCCATCATCGCTTCTTGTTGTATATAAAGATCTAAAGGAGCCAGCCCTACGATAATCTCAAGGGCGGCTGTTGGTGTCGTTCTCATGCAGCCTGATATTGCAGAGCATGCGTGTCTCTGGAACCTTTGCAGCTTCGTAATAACAGTACTAAGTCCAGTACGGGTCCACCATACAATGGAGCCGTATGTTAGTGTCGGTCTTATTACGGCTGTGTAAAGCCACAAAGTTATTTTTGGGGAGAGTTCCCAGGTTTTTCCGAGCATTCTGTTGCATTGAAAGAAGCAGGTACATGCTCGTTGTAGTTTGTAGTCAAGGTGTTTGTTCCACAGTAATTTACTATCGAGTATGACCCCGAGATACTTGACTTCGTTGGTAAGTTTCAATTCAGTGTTGAATAATTTCGGCAGTCTCAGGTTACCTAGGTTCCTTTTGTGCGTGAAAATTATTAACTCTGTTTTTGTAGGGTTGACCGATAAACCGTGGCTTGTGCACCAGTTTTCGATAATTTTAAAGGCTGCTTTCATGAGGTCACATAGTACATTCTCGAAACATCCGGTCGCCAGGATAGCCAGGTCGTCTGCATATCCTACTGTGAGTAGCCCTTTGCCATTCAGTCTCCTGATGAGATCGTCAACTACTATGTTCCATAGAAGTGGCGAGAGGACGCCACCTTGTGGGCAGCTTCTGGCCACAGTACCTCTGGTTGTTGTATTGATTGTGAACTGTATTGCTCTGTATTTAAGCATATTGTTAATCCACTCTGATATAGTCTGAGCTACTCCATATGCTTCCAGAGCTTGATTTATACTGGCAGATGTGGTTTTATCAAACGCCCCTTTTATATCTATGAAGGCGCCCAGGGTTGGTTGTTTTGTTGAGAGTCCGTCTCCAATGCGTGATATTACGCTATGGAGTGCAGATTCCGTGGATTTACCTTGGCTGTAGGCGTGCTGGTTCGAGTGTAAGGGCTTGTGAAGGAGAGTATTTCCTCTTATTTCACGATCACATAGCCTTTCTAGTGTTTTGAGGAAAAACGACATAAGACTTATAGGCCGGAATGATTTTGCCAAAGTGACGTCGCTTCTGCCCGGTTTTGGTATGAATACTACCTTCACTTCTCTCCATTTCCGAGGCACGTACTGATGGGCGATACATGCTCTAAAAATGTGAACGAGATAGTCAGCTATCAACTCACCACTCCATCTTAAGAGGCCCGGGAATATTCCGTCTAGCCCTGCGGATTTGAAGGGAAGGAAGCTGTTAAACGCCCATAGTACTTTCTCTCGATTGATGAGGTGTAGGGCTACGGTCCAATCTTTACTACTGGATGCTCGTTCTGTGTACACTTCCCAGTCATGAGTGTCGTTTATCTGGTAACCGGGAAAGTGTGTTTCTAGCAGTAGTTCACTGGTTTCAGCATCTGATTTGGTATAGGTGTTGTCGGGTTTTTTGAGGCAGCCTATTATACGTTCGGGATCTCTTGATAGGATGCCTTTTGTTCTGGCTACCTGACTAGTGTTTTCGATGTTGGTACAAAAACGTTTCCAGCATTCCAGTTTCCTGAAGCGTAAACGTTTTTTATAGGAAGATTTTATAAAATGGTAGTTTTCCCAATCCTTGAATTGTCTTGTGTTTATTGCTCTGTTGCACAATTTTCTTACTTTATGGCGTAGTTTTTGTAGTTCAGAACCCCACCAATGTCGTGTGGATCCCGCTTTGGGTGTCACGAGTGGGCACGATTGTTCGTAGCTATCGGTTAGAATAAGAGTAAGATTTTTAACATAAAGTTCAGTGTCTCCGACAACTATGTTGTTAGTCGGCACGGTTACAGCCGTGAGAGCTGACTGGACTGTTATTACAAATTTGGACCTGTCCGTCTTACGCGGAACGCATCTAGGTTGTGGTGTGGGTAATGTCGTACTAAGGTTAAAACGTATCCATCTGTGATCCGAGCATGAGGCTTCGTTTGAGACGTGCCAGTCGGTGATGGATTTGGATACATTTTCTGTTGAGAGTGTTAGATCTATAATGGTTTGAGCTCGGGAATTGACAAATGTCGGTTCCGAGCCCTTGTTTAGTAGTGTTAAGTTTGTAGTGAGAAGATAGTTTACCAGCTCCTCTCCACGGGCATTAGACTTATCGCTGCTCCACAAGGTGTGGTGCGCGTTGGAGTCGGTGCAGATGATGAGTTCCAGTTTTTCTCTTTCGCAGTACTCCACCAGTGATGACAACTCCGACGATGGTATGCCCTCGTCACTTGGCAGGTAGGCCGACGCTAGGACTATATCATGAGGCTGTTTGTTGGTTGCTGTGGGAAACCTAACAGCTGTCAAATCTCTGGAACAGAATTCGGTGATTAATAGTGTTTGAACATGTTTGGGAGTAAATATACAGGTTCTAGGATTGCTTACGGTGGTATTGAAGATAAGTTTCCCACATATGTAAAGTCCAAAGATCCTGTCTTTCCTCCAGCGTTCTGCGTATGGAAGCCGTAGCAGTGAGGCTGTGCTGGAGGTTTGTTTGTAAGATTGACGAGGATCTAGGAGTCTCGGATCGGAGAGGAGTTGAAGGCTCACTCCCCTCGACGTCGAGAAAGCACTCCTCGTCTGCTTTTGGGGTCGATGGGGGATCGACCTCTACATCCATCTCGTGTTAGTGTGGAGATCGATGCGCTGAGGGATCTGCCCCGGGATTAGTTGTTTGAGCAGGTTGGTCGGTTTGAGCGGCGCCCTTGGCTTTATCGAATACCTCTTCCAGTATCCGGATATAGATGTTGCCAAAGCACCAATACAGGCGTTGCTCCCGATTTTTGAGTGTTTCAACATCTGGCTCAGGTATTCTGAGAAGCAGGTGTACTCCAGGTATCTCCCGTGCCGCCTGTTTCTCTGCCCTGATCAGAGACCGTGAGTTGATGTTGACCTCTGGGTTCTGCACTGTTAGTAGCTTGCACAGTTTGTTTATACTAGTAAAATGGCCTTAACGGAAGACCAGCGCTGGTTGTTGCAACCAGCACATGCTGATTTAAGGACCATTTTGCAACTATACTTTGTGCATAAGTACATTTAGATTTGTTTGTGTTATGTGCTTTTTTACTTTACTTGTTTTTTTATTAATTGTTTTTCTGTGGTAAATCTGTATGTTGCAAATAAATAATACTCTATTCTATTCTATTCTATTATATCACTGTTGCATTCAGGGACGAACAAGCCGCATAAGATCCTCCGCCGGATTTCGGCTTGCGGTCTAACTACAAGCTTCGTGTCGGCGATTGGTGATGGGGTATTGCTCACTGCAAGACGTAGCCACTCAAGCGCCACATCGTCTTCGCCCCAAAACTTGAGGACGCCTTCGCTAAAATGGGCCTTGCCACGGAAGCGCACCTTTGCTGTTTAGCCGTTGTTGCCGGATCCAGAAGGTCATCCTCAAACTTCAGCTCCAGACTGGTGCGAATTGTGGTGGCTTATTCTGCGGTGAGGTCAAAGTATGGTTCGGTCATTACAGCAACGCAGAGTTCATTCACCCTGAACGAGGCGGCGTAACTGCTGGTTTCTCGGTGTGAGCTCGTTCCCGGCTACACGCGTTTGCTGTCTCCAGTAGGCGTGGTTGTATCGTCGGGCCGAGGTCGCTTGGTGTTTTGTTTCGGCATGCTAGTGCCTGCCGTGGTGTTGAGCTGGGCCTTCGCCAACTTGCCAGCGCGTTTACTTCTAGGCTTGGATCGGCGGCGTGGAAGGTTACTGTCGGCTGACGTTGGCGCTGCCTCGGGCGCTGCCTGTGTCAGGACCTGTTCAGCGTAGCTAGAAGTCGCGCCTACTTGAGTCAAGGGCTTGGCTTCAAAATGAAGCTGGCGCCCCCCATCAGCAACCTTTTGCCTTGCCTGCATCCTCGACTGGGTATCCACCTTAGCTTGCTGGGATTTATTGGCTTTACTCTTGGTTTTCTTCCTGGGGGAAACCAAAGTCCAGGTTGGTTCTGTTTGTTGTGTTGGATTGGCATCCTTTAGAGCTGACAGTTTGATGACCGTGTCGGTTGACCGAGCCCCGAGGGGCGCGTCGGTTGAGACAGTCAGGAGGTTTAGGGAGGACGACTCGCTCAGAGAGGCGGCTTTAGTGTTCCCACGCAGCTGAGTCGTGGACGCTGCCTTGCTGAGGCTGGGCAAATTAGGCGGGGTTGCCTTGCTTGTGCTAGGCGCCGTCTGAAACGGAGCCATGCCCAAGCTTAGCTCTCCCACAGAACCCACTCTGCCCCTACTCAGCGCAGTCAGTGACTTGGCTTTGTTTGAACCCATTGCTTTCAGAGCCGCAGTCTTATTCCGGGATGGCGCGTCTGAGGACGCAGCCTGTGGTGTGAGGGGTGTTTGCGCGTCCGAGGACGCAGCAGCCCTAGAATTAAGGGGAATTTGCGCATCCGAGGACACAGCAGAGTTCCGGAGGGAAGCTGCATTTGCAGCAAGGGGGAGGTTATTAGGATTTCTTTTAGAAGCCATAATGTTAATAAAAGTTTCATCATCGTATGTATTTCTCCACCCGCCATGGAGTCCTCAGTTGGGGGCGTCACATGCTCTGCGTGCAATCGCCAGAGTTAAACATAGACTTAGGACCTGCACCCTGTAAGATAGACGAGACTGAACGTTGCGAAGAATTCCGGGGCTGCACGTGACCAAAGAGGAAGCCACACACACACACCACCGGGTTCCGCGCCACGCCGTCTGCCTTCCCCCAGTTAGAGATCCTTGCCAACAATCCTCAGACGGGGCGTCATAGCCGATTGATCGCGAGTGGCTAGCTCACGACCACCCGTGTGAAGGGAAATCCAGACCAAAGAGGTGTGTTGAAGGCAGTGGGCATCTGCCGGCTCACTACGTTCTCAACCTCCAGGATTCCTTCATCTTCCGATACGGGACCCCACGCACGGCACAAACACGCGGGAGGTCATTACTATCCAACAATCTGCCATCGATGGTGGATCCGCCGGGACATGACCTCGCCATCCCAGGCAGTGTTCGTCTGATGGTTTCAGTTACGTCTATTTCAGATGGAACTAGACCAAGAACAGGGGACAACCACGTGAAGGATCCCCCCACCAGGCTTGCCTTAGGGATCTTAACGACTGTTGCGTTCTCCCCTAAAACCATTCGCGCCTTACTCGCCTAGACGAGTCAAGTACGGCAGGTATGCGTCTACATGCTAGGCTGTGCAACTTTTAAAGCATAAAACACATACCCCCCTCCTGGTAACTCCTGCTTGTTTATATATTGAAACAAAACATTGTAGAAGGAAAATTTCCTAAAAGTTCTTCTTCACGTAACATCTATCACACTAATAATATAAATGGCAAAGTTTGGATGTTTGTTTATTTATTTGTAACTCAATCACATCGTAACGCCTAAGCCGATTTCGATAAAATTTAGTATGTACGTAGATTATAACCTGGATTATCATATAGGCTACTTTTTTAACATATAGGTCCCAGCGAGTTTAGTTGTATGCCTAGGTTACCTACACATTTAGTAGTGTAATGCGTACAAAGTCGCGGGCAACAGCTAGTATTTTAATAAACAAAATTTTTAGGTGGCATTCTTCTACAATTTTTTATCTATGGAGTTCCAGTTAGCGACGCTGTCTGTATTAACGCGCCGGCGAACCCTGAGCGCAACTTCAATTCGGCCGCGTCTAAAACTTCGGCCTGAATATCGCTATCCCTGGTTAGTGACGAAGTATAGACACGTAGAGCGACAGTGATAGCAATATTACGATTCCAAATTTGATTAGATTTTGACCGTGTTCCGTAATACCAAAAATGATGACTGAAAACTTGTTGTATTTTTCTCATTGTGTTCTTATTCTGTAACTAGACGATATAATCTATGTTCCCATGACTAGGATACGTAAGATGTTGTTGTTTTTAATAGGAAACAATTAGGTTGCAAACAGGTCTTTTATGACGTAAAAACATGCAGAATGCGATACGCTTTTATTTCATTTTAGGTAAGTATTTTGATCTAATATATGGTTGGGAACCTAGATAAATACTATTCAAATTAAAATAATACCTTATTAAGGTATAAATATGCTCCAATTATAAATGATCTTGGTAGTACGTGTTGTATGGGCGATTGTCCCTCCGGTGTCCCCTTAAGTATTAAATAAATACAAAGCTAAAATGTGTTGGTATGATCAAAATCGGTTTTAAATTGCAGGACTAAAGCTTTATACTCACAATTACATTCTGATCATAACGCGTGAGCACAAACAAAGCGCTCTATAATATGTATTTACTTGATAACTACGTTAGTAAACAGAATACCAGCAGCGAACTGTTCATTAATTTGTTGATGGAGAGAAAACAATTAATTGTATAAGCCATTAATTTCAAAATCTAGTTAATATTTTAATTTTTTTTTTCAACCTACGTCATCATACTGCTGAGTAAAAGTCTCCCCCACTGTCTTCCAGGACTTTCGCTCGCGTGCCATATCCCAGCAATCTGTCTCGAAGGCATCGAAATCATCACGCCAGCGGCTACTGGGCCTTCCTCGGCGCCGTCGCCCGTCTTCAGGCACCCACTGCGTGACGATCGTTGCCCATCTGTCCGGGTGGATTCGTCTTACATGGCCCGCCCAATCCCATTTTACCCTGGCAGCAAGCATTATTTCCTGCATCAGCAATGCCGGTCTTTAAACGCAGCGTGGTGTAAATTAAACATTATAATTAAGAAAACAAGTAAGACAAGGAAGTCGGCTGTTGAGTCGATAATGCCTGGAAGAGCTACTGGTCTATGAAAGCGCTGATAAAGAGTGACCTTCCATTGTTTTAAAGCGCAAACTCATCAATATAGCGTATCCTGCCAGTCTTGACCTACGGTGCTCAAACAAAATAACTAACGATACGGGTTCGATTCTCGTCCTGGATTTTTAATTTGCATGATTATCTAATATTTTTTTGATCTGGGTGTCTTTATCTACTTATACTAAGTATGTTTGACAATAAAAATATGATGTACTCGTATATATAAATAAATTAATATTGCTGAACATTTCACACAGCGCTATCTAGCCCCAAACTAAGCAGAGCTTGTACTATGGGAACCAGATAACTGATAGAATACTTAAATACATTTTTTTTTGTAAATACATACTTTTATAATATAAAGAGAAACAACCAGACCCGGAACAAATATCTGTAGATCATGCAAACATTTGTTTCGCGGCGGGAATCGAACCTACTACCTCCTGCGTCTCAGCCGGCTATTCATCCACGGCACCACGGAGGTCGTCAATATATAGTACAAGCTTTGCTTAGTTTGGAGCTAGATAACGCTTTGTGAACTGTCCAGCATTTTATATTTATTGGACCACCCACCAAAAACAACAACAATATATGTTATCATTATTAAAATGCAGGATTTATCACGTACCGTTTTATCTGTGTTTCTACCGACAGACCACTAGTATACGCCCTTGAAAACATAAACTGCGACATAATAGGTATGTCAGAAGTGCGGAGGAAATTCAAGAATTTTAAGTCCTTGTTACATTAGATAAAATCGTCGAGATTTTACCACCGCACTTCTCGACAATGTAATTAAACTCATCCACATACTCGTATCATCGACAATTAGGTATCGCGCACCACACGCTTCACGCGATCTTTTCTACCCCATACTTGCAACATGTGGAATGAGCTACCATCTGAGGTTTTCCCGTAAGGCTACGACGTGGCTCGCTTCAACAGAAATGTTAAGAGGTTTCTACAGTGTAGGGAACGCATCGATAATACCCCGGGTGTGGCCGGTGTCAATAGGCGACGGTGACTGCTTACCATCAGGTGGGCCGTAAACCTGTTTCCCCACAAATAACAATAAAAAAAATTACATTGAGTGGGTTTTATAATCAATAAAACATTAAAAGATAGAATAACGTTTTTTTTAAATAACCATAAATTTACAAAAGGTAGACTTAATGTTAAAAGCAACCAACTTCAGAACAACAACAATATAACACAATAATTTATTCAATATTTTCTCATAAACACTCATAACCTCCGCGATCTAAGCTGACCATCAGGAACCTCGTTATTCTGAACCGCTACTGCCTATCTCAGATCTATTGTTATCTAAACATTGGAGATTGAATCTTCTCTGCGATAGTAACAATATTTGTACAGTACGAACGCAAATATGCGACACTGCCCTGTGCCACTACATCCATCCAGTGGAAATCAAACTTCACCATATATTGAAATTAATTATGTCCTAATATAATATTAGACAGAATTTACTAATATTTACAAGACTAAAATACAGAAAAACAGTTGAATCATCTAAACACCGTTGCAAACGATCTATAGATAGCTCAACCGCTCCTGATCACTAGCAGGCGGAAGTGTCCCGAATACACTGGCTGCATTGCCCTGCTGAATTGCAATGCGTTGACCCAGATAAGCGTCAGCTCTCGGATCACACGTCGCTTCGACCAGACGTCTAGAAAATTTGAGAGCACGATGTGCCCCGGTACCACGTGGACCCAGCTCAAATACGTAAGTTCTGTCGTGACTTCTATATTTGCGCCGCTTGAGATCTTCGGCTGAATTTGCCGCCGCACCGGCCCCAACTGCTTTACCCGACAGAGGAGATGAGAGAGATGATGCAAGAGTATCGACGCACGATATAGATAAAAGAGATATAAATAGAAATTCAGATTAGAATAAAATGTTTTTATTAGCTTATTATATTATATAGGCCCTATAAAGTAAACTGTTGTTCTAAAACCTTTGTTCTCGAGAGAGAACACGACCTTCAAATAGATGATTGAAAGGTTAACGACGAATTTAATTAATACCCATGTAATAATTTCAAAAGTAACTCTGTATCTCTGTCTCTCGTCTGTCCATCTCTCTGTCTGTCTGTTTGATACGTTTTCACTACAAATCGGCTGGACCGATTTCGATGAAATTTTATACATAGATAATGCCCGGGATTGACATAAGCTTTTTTTTATACAACTGCGCAAAATGAGTGTAATGTGTTTAATGATAAACCGGCGTGCAAAGCCGCTATACTCTGAGAGAATCTTGAGGGGCCTCAACCTTTATTAAATCGCTTTTCCATCTTGTGGAGGGCGGTCCTAAGCAACGCTTTCCAGTTCCTTTTCCAGTATTATCCCTGCATTGCAATATTTTCTTTGTTATTTTGAGTGAAACACCTAGTACATATACTATGAATATGTTACAATGTGTTATCGGAAATCGCTTACACGACCTACAAGGAATGGATATAAAATTCAATCTGCCACGTACACACGGTTATACATCAAGCTATTCATACCAGTATAAGCTGACCTTGAATTGTGTAGCCTTTTCGTAGAATGAGAGGTCAGCTTATACTGAAAATGTATAGCTTGATGTGTAGCCGTGTGTACATACATTTTCACGGGAAACAAATACTACCCTCTATAGGTTTTACAAGTACTGAATCCTTTTACCACACCATGTCTTGCAGAGCATTGTGTTTAGAGTTAATATAGTTATATTATATTTAGTAAAGAGCCGTGGGCCAGAAAGGTTCTCGAGATAAAGTCATCAAGCGAAATTGAACCTAGTGTAAGAAACAATAACTTCTATGGAGATATTATTCATTTTACAAGCTTTTTATTAACATGCAATGTATGTATGTTTGTCCGGGTGGAATCTTGGAACTGAATTTTAAACCCGTTCCCCTCAACCGATTGAGCTAACATTTGGAATGCATATGTAACTTCGGTGACAATGCATTAATATGGTACCATAGATGTGGTCTCATGATGGAAACGGATGCTAGACAACGGAACTTCTGAGTGGATTATAGTAGGCTACTAGTGTTTGGGCTCATTCGAGTGTGCTTGCGGTTCCAATAATGAATTTTATAAAAGCTTGTTTTGAAAAAGTATTTTTTCAACGAATAACCTATAACAATAATTTATAACATCAGTCTTGTTCTACAGACATTTAATTAACTATTTTATAGACAAACAAGAACAATAAATTATAATAAAAATATTGATGGACATTTCACACAGCGCTATCTAGCCCCAAACTAAGCAGAGCTTGTATTATGGGAACCAGATAACTGACAGAATACTTATATACTTTTTTGTTGTAAATACATACTTATATTGTATAGAAAAACATCCAGACCCGGAACAAATATCTGTAGATCATGCAAACATTTGTCGCGCGGCGGGAATCGGCTACAGTAACAAATTATACCACCAACGGACTTACATTTGCAAAGAATGACTAACGAACAATGACAGAGAGCGGACGTTGGCTTGGATTTAGTCCTGCACAAGAGCAGGAAGTTACATCAGGAATGACGTCATCGCCCGCGACGTGCAGATGTCCAGCATCGAGAAATTTCTGGTAATGTTAGCGCGTTGCGTACAATCGCGACAATTCTGTCTACGGGAGGTCATCGGGTCGGCTCAAAGGAGCCTCAGATAGTAATTACTTCGCGACTCTGGCCGGTTGGCAAGGGGGGTAGTTGGTCGGCTGGACATGCGCAGGTCTGGGTTGAGTGGTCCGTTGTCTGGGCTGCTTGATCTCTGGTCGCTGTCCGTGGCCAGTTCTCGTAGATATGGCTTGCGCTAAGGGGAGAGCTGACCGACAGCCATCTTCACTTTATACTCGTATAGTATGCAATCGCCGACAAACAAAACAATGGCGGCGGTCGGTCATTAAAGCGACTTCTATTATAAATTATGATAAAAAAAAATGAAATCGCGTTGAGTGGAAAGAATTAGGAGAGACCTTTACTCAGCAGTGGGGCAGTAAAGGCTAGGTTAGGTAGCGATAAGTAGGTACACACAGCTACATATCAAGCTATACATTTCCAGTATAATCTGACCTCGCATTGTTTAGGCTTTTCGTAGAATGAGAGGTCAGCTTATACTGGAAATTTATAGCTTGATGTGTAGCCGTTGATGTTTACTTAAAACCACAAATCAACCAAAAAGTATATGTGAAATGGGCGTGGCACGTGTTTACGTAAAATATTTCCTGGCGTGCCAAAACGTTTTACTCATAAATGTTACCCGTTTAGCCATAAGTAGGTATACTTTACAACAGTAGGTATGAACGTACGCCGCTATTTCAACGCCTCCGTACACTTTATCGCACTAAATCTTAGGAATCCTAAGAAGCGGTGACCACCATAAAACGGCGTCAATACTCGTAGGGTACACTTAAGCAAACTAAAAAAAATTGTATCGAAGTTTAGATTCCACCCAAAAGCCTTTACAAAGGTTTTTTATTTGTAGTTGTCCTGAGATCCTAATCTATCCTCCATAACATAGAAGCGAAATATTACTTTAAAATGCTACGGGCCGCTGCTATCACCCGTCTCACGGGTGAAATAAATATTTTAACGTTTAGATTTTATAAAACCTTCTAAGTTTCAATACTTAATACCTTTTGAAACTTTATAAACGTTTAAAAATAATTATGTCAAAAACTCCAATTTACTAATACCTATTAAAAAAAATTAAGCCGTGACAGTATTTAACCGTCACATACTGGCCACCATATGATCTAAAACCAAGGTTTAAGAGAGGGTAACTTCACGGTAAAAACTCGCAAACAACACATAAATTCGTTGTATATCCTCTTAAGAGGCAAGACTACGTATTTCTTCCAGCTGAATATTTCACAAAAGGATGAAATTCACATGTAAATTGGACTGAGTGCTAAGTTTTGGACGAGGGGTTTGAACTACAGATACAATTTTACATACTTACCTACCTTACCGATTTTGCCAATCATATCTGTGCATAGTATTATTCATTTGTTTGCAATAAAAACGGGATTTTAACCATGATTTCTGAGTTTTTTCTGATGGCAACTAGTTGCCGACAAAAAAAGGTAAAAAAGTATAAATCCTCAATGACATCAAATGAAAACTTTCGTGATTGATTTCAATCATTATTATAAATACGGGATTTATCTTATCACATACCATCTTATCGATGTTTCGACCAACAATGTTTCGGTTCAATTCGTGAACCTTCATCAGGGTGAGTGCGATCCGCTCCGAATAACGTCTCGCCTCGCACTGCGCGCCTATGCCCTCTGCGCGCGAGTGGACGGGCGGGGTGGTGGAGGTTGGGTCAACAAAAGTCTAGCGTGTTGACCGTCTGTGGTCTGGTCAACTACAATCCCACATCTAGAGTAACTACGAAGTTAAGAGAGTTGTTACTTCAGTTGCCCGACGAACTCTATGGACGTTTAAGACCCATCAACCCAACTCAACCTAAAATCTATGGCCTGCCCAAGATCTACAAGCCCAATTGGCCACACCGCCCTATCGTCAGTCAGATAGACTCACCTACATACTAAACAGCACGTTACATGGCGGATTTACTACTTCCTTTCACAGGAAAGTCCTTTAGTTACGTGAAAGACTCAACGCACTTTACTCAACTCATGGAAGGAATAGTAGTACATGAAGATGAGTGTATGATGAGTTTCGATGTAGCGTCACTGTTTACCAATGTACCGATAGCGGACACAAAAATTATACAGGAGCTGTTATAAGGTTCATCAATACCTATCGGATGCATGAAGGTAATTGAGTATCTGTTAACAAGTGGGTTCTTTGTATGGCGGGGTGATTATTACATACAATTGGAGGGTATAGCAATGGGATCACCAATAGCTCCTGTAGTGGCCAATATATTTATGGAGTGGTTTGAGAGGACGGTACTGGATAGCGTACCCTGTAGACCGAGATACTGGTGGCGGTATGTAGATGATGTGTTCGCAATAGTACGAAGAGATAGCATATATATCTTACTTAGCTAT
This sequence comes from Philereme vetulata, assembly GCA_918857605.2. NCBI lineage: Eukaryota > Metazoa > Arthropoda > Insecta > Lepidoptera > Geometridae > Philereme > Philereme vetulata. Next base: position 1,130,494 of record OU975442.1, read on the forward strand.
CTCAATTGTAAACATCCTAAGATATCCTTCACGGTAGAGCTGGAGCTGAAAAAAAATAATGCCTACCGTTCCGTGTTAGTTATACGAGAACAGACAGGATGACTTACACATACAGTATAGAGATCGCTTTTAGCGATAAGACCGCCCATTGTACCTTTATTTATTGTTTATTTCCATTATTGTATTTTTATTTGGTGTGCAAAAAAGAGTATTTCATTCATTCATTCATTATAACGTAAGCCAACACACACAGACAGGTATCTTAGAGCTGACTCGCACCACCATCCAGCTCACTTAGCCTCGGTACTGCGTACTCTGATTAATAGAGCACTAAGGCTATGTGACTCTCAGTACGTGAACCGCGAGCTCTCAGAGATAAAAGGGGTGCTAGAGGAAAACGGCTACGGATGGAGACAGAGCTGTCGAATTGCGGACACATCCACAAGATCACGCATAATAACGGTAAATAGAGCAGTAGCATACTTACCTTTTGTGAAAGGATTAACGGATAAGATCGGAAACTTGTTACGCTATAAGTACAGCATCAAGACGATATTCCGTCCTCAAACACAATTGAGACAGCTGCTGCATTCGCCGATGGACAGAAACTCTCTGGACGTCCCCGGCGTATATATGATACCGTGTGACTGCGGTAAATACTACATTGGTGAAACAAAACGAAACGTATCTACTAGGTTGACTAAACATATACATGCAATGAAGAATGTCGATTCAAACAGCTCTGCAGTGGCGGAACATTCCCTAGATTCTAATTCCAAGCACTACATACGTTTCGACAAGGCCCGCGTTTTAGCGAGAGAGAAATTCTTCGTTCCTTGCAAGATCCGAGAGGCGATAGAAATAAGTCGTGTGCTGAACTTTAACAGAGATAGAGGATGGGTTCTACCGCCAGCCTGGAGGCCATGTCTTCATGATGCAAGTGACAGAAGAGTGTGTGAACCTGGTAGAGACATAGTTAGTGTTGTGTGTTTGCCTGTACCAAGAACTACCGAAGAGAGCAGCAGTGATGATAATGATGATGACACAGACAGTCAACACGCTAGGCTTTCGTTGACCCAAGTCCCACCAGCCCGCCCGTCCACTCGCGCGCAGAGGGCGGGCAGCGGCGCGCAGTGCGAGGTGAGACGTTATTCGGAGCGGATCGCACTCACCCTGATGAAGGTTCACGAATTAAACCGAAACATTGTCGGTCGAAACACCGATAAGATGGTACGTGATAAATCCCGTATTTATAATAATGACAACAAATGGTTGTGAAACTCAGTTGTCATGGCGGCCGAAAGGGACTGGGCATGTCTGTTGCATGCCAAGTGAATTGTGCCACCGAGTGGTGCCCTACCCCAGCAAAAGGCAGCATGGCAGACTGAAGCGTAGAACAAGCTGGATAAATACATTGGTCACAAATCATTAACAACACCATTAATATATCAGCCGTAGGATGTATATATCTGAACATTAGCCCCCTCCACATATTTCCAGATCAACCAATTTGTTGCGGCCTGCATCCAACAGCAATTAGTATTTTCATCTATGGCCACAAATGGCGGTTAATAAATTAAAATAATACATATAGAGTTATCAATATTTGTAACATAATAATATTTTATTCATTTTGTAGTTTGCTAAACTAACTCCGGTAATATAATTCACCGGGGTAAGTATTTTGTTAGAAATTAAGTCGTAACACTAAAATGTTGCGGCTAAACAATAGTCTTGACTTTAATGATGTATGTGCTAGATTTAACAATTTTCAAGTTGAGTTTTTTTAACTTTTAGACTAAAAATTTACTCGGAAAGTTCTTTATAAAAGTTATAATTGATTTAGTAAACTTTACACATAATTTTAAGGGTTATAATAATTGTTAGTATTTTTTTATATATATTGATATCTATTTGTGACGATTCTATTATTTACTGACGAACTAAAATTTTGTAATATACGCCAATTAACATACCAATTGAATTAAAACACCTTAATTTTAGAAATATCAAATCAAATCAAAAACATTTATTTGTGAACAACACCAATAGTACAACAGAACAAACACACTTTATTGGCATGTTATTTTGGCCTTTAGTGTGAACGAAATAAAAGTGTACATAATTTTAAAATATGTATATATATTATATTCGCCACATGCGTCGATACCCTTGCGCCATCTCATCTGTCTGGTACAGCAGTTGGGGCCGGTGCGGCAGAAAATTCAGCTGATGATCTCAAACAGCGCAAATATGGAAGTCTCGACAGAGCTTACGTATTTGAGCCATTACGGGTCGAGACCCTAGGTGCATGGAGTACCGGGACCCATCGCGTTTTCATAATTCTTTCGGGGCATCTGGTCGAAGCGACGTGTGATCCGAGAGCTGGCCATGCAGCCAGTGTCTTGGGGACACTTCCACCTGGTAGTGATCTGGAGCAGTTGAGCTATCTATAGATCGTTTGGAATGGTTATTAATGATTCGACTGTTTCTTCTGTATTTTATTAAAAATAATTGTATATTCTTTCTGTTGTTAAAATTGTCGTTAGTTATTATATAACAGAATCTCAAACCAATGATTGAAACTTTAATTCGTTTATGCTAGTGGCCAATCCTGGTCTCTTAGTTTATGCTAGTGGCCAACCCTGGTCTCTTAGTTTATGCTAGTGGCCAATCCTGGTCTCTTAGTTTATGCTAGTGGCCAACCCTGGTCTCTTAGTTTATGCTAGTGGCCAACCCTGGTCTCTTAGTTTATTCTAGTGGCCAACCCTGGTCTCTTAGTTTATTCTAGTGGCCAACCCTGGTCTCTTAGTTTATGCTAGTGGCCAACCCTGGTCTCTTAGTTTAGTCTAGTGGCCAACCCTGGTCTCTTAGTTTATGCTAGTGGCCAACCCTGGTCTCTTAGTTTGTAGACATATTTAGGAGTTCTATAAAAAGTTAGTTCTTTCTAGGCATAATTAATCGCCCTGCTTTTTTCAAACATTCTGAGGTACCCCGTAGAAGTTAAAACAGTATAAAATGACGTTGTAAAAATGAGAAATCTTTGTAAAGTTCAAGTTTAAACAAAAACGATGAGTGTTGTACATAAAAACCAACTTTACTAATACTTGTTTTAAAAAAATAATCGTAAAATCTTTATGACTTTTTCTTTACAGTGTTAGCCCATAAAAATAATATAAAAAGACTTGTAATAGGTTTTTTTAAACATGCAAAAACTCAATTAAACAACTGAAAAAATAAGATAGCTTTATGAAACACTATTTTTATCAAATATGAAACACGAAAGTTTTGAAAATATAACATAACTGAAGATTTTCTAGAAATACATTTAACATGATCTTCATTGGCTTAATAAAATTTAGTTTGAAAGCCAGCGGTGGATTTAGCTACCGTCCAACATTCTTGAAAGATTCAAAAAGTGATTATGTTATCTATGGTCTATTCTCTATATTTTATCACTATGAGAAATAATTTTTAGAAAAATTAAATACAACAGTACCTATAATATATTTAATACTAGCTAACCGCACGCGGCTTCGCACGCTTGTAATTCCCCGTTCCTGTGGGAACTTTGAGATAAAAACTACGTAAATCACTCTTGTCAAAGTGACGCGACACTTCATGTGAATAACTTCTTCACGTCAATGGTTATATTACATGAATATTGTTCATACAAAAATCGTGATTAAAAAAATAGGGGGTGGGGTTTGGAGGGTGAAAACCAAATATACAAAAAAATCATAAAAATCGGTCGACCCGTTTCGGAGGTGTGCGACTTCAAACACCGTGGCACGAGATTTTTATATATTAGAATATACCCCCATGTAAGGGTGCTAAAGGACCTAATAAAGAATGCTGGGGGCCATTGGGCCAAGGCTGCACTAGCTATATGGGCCTAAGTTCAGTCGTGGAAGTGCTAAGACCGATATGATGATAATGAAACCCCTTTAAGGGTTAACAGACAAGTTCTATTAACATTTAACTACTTCATAAGTAATAGATCTGTAGGTAGGAAGTTTCAGGTACCCACATAAATGTCTGAGCGCCGAGATCCAAACTAATCAGAATATTAATCGTCAGAGCACCACGCAAAGACTTCAATTACACTCTACATGAATAATGCAGCTCTAGGGAGGGAATAATCTCTGTAAAAAGCCGGACACGAGAAATTCCACCAAACAAACAACTTGGATAGAAATAATAACCTAACGACCAGGATGGCAATAGGTCGTTGAATTTTATTTTTTATTTAACCTATATTTTGCTCACTGCTGGGCAAAGGTCTCCCTCCTGTTCCTCCACATCTCACGATCACTCGCCACGTCCCACCAGCCATCTTGGAATGCATCGAGGTCGTCACGCCAACGTTTCCTCAGCCTGCCCCGGCTTCGACGCCATACCACACTGTGAGCGAAGACCGGTATCGCAGATGTTGGTGACAAGACTTCCAGGCTGAAGTGAGACTGGGCGGGTCACGTCAGTCGTATGGTCACAGACAAATGAGCAACAGTCGTCACATAATGGGTGCCTGCTGATGGGCGTTAGGTTATCTCTAAAACGAGAGAGAGGATAGACGATCTGGGTGCATTCAAACCAGATTGGTCAGATTTGGCTGTGGACCGGGATGGATGGCGAGGAGATGAGGACAATAGAGGTTAGTAAAAGAAATATATATAAAACCAAGTCGGGTTAGTTACACCATTTATAACCCACGAAGAGCTGGACCGATTTTGATGATCTTTCATTTGTTAGATTTATCCCCGCTCCGAACAGCAGAATAGCTATTAAAATATCGGAAAAACTCACGCAAAACAAAATTATGAATACATAGATGCAGCTAATGATGGCTGATTGACAATTCACATTGGCAGCCCGCGTCATAGGTATACATGTCAAGGTGGTACGAAGTTAGGCGGGTCAGCTAGTTTTTATAAAAAAGCAAGGTGCTTTGTTTTCTAACATTAGCCTTACTGACTAACTTCTATGCAAAAAGCGGTTATGTATCAAACGTAATGTTCGGACTTGGGCTCTGACTAGCCCTGTTTAAGCCATACTTTGGGTTTATTACATTTTTGTAATGGATAGAAGCCGTAAAGCCTTGGGAGTAAAGCCGTTTCTGCGGGCCTGCATGCAAGCACCATGAAACTTGCTCGATACACACAGTATGTACAAAATAAGAGAGAAAAAGAAATGAAAAATTGACATCTTGTGAGAAGATTTTTTGTGGATTCTTGAATTTTGGCATTTTGCAATTTTTAATGAAGTTGCCACGTCAGTTAAACTACTCCTATTATTAAAAACTTTATCTAGATCGGTCCATCTGTTTGGGAAAACGATGGCATACAGACAGATAGACACGTAGCCAAATACACAGCTACACAAACAGACTAGGCGTCAAATTTATTAACACATCTCTTTTTGCTTATAAAAACTAACAACCTGTTGAACACCTGTTAAAATAACTTGGTAATAATCGGTAAAGATTTTTTAAACAGGTGTTCAACGAGTGTTTAATTTTTGTATTAAGGCAACACGTTACCGTCGTGTTTTTCCTAAAGACTAAAATCCGGGCCTCTTTAAGGTAAGAGAGAATAGGTGTTTTCTAGAACTTCGTAATTCATAATATTTCATAATTCATTTATTCCTTGTAAATCTAGGTAGAATGTTGGTGGTAAAAGTTTTATGTAAGCGCTATATTTTGCCTTCCGGCGTACAAGTATTTTATAATTAATAACAAACATAACATGCATATCAAAAAAAAATTACAGATATACTTAAATTCAGAAAAACCAAATGTCAAGAAATAATATATAGGATAATAAAATGTCAAAAATAATAATTATGATTTAAATTAGGGTTCATGACAATTTAATGTGAAAATTATATTATATTTTTGTCACATAAAAACTCATTAACTTTATTACTATATATTATAATGTTTTTAGGTCGCATGCTTTCTTAACTAATATGTCATTAAGTTTCTTGAATATGTGTAAATTTGACAATCTGCGAACATTCGCTTGTTTTTCGAATGGACTAATCCCGCTGTTGGCTTCTGAGGCCGTTGCAGCTTAACCGAACTTTTAGCGAGCGCAGAAGGCTCTCAGCCCTGTAAGTTTTGATGAGGCAACTAGTGCAAGGGCACCACTTAGGTACGAACCTCGGCTTGGGCTGTTTCCAGGGTGGGGATAGGAGAGAAACGCCCGGGTACGTGCTTGTACCTCGTATAGGCGGCGATTGAATGAACTCGTCGACCTCGCCGGCGAGGTCGGTGTACCTGTGAAGTGTTTGCTTTGTCTAATGTAGATGACTAGATCTCTTTCGCATTAGCGGAGGTGATTTCGTCATCTGGGTCTCCGAGAACGTGTCTCTGACGACGGAGGGTGTATGTACATTCGCTATATATATTCGTGCTTCACCTTAGACCACATGTCATAGTCGTTTATCATCAGCTGAGATTGTGGTCAAACGAGGAAATATCCAGTTTAACAAACTAAATATGACTTTCCGGCCAAAGTATAGTTAGTAGGGCGCTCTACTAGTCGCACGCTGAAACCGCAATCGGGTGTAAGTCGTATAAGTTTACTTGAGTTAGATCTCTTTACAAATATAATGCGTACATCTTACATCTCCGCTTTCTTAAGGAGCGGTCACCGTTTTATGATGAGCTTTTATTATGAAAACTAGATATTTCCATAATCTAACAAATCAGTAGCAACATTTATTAAAAAACACAACTAATTTCAACAAAACAACAGTATTCCGTGAAAATAATTACAAAAACACAATACAATCGACCAGGAATTAAACTGAATGCACTAACACGACCGCGCGCTCCAACCGTCCGAGAAAAGTGAGTGTGCCGACTGTGGCGCTTGCTCCCGCGCTAAGCCTAGACCGACTAAGCGGTGTCTAGAACGTTCACGTCCCTTGACCCTTGTTAAAAAAAAAATAGAGAAAAACCAATACCAGAAGCAAATATATGCAGATAGTGATATTCACATTGGTTCCGTGGCTTAAATCGAACCAGCACCCTTCTGCGTCTCAGCCGGCTATTTGCCCACTGCACCACAAAGGTCGTTTTTCTTTTTATCTTTCTTTAAATGAAATTATATCGTGTGCTAAATAATGTAGGGAATAAATGATCGAAATCAAATCAATAGTAGATTATTAAATGAGGGGATAAAGCAGTGTCTTGCATCACAGGCGCTATATTGAATCCTGAACGTAACGAAGGATTCTAGAGTTAACTCACGAGCGGAGCGAGGGAATTACTAGAATCGTGAATACAGAGAGGGATTTAAGCACACCCAAGATGCTTACAGCTTTATCCACGAAGAGAATACTCTACTTTTCACACTTTCTGCGAGACAACAAAAACCAAATCTAGGTTGGTGCATTCTGTGCATAGATTAGTTCGATTTACTAATAAGTTCTTATTTTGTGGCTCTTTTTGTTTCAAATTTTAATACAGATGAGGTTCGAAATTGTAATCACATTAGGCCCGTGATGGCCGTAGGGATTTAATCAACTGCTTTCGGTCAGGTTTACATGACATAATTTGACATTGTCGAGCAGGTGGTGTGAAACTGACGCACTCACACATTCAAACACATACAACTCATACACACCTTTCACATCCTCGCATGTACTCGCACACACTACTGTAGAATAGAGGAATAAATATAAGTTAGCCAGGGGAGTGGGGCACTGGTGACCTGTATCACAGAATTTATAAACCTATTACAGGCACCAGTCTCTCGCAAAACAGGTGTAGGTACTTCAGCATAAGAACCCTTAGATATAAGTGATATTTGTAAACCTTTTGTCGAGAGCAATAAAAGATTCATATTTATTTATTTTAATGTCAGAAGTAATATAATAGAATCAATATATTTATACCTTTCAAGGCATGCAATATTAAAATCTTTAAAGTCATAATACTAAATAACAAAAATAAATAAAGAAAACATTAAAAAACAAAACGTTTAAGAATTATTATATTCAGCATATATTTGTCATTTATATATTAATTTACGGTATAGTAACAATTCGTACAAATTAGCAAGTTGAAGTGGCAATGGGCGGGCCACATCGCTCGTAGAACCAATAACCATTGGGGAAGAAAGGTTATCGAGTGGAGACCACGAACTGGAAGACGCAGCGTAGGCCGACCCCGCACAAGGTGGACCGACGATCGAGTAATATTCGCGGGGAGCCGTTGGGCGCAAACGGCTACCAACCGCTCGTTGTGGCGATCTAAGGGGGAGGTCTATGTTCAGCAGTGGACGTCTACCGGCTGATGATCATGATGATGATAGTAACATTTATTTAAAAGTGCAGTTTTCTCTTAGTCTATCTTAGTCTATAAGATTGTCTATTAGGGTTTCGGCTTACGTTTACAGATTCTTCAAAAATCAAAGCTTAATTAAATAATTAGCGTTGTATGGAGCAACTTTCTTGGAAAGGCTCATTGTCTTTTGACGCTAGAATTTCAACTTTAATATGCCTTAATTTAGAAGCCAAAATCATAAATTAATCAAACTCAAACAGTCATAAAGTGAATCTGACGCGTTTCAATGGGTTGGTGAAATCATTAAATTTGATATCGCTCTTCAGCTTTTTAATGGTAGTTTAACCGTGACATTTAATCTCCTCAACAGTTAAATAATCTTTCTGCCCCAACGGCCGTCAGTTCTTCGAGCTATGAGTCCCGCCCAAAATCACTTCAGCTTGCTAATTCTCTGGGCTATCAGTATTTGTCTACAAATCTCCTCATTTCACAATCGAGTGGAGACACGCACTGTAATGTAGGAAGGTTCCCAACTAAATGGAAAGAGAACCTACCTGATAAACGGTGCTGGGAGCCGTTGGGTGCAGGCCACTCAGGACTGATTATTCGGAAAATCTATGGAGGGGGCTTATGTTTAGCAGCAGACGTTCTATGGCTGATAGTAATATTATGATGATGATGATGAGTCAATTCGAATCATTGTTCACTTGTTTTTACACGAACGAATAACTGAATGTAATGTGTTTGTTCAGGCTTTATGTATGTTTGTTTGTTGTGTGTTTTTTAACTCACTACCCAAAAAAGAGTAATGTTACAAGTTTGACGCCTGTGTCTGTTTGTGTGTCTGTGGGGTCGTAGTTCCAAAAGGATGGAGTGATTGAGACGTGGTTTTCTTAATAGTAAGCTATTTTTACTCGGCAGGTTCTTTGTTATGTGCGATGAATATTCAACCAATCCGAAGAATATCAGCAATTTACTTTTTTGTGAAGGGAATAGATAAATAATTAATAATTTTATATTGTGTGCCAATGTAGTAAATAAATGATTGTCTATGTCTATAAATAGAAAATGTCTTTGTTATCATTAAAAATAAACAAATGAAAGGAAATACACTTTTAAATATCGCTGCACGAATATTGGCGAGACAACATGTCAGATGGTAGATACATGTACATATTCCTGACACCCACGACACAGGGAATCCTAGAGTGGGTTCAGGACTGTGTGCCTGTGAGTCTGAGGCCCAACGTGCTACCTACTAATATTTTTTATGATGCTTTTATGCAAGTTAAGTTTGTTTGCTCTTTATTAGTTGTAATATAGATTTTTTGTATTGTATTGTTTGTATTGTAAAATCATAGGTAAAGTGGGTGGCCTTATCGCTAAACTAAATAATAAATAAATCAATATTGCTGGACATTTCACACAGCGCTATCTAGCCCCAAACTAAGCAGAGCTTGTACTATGGGAACCAGATAACTGATGGAATACTTATATATATATTTTTTATGTAAATACATACTTATAGAGAAACAATCAGACCCGGAACAAATATCTGTAGATCATGCAAACATTTGTTCCGCAGTGGGGATTGAACCCGCGACCTCCTGCATCTCAGCCGGCTATTCGCCCACTGCACCACGGAGGTCGTTACAAAAGCGATCTTTTCCAGGCAACCTTTGGTGCCTTTGGATGCTTTAGATACCGCAGCTGTTAAATGGAATTTTATCGCGGGTACTTTCGGGATTATTTAAATTTGTAATATATATTTGTCTTTCAATAGTTTTAAAATAACTAATACAATTTGTAGTAATTTTAATAGAGTTCTTTGTTAAATTGTTCGTGAAACGTTTCAAAAGTAGCCCTTTCAATCTGCGACACTAAGAGCATCGCGAGATAGCTTCGCGTCAAGATTCAATAATGTAAAATATCGTGTAGTGAGCCGGGCAAGAGTTTAATTAAAGGGGCAGCTGTACAACCTGCTCCAACACCCGGGCGATGACCCTATAGAACCTACCTCTTAGGTATAATCTCAGATAATAAGCTTCAATGGGGCCCTCACATTGACAAGTTGTTCAAGAGACTTAGTTCTGCGTTATTCGCAGTCAAAAAGATACGTCTTTTTACAGACGCAGACACAGCTACACTAGTTTATTTCAGCTACTTCCACAGCATTATGTCGTACAGTTCACTGCTGTGGGGGAGTGCTGCAGATTATAAACACCGTTTTTGTGCATAATCTTAATACTAGAAACAAAGATAAGCTCGCTGTTGCCACTTATAGACTCCATAAAATTAGTAAATCGTTTAAAGGGCAGTGTGGGCTTTTATAACAAACTCCCAAGTGATGCACAAAAATTGACAAAAATTAACAAATTAAAAAATGTAATTAAATAAAATCTTTTAAAAAAGGCTACTGTAACATATCGGATTATTTAGATGAAAGAGAAGCTTGGGATTGAAATTGTTCCAACTCTTTCTAAAATGCTACAGACGTAACTTATTTCCTCACACTCACTAATTTTATAAAGACGATCTTGACGTGGAACGAGAACGCAGGACGCTGGCGGTGAGAAGCAACATGCTGGCCCGCAGGATTGCTCGATGTACCGATGAAGTTAAGATAACTCTTTTCAGAGCATACTGCCAATCTTTTTACTCGAGCAGCCTGTGGAGTCGGTACACGCAACGTCCTGCGTGTACACTATAATAACACCTTCAGAATGCTGTTGGGATTGGCGCGACATTGCAGCGCGTCAGGAATGTTCGCGAACGCGCACGTAGACGGTTTTCACACGATCATGCGGAAAAGAAACGCGTCTCTTTTTCACAGATTGCGCGGTAGTCCCAGCAGTATTCTGAAGATTGCTGGTCGTTTTGATTGCCCTATTCAGTGGCACTGGGTGGGGCATAATTACTGGCAATTTAAAACACGTAGGTAATTTATTTATTTACAAAATATTAGTTACGATTCACGATGCGGTAATCTGTTTTGTTTTTCAGCGGGACACATTTTAAGTGTTCACAGATAATTTAGATAAAACAACGTTACGCGTGTTAACTAAGTAGTTGGGTGACCGCTTGTGTCACTGAGCTCGAAGGCTGCAGTATCTAGAGGTGTTAGGACGGCATAAGATTTACTGAAATCAAGATAATCAATCTTAACTTGCTAAGTACCGTAATATGTTTGTTACTTTTCTGTTGTTTATTTTAATTGTAACTTACATACTATATTATAATATTGATTTAATTTATTTTGACTGTACTGAATTTTTTTTTTAATTTATTGTGATTATGGATTATAGTTATCTGAAATAAATGAATACAATACAATTAAAGCTTGGATGTGTTTGTTTATTCGTTTGTTTGTTACTAAATCACGTCGTAACGGCTGAATTGATATCGATGGATTTTGATGTGTTGATAAATTATGAGCTGAATTCAAACATAAGCTACTTTATATTGACACTCTTTTATACTGATACTCCTTGCCCTTTCCACCACCGGACAAGCAGACGTACCGAGAAGTACCGCCCATACCTGGTCGGCATACCACCTTGCCGTACCAAACGATTTGCTTCAACTTTTCATGTTAGCACCAGTAAGGAGTGGAACTCACTTCCGGCGTATGTTTTTCCAAACCAGTATATCTTGGAGTCAAGTCCAAAGTGAATAAGTTATTTCTAGGCAAGCGTGTTCCATCTTCGATGACACCTTCATTTACCATCAGGTGAGGTAGTGGTCAAGCGCCTCACCTTGGCTTATCATAAATAAACAAACAAACAACGCGTGCGAAGCCGCATGTGGAACCTAGAGTATTCTAAAAGGATCATTAAAAATAACAACCAGCCTTGTTTCTTGCCTTTCTTTTCTGGCTTGGTCGCGAAGGAGCAGGCAATAAAATTAACGTTGCAAAGTGATCCTTAGTACACAAAGGTTACTGGAACGGAGTGCTCTTAAGCATTAAGTTCACCTTTGATCTGGTTTTGTAGGTGTAATAGAGTGTTTTCAATCAATAAATCAAAAATGCTTGTGATTTATAATGCTTGTAAATTTGAATTTGACCTCATAACTAGAACTAACATTTGTAACAATCTTTAAATACACTTCGACTAACTATCCATTTTTTGGAGAGGGCTTGGTATTGCCGCAAAATGGATAGAAACAACACCAAGGTAGACATACTAAGGTCACAGCTGAAACTGAAGTGGAAATGGGCGGGCCACAAAGCTCGCAGTATTGACGGCCATTGGGGCAGAAAATAAAAAATAAATATATTACTGGAAATTTCACATAGCGCTATCTAGCCCCAAACTAAGCAGAGGTTGTACTATGGGAACCAGATAACTGATGGAATACTTATATACATTTTTTTTGTAAATACATACGTATAATCGATAGAGAAACAACCAGACCCGGAACAAATATCTGTAGATCATGCAAACATATTTTGTTCCGCGGCGGGAATCGAACCCACTACCTCCTGCGTCTCATCCGGCTATTCGCCCACTGCACCACGGAGGTCGCCAAGAAAAGAAAGCGCAGCGTTCCTCAGGCGAAAATTTTCCTCCTCTTTTAATTCAAATAAATATTCTGATTAGATTTGATATCTGACATCCCATCAAAAGAAACACTTTTGTTAAAAATGAAAATTGTAAAACCAACATCCTGCACCGAGTATTCGAGGAAAATGAAAAGAGGATAACATGTTGTATTCAAAAGTTGGTAAAAAACCTAAAGTTGGTAAAATCGATGGCAGCCGAGTGCGAGATTATTGTTTGAGGCACGTATGCGAGTAGCGTTAACTACAACACTGTACATGACATTTTGTACAAAAAAAATATTATCTTATCAATTTATGATACCTAATAAGTGACAAACAGACAGACACACCGGGTTACTTTCGAATTTTTAATATTAGTATGTACCTCGACCAGAAAAATGTGTCTAAACGACAATCGATATTAAAGCACATGATTAATAACAATGCCCCTGTCTTCTGAAACTTGAAAATTAAACGAAGTTTGCTTTTAGCAAGTATAAATCAAAATCTTTTTATTCATTGAAATCACAAGGATCACTTTAAAACATTAATTTTACTGTCTGTTCCTTCACGACCAAGCTAGGAAAGAAAGGCAAGCAACAAGGCTGGTTGTTATTTTTATTGACCCTTTTAGAATACATAAGAATAAAGAAAATAAATTACGTCTAAATCGTAACATTTTTGAACTAGTCGGAGCAATTTCAATCCCAAGCTTCTCTTTCATCTAACTAATCCGATATGTTATAGCATTTTTTATAAATAATTTGTTTAATTACGTTTTTACATTTGTAATTGTAATTTTTGTACATCACTTGGGAGTTTGTTATAAAAGCCCTTAAAACGATTTACTAACTTTATGGAGTCTACAAGTGGCAACAGCGAGTTAATCTTTATTCCTAGTATTCAAATTATGATGTTCGCTATTATTTTCTTTTAGCTAATAAATTGCACGAGCAGCCCTCTTCTGCAGCACAAAGACGCTGTTTATAATATATATATAATACTTATTATAATAATGTTATATACTAAAAGTATGTTGATGTCTGTCCGTGGCATATTCAAGGATACTTAAATTTCAGCCACGTCTACTGCTGAATGAAGCCATCCCCAGAGCGACCGATCTTGTGCGGCCTCCACCCACGGCTCCTAAGAACTTTTATCAGGTCGACTTTTCATCTAGTGGGGGGTTTACCAGCGCATGGGCACTATAACCTTTAGAACCTTTATGCCCCAACGACCGTCAGTAATTAGAGCTATGTGTCCCGCCCACTGCCACTTTAGCTTGCTAATGCTCTTGATTATGTCTGTGACCTTGGTTTGTCTACTGATCTCCTCATTCCTGATTCGATCTCGTAGAGACACCAAGCATAGCACGCTGAGCGACCGCGAGCCTTCTTATGAGATATACGAGTATCTTCACTAGTAACACACTGTTAAAGATTTTTGTCTTCAGACACTGAGATATTTTGGACGAGAAGACGTCACTTAGTTTCCCGAACGCGAACAAAAATACGTGCAAAGCCGGGGCTCAGCAAGTGATAAAAAACAATCGTTTTACATCACACACACCCGTCAAAAACATTTCAAACCTAAACGCAGGTGCCCCTTTCTACACTTTGTCAGTATTCAATTCCCTTTGCTCTGTTTGATTTGCGGCCAGATGGTTAATAACCAGTGCCGTTTGTACGGAGTGAGTACAACAACAAACATGTGTTACTGGCAATGTTGGAAATAATGGGCATGTTAACATCCACCTACTACAAAAAAAATGGTAACATCTGACAGTCCTGGGGCCTAATTCTACTAAACAAATTTATTTACTATGACAATGGTAACCTTTTGATAATACAATCTTTTTTCAGTGACTGACGTTGTTATGACTACACCATTGAAAATTTGACTATTGACCAATCGTTTTTCTTATAAATTAGCAGAATTTAGCCCCTGAACTCAAATCACGTATCAAAGTATCACAATATATGGACTAAAATTAAATTGATCGAGCGAAGCGAAATCTCTAAATTAACTTGGGCAAATCGGCGTTGTATGTATGTATGTTTGTCTGAGGATATCTTTCGAAGCGTTGATCCGAACATCGTGAAATTTAATACATAGGGTACAAATGGCACATTTTGGTGTGACTAAATGAACTAAAAATGTGGGGGGGTTGTTGAGATTGGGTTCAAGAGGGGTAAAAAAAATGAAAATGAGACTAACTGGTCAAGTGGGACGTCAAATGAAAGATATTTATTGGTACACTTAGACTTCGTTTTTATTTTTCGTAATCTCTTTATAGTTTTTGAGTTATTAGTCATAATAAAAACTGAACTTTGACAAAATTCACAGGCTACACCAGTGATCCCACAGTGCTGAAATTTAGTTTGCGTGTAGCTTTAGTAACACAAAAATAGGCAAAAGTCTAAAACCCAAAATAACTGCAATTTGTATCCCAAAAAAAGGGGAACCAAGTTACATGAACTCCCGGTACCTGAATTTGAATGAAACTGTATGTCAGGTAATTTGGTTTTTCCACTATTTTATTAGTCAAAGATTAAGGCCGGCTTGCACAACGATCCCTAAACGTATTTAGCAACTAAACATGTTAAAGTTATGCGTATTTGTATGATTTGACAACTTTAAAATCATATTTAGCCACTAAATAAGTTTAGGCATCGTTGCGCGAGTCGCCCTAATATTTTTTTGTTTTAAGATACTTGCGAGATTTCAGTTCGGCGCAGACCACTAGTATTCAAACATGAATGCAAAACATCCAAACATGTTTTCCGTAACGGGAATTGAACCTGCAAACTCTTGTGATATCGATTACTCATCTACCACGCTGCAGCGGTCAAAAAGTATCTAAGTTCTTTGTATGCTGTTAAAGTTGTCTACAGTGACTTGCATCTATCATCATCGTAAATATTAGTTATAATATTTATCGTAATATTTAACCTTACTGCAGTATTTGCAGTTGATCCAATAACAAGTTTCTAGTTAGATAAAACCTGTTCTGGTAAGTACGACATTAATTTAAAACACACATCCGGAAGCGTATTAACTGATTTTAGAAATGGGTTTAATGTGTCATATTTTTTTTCTATATCAATTAAGTATTTCACTATTTTATGTAGCCTTTGCTGTGATTGTCCACATACATCGCTCTAATACAATTTATATATCAACATAGATAGATAGATAATTCTTTATTGTTACACCAAATTAAAAAAAAACTTAACTTAGAAAACTTAAACATATCAACCTCAACGTCCACTGTTGAACTTAGACCTCACCCCAAGATTTCCAAAGGGACCGATGTTGTGAAGCCTGCACCCAACAACTCCCAGCAATCATCTTATTTAAGTTTATATATACTTTTCTGTTCATGGCCTTATGACCAAACTCAAGGTCGCTCAATGAGCTATGGAAAGGGCTATGCTCGTAGTTTCTTTGCGTGACAAAACCCGTGATGAGTAAATCCGCAGAAAAACTAAAGTTGCCGACATAGCTCTCAAAATTAGCAAGTTGAAGTGGCAATGGGCAGGCCACATCGCTCGTAGAACCGATAACCGTTGGGGAAAAAAGGTTCTCGAGTGGAGATCACCGACTGGAAGACGCAGCGTAGGGTGGCCCCCTGCAAGGTGGACCGACGATCTAAGAAGAAGCCGCGGGAAGCCTTGGGCGCAAACGGCTACCAACCGCTCGTTGTGGAGATCTAAGGGGGAGGCCTATGTTCAGCAGTGGACGTGCCCGGCTGATGATGATGATGATACTTTTAAATAATTTGTAATAATTTTCACTTTAAATTATTTGGTTAATAATATGGATAAATTTATTTATTTTATAAGGCACACATTACAAGCAATATAAATAAAACATATCTAACATAACAATTTGATCTGGCTTGAGACGTAACTTATATACGCACAGAAAAACAGAAATATACAAAACGAGGAAACAAAAGGAAAAGCATGTTCAAGGACATAACTACTACTAAATAATTAAAATGAATAGACACAAAACTGTAGTACTGTACACAGACAGAAACATAACGGAAAAAAGTCAAAAATCAAGACCTATTTATTGGTTTAAATCAAAAGGATCACTCTGAAACATCGATTTTACTGCCTGTTCCTTCGCGACCAAGCCAGGAAAGAAAGGCAAGAAACAAGGCTGGTTGTCCTTTTTAATGATCCTTCCAGAATACATACAATAAAGAAAAAAAAAATACTTCTAAATTGTAACATTTTTGAACGAGTTGGAGCAATTTCATTCCCAAGCTTTTCTATTGTCTAAATAATCAGATATGTTATAGTAGATTTTTTATAAAAGTTTGTTTAATTACGTTTTTGGGTTCCGTATCTCAAAAGGTAAAAAAAGGAACCCTTTTATGATCACTCTCTTGTCCGTCTGTCTGTCCGTGTGTCACCACCGATATTCTCAGGAAATTTATACTAAATACTGAGGTATATAGTCCCTATTAGGTTAAAAATCAAGATCCTGAGTCAACATGCTAAAAAGATATGGACAAATTTAGATTTTCGCGATAAATTGTGAGTATCAAAATTTACGTATTAATTCTACTTATTTATTAAATATAATTCTACTTATTTTTCGGAACTATTCTTTACTTTTGACAGCTTTAGGCAGCGTTTGGGAAACTTCGCAACGTCTTTTCGTCCAACATACCTCAGTGCCTTAAGACGAAAGTCTTCAATCAGTGTGTGTTACCTGTGATGGCATATGGAACCGAGACGTAGGCGACGGCGCCGAGGAAGGCCCAGTAGACGCTGGCGTGATGATTTCAATACCTTCGAGATAGATTGCTGGGATTTGGCACGCGAGCGAAAGTCCTGGAAGATAGTGGAGGAGACCTTTGTCCAGCAGTGGCATGACACAGATTGAATAAAAAAAATCGTGTTTTTTTAATTGACATTGTTTAATATTGCACACTCATAAGCTGATTATCAATCAAAAATATGTAAATTATTGTTGGAGATTGTAAATTTTATGTATGCTTATCATCTGTTGCTATGTAACTGTAGCAATTCTCGCAAGGAATAAATAGAATTATTGAAATAAAGTGATTTATTTATTTAATTAGAACGGACTAATCAAATAATGATATATATTAAAAATCATTATTCATTATGATATATAATGATGTAATGATAAATTAACCATAATAATGAGACAAAGAAGTTCATAGATAAGACATTCTACTATTTTTCATCCATACATGTTCTTTTAACTAGTATATAGCAGTTCAATGTTATATTGTATCCTCGAAGTAATCGGTGACGTTACAAGTGCCCGCATAACTAATTAAGTTATTGAAAAACCTGTGAGGCAAAACTCGTCATGTATAAACGAGCCCTTATAAAGGATAAAGTTTTACTCGATAGGTACCATTTATAACACAAAGTTGAACAAATTGCATTGCAACTTGTTTTCGTAACTTCGCCTGTAAATGTGACTTGGTGAAAACATAATATGTCATTTAAAGCCTAATGCAACTACTTAAATAAAATTACGTTACTTTAAAATAAGAACTTATAAATAAATATGATATAACTATTTATACACCGTAACATTTTGGCCTTTTTATAAAATCACAATGCTACGGAGATGAAGATACTGAGGTGGGCGGGAGGTGTGACCAGACTTGATAAAATACGGAATGATTACGTCCAAGGAAGCATCAAAGTCACCTCCATTCCCGAAAAACTCAGCGAAAGCCGTCTCCGGTGTATGGGCATGTGATGCGCAGGGACAGTGATCACACAGCAGGTGTAATGCCCTCTTGCATTAGACCGTAGAGGAAACGGGGTAGAGGCAGTCCCCTTGCTACATGGTGGAGTAGTATTGCCAACCTTTAAAAAAAAACCCATTTAGACAACGCAACAATATCCTGGCACACAAGAATTAGGGGAGCCGACCCCGCCTAACGCGGGAACAGGAAAAGAAGAGGAAGAAGACTGTGGTTTAACTAATAGGATAATATAGAATTATAAAATAAATACAATCGATTGACAATTTCATTTTTTTTCATTTCACTGCTCGTATCATGGTTATGAACACTGTTTGCACTAAAACTCAAAAACTCACAAATCATGGTCAGTATCCCGTTTTTAGTGCAAATAGTGGAACTACAACAGTATTCATAAGTTCTAATGGCAAATAAGAATGTCTAATAATAGGGTTGTACAACATGGCCAGTACTCTGGGTAAATGGCACCCTGCATACTGCAGGTGCTCTCTATTGAGCCCATCGATAACTGACTTGTTTGACTGTTACTTGTACATGCAACCACCAGTGTACCAGTAGGTACCCAGTATAGCACTGTCCACAAACGGATTGAAATGAAATTATATCTTAAATAAATTAGCGATACCAGTTAGATCTGACACGCCATTCATGCTCACATGCAAGCTTGCCCTCACATTTAGCTTATTTGGTTGTTTATTGTTTATGAAGAATCAAATAATGTCGCACTAGATTCTTTAAAAGTATAGAAATTAAAATCCACATCAGTTAAATACTTTTTTTTATATAAATTATAGGCACGGTTTGAGCACGATCTCGCCTGATAGTAAGCGATAATGCAGTCTATGATGGTACACGCTTGTCTAGAAGAAATCTATTCACTCGCAACTTAAAGACCCCTGCGTTGTATATAGTTATCAGGAAACACAGACTCAGGCAAGGCGTTCCACTCCTTGGCGGTGCGCATACTAAAGGTGAAAGTACTAAAAGCTTGCAACCTTTCGGCGATGCTCGATGCTGTGGAGCCTTGCATCTGCTAACTCGTCATTGCAAATCAGCTTCTTGTCTCTTCCCTCAATTGTATCTAGAGCCTCTCGAATCTAGAATCTATTTTGTTGATCTGTTTCAGAGGTGAGAACAGTACTCTAGATATGATCGGACTTCCACTAAAATATAATTAAACATTGCATGGTTATTACGATAAAATAGACAGCATTGTGCATTACTGCACTGCGCTCGTCGTCAAGTCGCGTGTTAAATGAGCAAGGTATCATAGGAAAGTAAAATGGGCATTCATTGAAACTGATTCCAATTTATCCTTCGTATTTTACGGGCTTAGGACCGACAAAATAACAAAAATAATAAATAAGATAGTTTTAGGTCGTATATCACATGCATTTTATTAATATAAACTCCTTTAAAATTGTAACTGTTTTATACAGGATGGCAACCTATTTTCCTATAAGCTATTTGGTTTCTATGTCCAGTATTATTAAATTTTTCTTTCCTAGCCTATATTTTCGTCCCATTATAGGGCAAAGTGCATTATTTAAAGTGAAAATGACCAATTTATTTCAAATTTAATTTAGACCGTGTTCGTATAAACTGACCACTATATGTAAATAATAGTAACAAATAATAAAAAAAATCGCTAAACGAACGAACGACAAGTCCACACCACACTAACGAGACCGGTCACGTACTAACTTCACCCAGTCACGTGACTCGCCGTTTTGAAAAGATCGTCATAATGAGGAGCGAGCACGAATGTGGGAAACTTTGTAAAACTATTTTGTAAATCTTAAACGGACTCGTTATAGCATTAATTATTTGCATTTTTTTTAAGAGTAGCAAAGTCGAGTAAATGTTATGCATTTTGTTTAAAGATCAATTTACAGTTAAAGCATGTATTTTTCTCAAACGAATTACTTCACTAAAAAAGATAATATTTTACATTATGATATACTATCTGATTCGGTGAACTTCGTGCCGCCTAGACATGCATATGACGCGGGCTGCCAAAGTACATCACAGGTAGAATTGTCAATCTGCCATCATTAGCTGCATCTATGTATGAGAAAATTTATTTCCTTCATAATTTTTTTTGCGTGTATTTTCCGATATTTCTGCTATTCGAGGCAAAGACAAATCCAACAAATGAAAGATCATCAAACTCGGTCCAGCCATTTTTGGGTTATAAATGGCAACTATAGAGTAACTAACCCGACTTTGTTTTATATACCTATGTATATATATTTTTATTATGTAATTATATTTTTAGCTTTGTTCTTTATTTTATTAAAATTATTAATTTGTAAGTTGCATCTACATGGCAGACACTAATAAATTCAATTCTTAATAATCTTTTCGACACCATGACGTTAGGTTCTTCGGTCCGAAATTTTTAATGTGCGCAAAACTCTTTGCGCACATTACAATTACCAACTTAATAATATTTATTCGCGCCAAAGATCTTCTTAACTTCTTACGTGCGTGAGCACACAAGTTTTTTTATTTTTTATACTACTTATATGGCAAACGAGCATGCAGTCCACCAGATGTTAAGCGGCTACTACAGCCCATGGATATCCACATAGAATTTAAAACAAGCTATTATGTTGTCTTGATCTCTATGTGGATACGTTGCCATACTATAGGACTTAGCTGTTATGCCTATGTGCCAGTAATTACAGGAACATACCATTACCATCTAACTGGAACACAGCAGCACAAGTACTGCTATTTGGCGACAGATAAAGATAAAGCGGTGGTGTCCACTTCCTCGAGTCCGTTCACAAAAGCTCCACCACCAGCACGTTTTTAACAAGCACGTGCAAATTTTAATCGATATAAGTAAACAAATGAAATAAAGTGTGCTGTTAACTTATTTGAGACTAATTTACCTAAAACAATTAATAATTGAATGACATAAGAGTAAAACTATGAAATTGTCAATCGATTGTATTTATTTTATAATTCTATATTATCCTATTAGTTAAACCACAGTCTTCTTCCTCTTCTTTTCCTGTTCCCGCGTTAGGCGGGGTCGGCTCCCCTAATTCTTGTGTGCCAGGATATTGTTGCGTTGTCTAAATGGGTTTTTTTTTAAAGGTTGGCAATACTACTCCACCATGTAGCAAGGGGACTGCCTCTACCCCGTTTCCTCTACGGTCTAATGCAAGAGGGCATTACACCTGCTGTGTGATCACTGTCCCTGCGCATCACATGCCCATACACCGGAGACGGCTTTCGCTGAGTTTTTCGGGAATGGAGGTGACTTTGATGCTTCCTTGGACGTAATCATTCCGTATTTTATCAAGTCTGGTCACACCTCCCGCCCACCTCAGTATCTTCATCTCCGTAGCATTGTGATTTTATAAAAAGGCCAAAATGTTACGGTGTATAAATAGTTATATCATATTTATTTATAAGTTCTTATTTTAAAGTAACGTAATTTTATTTAAGTAGTTGCATTAGGCTTTAAATGACATATTATGTTTTCACCAAGTCACATTTACAGGCGAAGTTACGAAAACAAGTTGCAATGCAATTTGTTCAACTTTGTGTTATAAATGGTACCTATCGAGTAAAACTTTATCCTTTATAAGGGCTCGTTTATACATGACGAGTTTTGCCTCACAGGTTTTTCAATAACTTAATTAGTTATGCGGGCACTTGTAACGTCACCGATTACTTCGAGGATACAATATAACATTGAACTGCTATATACTAGTTAAAAGAACATGTATGGATGAAAAATAGTAGAATGTCTTATCTATGAACTTCTTTGTCTCATTATTATGGTTAATTTATCATTACATCATTATATATCATAATGAATAATGATTTTTAATATATATCATTATTTGATTAGTCCGTTCTAATTAAATAAATAAATCACTTTATTTCAATAATTCTATTTATTCCTTGCGAGAATTGCTACAGTTACATAGCAACAGATGATAAGCATACATAAAATTTACAATCTCCAACAATAATTTACATATTTTTGATTGATAATCAGCTTATGAGTGTGCAATATTAAACAATGTCAATTAAAAAAACACGATTTTTTTTATTCAATCTGTGTCATGCCACTGCTGGACAAAGGTCTCCTCCACTATCTTCCAGGACTTTCGCTCGCGTGCCAAATCCCAGCAATCTATCTCGAAGGTATTGAAATCATCACGCCAGCGTCTACTGGGCCTTCCTCGGCGCCGTCGCCCGTCTTCAGGCACCCACTGCGTGACGATCGTTGCCCATCTGTCCGGGTGCATTCGTCTTACATGGCCCGCCTAATACCATTCTAGCCTGGCAGCCTTATTAAAAACACGATTATTAAATAAAATATAGAAAATGTCAATGGTTATGAAAAATAAAAATTGTCTACGAATACAAAAAAATGTAAACAAATACTAAAAATGTCAATGTACAATAAAACTAAACAAATGACATGAAAACTTAAACTGGGAAACATTCAAAATATTACACTAAAATTAAACAAGCATTGAAATCTGTCATTTAGACACTCTTTTTCCTCTAACAATTTGTTCCGCGAATGTTTAAATGCATTCAAACTATCCTCGGCACGAATTGACACAGGGACATGATTTTATATGATAGGCGCCATACAGAACACACTAAGCCGTAACAGTGCTGTCTTGCATGGTTGATGACGTAGACTGCCTTCCCACCGACTGCCAGAGAGATAAGGCACAAAGTTAAATAGATTTTTGTTTACAAAAATTGCTACTTCATAGATGTATAGTGATGGAACAGTTAAAATTCTCTATAGTTTAAAATCATCCCTAGAGGTGTGTCTTACATTGATTGGAAGCATCTTTTCTGCGCTATAAGCACCTTTGCTTTGTTTGTAGAGTTAACCCAGAATATAACTCCATACCTCAGTGTTGAAGCAGTATGACCATAGTAAGCTGTGAGTAGGGCCAGTGTATTGGTAATTTTACTTATTTTGTACTAGCTTGCCCGCGACTTCGTACGCGTTACGCTACTAAATGTAGAATAGAATAGAATAATCATTTATTTGGTACACACAAAATGACACATGAAACAATGTGTAGGTAACCTAGAAATAAAGCTAAACTCGCTGATACAACTTGACTTGACACCTCATTTTTATCCCATGGGAACTGATTTAGGGTATAAATGGTAGTTTATGTGGTTATCCAGGTTATAATCTACGTATATACCAAATTTCCAAACAAATATCCAATTTTTTGCATATATAATATTAGTGTAAAAGCGCATAAGAAAATTGTTGAATGCGCTTATCATCATCATCATATCTACAGGACGTCCACTGCTGAACAAGCCTTCCCCATAGATTTCAAGAGTGACCAATCTTGTGCGACCCAACTCCTAACAACCATTATCAGGAGGGCAATCGCACTAATTTTGAACGTGACTAACGTTGGAACTCACGTTGGTTTGACAGATGGCACTCGTGTCAGCGCGATACGTTATGCACATTTCGCCTTTCTATTTGGTCTTTCCAGTGTATGGTCTCCACTCGAGAATTTTTGCTGTAACAGCCGTCAATTCTTTGAACTTCATCATCATTATTATTATCAGCCATAGGACGTGTACCGCTTAAGGTAGGCCTCCCAATAAATTTACAAAATTGACCATTTTTTTTGTGGTACCAAACAACTCCAAGCAACCTTTATTACCTTGTCTTTCCATCTAGTGGGGGTCATCCTACGCTGCGCTTCTTAGTGCGTTTAAGTTAAGTTATCATATATATTTTATATAACCAAAGTCGTGGATGTGGGTAGAAAGATCAACCAGCTGAAGTGGAGATGGGCTGGACACTTGGCAAGGAGGAAAGACAGAAAATGGACGAGGGCAGCAACCGAGTGGTGGCCGCAAGAAGGGCGCAGACTAGCTGGCAGACCACCAGCCAGATAATTGAATGACATCGCGAGAGTTGCGGGAAGGCAATGGATGCGCTTGGCACAGGACCGGAGAGAATTGCGTGATAACGAGGAGGCCTATACCCAGCAGTGGGTGGACGTGGGCTGAGATGTTGATATAAAAGGTATATCTATCGGAGATAAGAAGCTTGCGAACCTGCGTTTCGCCAATGATATTGTTCTATTTAGCCCCACAGCACAAGAACTCCAAAATATGCCCAAAGACCTGAGCGCTGCAAGTCTTGAGGTTGGACTAGTGATGATTAAAGACAACTAATGACTAACGGCAACAAACACAAACCCATGGTAGACGGGCAAGAATTATACTACGTCGATGAGTACATTTACTTGGGCCAAATTGTCTCCTTCGAAAACAGGCAAGATAAAGAGGTCGACCGCTGCGTCGAAAATGCCTAGAGGAGCTTCTGATTCATAAAGACGCTAATGAAGGGAGACCTTCCATTGTCACTTAAGCATAAAACGTATATATTCTGCCCGGCCTTACTTATGGTGCACAAACTTGTTCATTGACAAAATCTCAAAAGTCCAAACTCAAAGTTTGCCAATGAGCCATGGAACGCATCGTGGTGGGGGTAAAGAGAATCGACAGGATCCGCAATACCACACTGCGCGCGAAGACCGGCATCGCAGATATTGGTAACAAGAC
Source organism: Philereme vetulata (assembly GCA_918857605.2). Taxonomy (NCBI): domain Eukaryota; kingdom Metazoa; phylum Arthropoda; class Insecta; order Lepidoptera; family Geometridae; genus Philereme; species Philereme vetulata. The sequence goes on from OU975442.1 coordinate 1,155,694, forward strand.
TGCCAGGCTGAAGTGGGACTGGGCGGGGCATGACAGTTGTATGGTTGCAGACGGGTGGGCAAGTCGTCACACAATGGGTGTCTGCAGATGGGCGTCGAAGCCGGGGCAGGCCGAGGAAGCATCGGCGTGACGACCTCGATGCATTCCAAGATGGCTGGTGGGACGTGGCGAGTGATCGTGATATGTGGAGGAACATGGGGGAGACCTTTACCCAGCAGTGGGAAAAGGTATAGGTTAAAAAAATAAGCTAACAGATATATCTAGTGATATCACACTAATGTTATTAATACGAAAGTTTGGATGTTTTTTTATTTATTTGTTTGTTTGTTTGTCACTCAATCACGTTGTAACGGCTGAACCGATTTCGATGAAATTTGGTATATACGTAGATTATAACCTAGATTAACACATGTTACTTTTAATTGCCAAACTACGCATTCGAAGCCGCGGGCGGAAGCTAGTTATGAATATACGAACCACTCAACATAAAAAACTGCCAGTATATCACAATATCAGCTACACAATAAATCCAAGTCAACCTGTGTATTATGTTAGAGCACACCGTTTAAGCTGCCCAAACAGATTCCATCAACAATTTACAAAGCAAACAAATTTTTCACCAGTCTCACCTGAACGCACCGTTTTATTTAATCGCAGCGCTAAGGCCCTTTTAGACGGATCATTTAACAACATTCAAACAAAAAGTAATCTGTGTCTTCTTAGAAAAACCACTATTCTGTTCCTAAAGCAATTTTTCAGCAGTTTTGTTTAATAAGTTATAATAAGTAATTAAACTATTTACCCATTTTTTGGCACAGGGCTCTTTAGTTAAATTAAAATGCGTTTTTAATTACCCAGTGTATGTAGTTTCTGTTTTCTGTTTATTTCTTATTATTATCATATTTTTAATACCCTATACTGTCCCACTGCCGGGCAAAGGTCTCCCCCATTTTCTTCCATTTCTTGCGTTCTCCAGAAATCTCCTGCCAATCAGAGTGGAACCCATCTAGATCGTCGCGCCAATGTTTTCGTGGTCTGCCTCGTTGCCGTTGTCCTGTAGGTTGCTAGTCGGTGGAGATCTTAGTCCACCTTTCAGAGTGCATTCACGTGGCATGACACACGCAGTCCCATATCATAAATAATAAAAAAAACACTGTAAGACACTGAAGAATGTGGTTAACACCAATTAGAAATTGGTTGGCTTGAAATATTGTGTCTAAAAAGACCCTAAGCCGTTTTATTTATCGCCAGCGCTTATTCGTACGCTGAAATTAAATAAAAAATAATGCACAGGATTTTGTCGCGTGTCGCTGTAATCCCAAGTAATAGATTGCTATTCGCAGCCCTACGTAGGACTGTAGCTATGCTATCATTCTACTAAGAGAAAATGTAATCTTCTCAAAAATCCGAGAGCTTGCGCTTGAATCAACTCACATTGCAATTCAGCGGGGTATATAACTAATGTCTTAGAAACACTTCCACCTGGTTTAGTTATATCGTCGTATTATAATATTCATCGTTTGCGGTCTTTAGACCTATAACTGTATGTTTTGTATACATATTATATTTCAAAAAATATTCAAATAATTGTATATTTCTCGAAATAAATGTTTAAATCCAAAAACGACAAATAAACGTGCGGGTGTAGCTGACTTAGGTCATTAATGTTACATTTATAAGTTATTAGCTTCCGCCCGCGGCTTTCTACCCGTGATTTGTCTATGAAAAGTAACCTATATATTAATTCAGGTTATAATCCACGTACATACCAAATTTCATCGAAATCGATTTAGCCGTTACGACGTGATTGAGTAAGAAACAAACAAATAAATAAACAAACATCCAAACTTTTGCATTTATAATATTAGTGGATAGAGATTTATGTAACGCCTATTGGCAAGCTTGCCCTTCACTTAACATCAGGTGGGTCATAAGCTTAAGACATTAGCTAAAAAAAACGCGGGGAAGACCTAACCGGTGCAACAGACAGCGCGATACAGGTTGCCAACTCTCTCTCTCTCTTTCCAGCTATGTATCCCCCATGATGGTGGGGTCAGCTTTCCTAGTCGTTCTTCTCCACTTCGCTCTAGCCTCGACGTCGTCATCAGAAACTTGGCACTCTCTCATGTCTTTTAACACTACATCTCTCCATCTTGTCTTGGTTCTACCTCTAGATCTTCGACCGGGGATGGAAAGTTGTAGTGCCAAATTCCCTACGTAGTCAGGTGGCCTCCTCTTCACGTGACCGTATCATCGCAGCCGAATCTCCTGCATCTTGTCAGCGATTTCGCGCACCCCCAGGCTTCCTCGCACGTACTCGTTACGGATTTTATCGAGCCTGGTGACGCCGCACATCCACCTCAGCATCTTCATTTCGGCGACTTGGATGATATATATGTTCTTTTGCGTTACGGCCGAAGTTTCGCTTCCATACGTTAAGACTGGTCTTATGTTGTTCTTATAACTAAGACCTTTACTTGGTTGCCAACTATTACAAAAAAAAGTTTTATCAAGTCCAGAGAACAGGAACCACACCATCCCCTGCGCAGGGGGGTTCAGGATTTTTGTTAATAAATCCCTGAGCTTTCTCTTTTACTGCCGGCAGGGGATTTGTCCCATCACTTACCCACAGGTGAGGTAGTAGACAAGCGTTTGACGATCGCCATAAAAAAAACTAAGAAGTAAGAAGAAGAAGAAGTAAGAAGCTTATCTCCTTGGTCTCTTCTGTAAACATGCACATCCTTCCTCTTTCCGCTACCCACCATGCCCCCCACTGCACTCATTCTCTTCTTGACCTCATTATTGTCTCATGCAACATTGATTGGTCTCCGATCATCAATGCTGTGGAGATAGATGACAAAGTAGCCGCTTTCAATAATATTTTAACTACACTCTATGACGCCCATGCACCCCTTAAACTTGTTAAGGTTAAACACCCACCTGCTCCCTGGTTGACAGGATCTATTAAGAAGGCAATGTCTAACCGGGACAAAGCTAAACGGACCTTCAAATTGTCTCCTACCGAGGAGAATTTAGCAACCTACAAGAAACTCCGTAATCGTTGTACTAAGTTGTGCAGAGACGCCAAGAGACGCCACATACACGGTTCTATAAAATGTTGCAATTCCTCTCAAATGTGGAAATTTTTAAAATCTCTTGGGCTGGGTAAACTGTCTAGCGATTCCGCCATATCATTTGATTTGAATACTATTAACACTCATTTCTCCAAATCTCCTCTTTCTCTTGATAAGAACATCAAACTTTCCACCTTAGACAAAATCTCTTGCTTGCCCAGGCCCGAGTGCCCTCCTTCAGAGAGGTTACTGAGAAAGAAGTAATTTTATTACTAAAATCCATCTCCACTAAAGCTGTAGGCTCAGACGACATTCACATTCAAATGTTACAACTTTTATCGTCTGAGCTTGCTCTTTTCATCACCCACATCATAAATCACTCCTTAACAACCAGCTCTTTTCCTTTGCCTAAAATTTCTAATCCTACCGTTGTCTCCCAATTTCGTCCAATCTCCATTTTACCTGTTCTTTCCAAAGTCCTCGAAAACATTGTTCATAGGCAACTTTCTCTCTTTCTTACTAAAAATAGCCTGCTGAGTCCATTCCAATGTGGGTTTCGACCTGGCCACAGCACCGTAAGCGCCCTTACAAAAGTCTCTGACGACATTCGTTGGGGCATGGACAAGAAGTGCCTTACTGTCTTAGTGTTATTGGATTTCAGTAGTGCTTTTAATTCTGTTGACTATGATATCCTACTATCTATCCTTTCCTTCCTAAATGCTTCTCATCAAGTAACCTCTTGGTTCAAATCTTATCTTTCCGGACGCTCGCAGTATGTGCGGTGGAACGAGTCCTGCTCTGACTGGTGCGATATATCTGCTGGTGTTCCGCAAGGAGGCGTCCTTTCCCCTCTACTTTTCTCAATTTTTATTAACTCTATTACAATTGTTATTTCCTCTCATTGCCATCTTTATGCCGACGACTTGCAAATTTATCGACACTTTAAAGCCGAGGACATATTAGAGGGAGTTGACCAGATGAACGCTGATCTTGACCGCATTAACACATGGGCTAAAAACTTTGGTCTATTGGTTAACCCTTCTAAGTCCCAGGTTCTACTTTTAGGAAGTCCATACATGCTGAGTGTTGTCAACCAGTCTACCCTTCCTCAAATACAGTTCGATCAGGTGCCTATACCTTACTCGAGCAAGGCCAAGAACCTTGGTGTCATTTTTGACAATCAGCTATCATGGGCCAGCCACATCAATGCAATAAGCAAAAGGGTGCATTTTTTTTTTCAATCCCTCAAACGTCTTCAGAAATTTCTTCCCTTTGAAACAAAAATTACTCTCGCCCAAGCCCTGTTGCTGCCCCTTCTCGACTATTCAGATGTCTGCTTTCTTGATGCCACGGAGCAACTTCTCAATAAACTGGAACGTCTACAGAACTTGTGCATCCGTTTTATTTTCGGTCTGCGCAAGTTCGATCACGTATCCACGTTCAGATCCTAACTTAAATGGCTCCCTATTCGTCTTCGTCGTGATATTCACGTTCTCTCACTCTTATTTAAAGTATTATATTGTCCACTCTCTCCTCCCTACCTCTGTGAACGCTTCGAATTCCTTGTCCCTCGCAGTGTGACATCCCGGTCCTCTAAGTCCCTTCTGCTCAAAACACCTCAACACACTTCAAGCCGCTATGGTGGCTCCTTTACCGTTTATGCGGTGAAAATTTGGAATGCCCTGCCCCATGAAGTTCGCGCTAGTCCGTCGTTTAACATTTTCAAACGGAAAGTTAAAGAGCACTATCTTTCTCTGTAATTTTATTTTATTGTAGGTATATATTTACTATTGTAGGTATATATTTATTTTTGTTTATATTAGTCTATTTATTTATTTATTATATTCATTCATTTTATTACTTTCTTTTGGTATATTTCGTTTTATTTGTTTAAGATATATGTACATATTTATGATTCTTGTACACGCACCTACCTTTAAAATCATCTCTCTCTCTAGCCTCAAAGGTTTGCTGGAAGAAAACTCTTTTTAGGGTTAAGCTCGCCTTTGTACATGTCCTCTATTTCTGTACTTTATTATGTATTTTCTTGTGTACAATAAAGAATAAAGAATAAAGAAGATAGGAAGCTTCTTCTATCGCTACTGACGTAGGACACAGGATAAAGAAAATGAGTGTATGGAGGAGGCTTTCTCTAAAAGATGACTGAAACAATTTATACGAGGATGCTTGAAAAGATTGGCTTTTCGATTAATAAAAGAAGGTCAAGTCCAGTTGAATGTTTTCATTTCTGATTCTAAAAGAAGCTTTTGATACAACTTTGATAATATTTGAGCGAAATGAAATTTAAAAAAAGTTTATTTTGGAATAGCAATTAAAACTCATGAAACTTCCAGTTTTTTTAATCGTCATAGTCGTTTCCGAGATAGGGCCGATATTTTTTTAATGCACAATTTTTTTTTATTCGACTTGTATGCACTGCCTTGTGTCCTTCAACTTGAAGCTTAAGCATGTCCCTTCTCAGTGAAAAAGAGTCAGTTTCCCCAAGTTCCTATTTTCCAAGATGTACCGGTAGCTGTAAAAGGTCAACTCGAGCTTCTAGGGGTTTCGTTCACTCCTACTCTCAACTTTAGCTCACACATCGAGTCTAAGGCTGAAACAGCTGCCATGAAGCTGGGCATCCTCAACAAAGTCAGGAAAACAGCTTTTTAGTCTTTACAAAGCACAAGTCCGATCTGGTATGGAGTACTGCTGCCATCTTTGGGATGGTTCGGTCAAATACAAGCTTGCAACCTTAGACTCGATAGAACGTAGGGCTTTTAGGCTTATAGGTGAGCAATATACGGCGGAGACTAAGACCCAAAGTCTCGAACACCACCGTAAAGTTGCAAGCCTATCAATCTTTTACAGAATACATTTCGGGGTATGTGCCCAGGAGCTATACGATCTGATCCCGACATCTTCCTTCCATCAAAAGACAAGCAGGCGCACTGCTCAGTACATCCGTACCTAGCTGATATACCACCCATTCGCACACCGTTTTTGTTCTACGTTCTTGATGCGTACAGCTAAGGTATGGAACACTTTGCCGTTGTCTGTTTTTCCTAAGGAATACAATCCGAGTCTTTTTAAGGTAAGACTGAATAAGTTTCTTCTAAATCTTCGTGCTTCATCTTAGACCACATCTTCGCTTACCATCAGGTGAGATTATGGTCAAACAAAGATCTATCTAGTAAAATAAAACGCTGTTAAGCCTCACCTGCCCTTTAAACAGAAACACAGCAATGCTGCTTGGCGGCAGAAATAGGTATGGTGGTAGTACTTTCCAGGAGAGCCCTTTCACAAGGAACTCTACTGCTCTTAACATACGCTCTCCATCCAACACAATAACGAACAGACTCCCATACTCGGAGTAGCGTTATTGTAAAGGTACATACATTCTAAACAACAATATGGAAATGGTTCAATTATAATGTTTCAATTGAAACTGCCGGGAGCTGACAAAGCATACACGCCGCTTTGATTCAAGCGGACCAAATAAAGCAAATAATATTTAAGAATCTACCACCGCTATATTCCGTCTTAATATGAATCATCATCAGCCAGAAGACGTCCACTGCTGAACATAGGCCTCCCCCTTAGATCGCCACAACGGGCGGTTGGTAGCAGTTTGCGCCCAACGGCTCCCCGCAATTCTTACTAGATCGTCGGTCCACCTTGTGGGGGGGGGGGGCGGCCTACGCTGCATCTTCCAAACCGTGGTCTCCACTCGAGAACCTTTCTTCCCCAACGGTTATCGGTTCTACGAGCGATGTGGCCCGCCCATTGCCACTTCAACTTGCTAATTTTGAGAGCTATGTCGGCAACTTTAGTTCTTCTGCGGATTTCCTCATTGTGGATTTTGTCACGCAAAGAAACCCCGAGCATAGCCCTCTCCATAGCTAATTGAGCGACCTTGAGCTTGGTCATGAGGCCATGAGTAAATGAATGAATTAATATGAATGAATGAATGTAATTTCGCAATAGGTAGTTTATTACGTTATATTGTTTTTATTTACTGTTGGCCGACAGTTACGGGAAATCCTAAGATTTTTTGATCGGTCTCAAAAACTTTCTAGCCGAACGGTACTTGAATCCGCAACCTTCCTGTAGATACGAGGATGAACCGCCAAGTGTGCTATAGGTTCTTGTCACGGCGGGGTCGAAATAAGTGAGATGATTCCGGTTTGACTCGTAAGCTGAATCATCTCGTTAATCGTTTAGCATCTCGCAGTGTATCTTCGTATCAAGAAGACGAAGGTTGCGGATTCAAGCCCCGTCCACTTAGAAAGTTTTTGAGATGGTTTTTAAATGTTTAGTTTATTAAGTTATATTTCTTTGACGGTTTATGTGAATATTATTATTCACGAGTTATCGGCGAATTTAAATAGATCCGGGAAGTCTTTATGTGATTATCTTTTATCCTGACCATCTAAAGGTTATCTGAAACAGGTTGTTTACATGGATAACCACCCGTTGTCAATTAATTTATCGGTAAATTACTTCTTAATTAAACTGACAAAACTTAATATAAGTATGACATTTTTGTTTTTTGTAAACTTTCAAATCCAAGGCACTTGTCAACCGTACTAATAAAAACATTATTTGGTCATAATTCTAGAAGAAAAGTACGTGGCACCCACCAATATTAATAATAATGACGACCTCCGTGGCGCAGTAGGCAAATAGCCGGCTGAGACGCAGAAGGTAGCGGGTTCGATTCCCGCTGCGGAAAAAATGTTTGCATGATCTACAGATATTTGTTCCGGGTCTGGATGTTTTTCGATATATTATAAGTATGTATTTACAAAAAAAATGTATGTAAGTATTTTATCAGTTATTTGGTTATAGTACAAGCTCTGCTTAGTTTGGGGGTAGATAGCGCTGTGTGAAATGTCCAGTAATATTTATTTATATAATATTTTTTTATTTTTGTTGCCAATATTATGGATTTTCTAAATTATTGTAAAACAGTTTATCTAAAAGTTGAAAATGAAATTAAATGATTCAAGAAAATGTATTTACTACAAAATGCACGAAGGTGTTTACAGTTTTAGTATGTACAATTTCGTAGAGCAGGGTAATCATTTGTAGAGATTTCTGTCGTCTCCTCACAAGGCTAGGCCTGTATTGAGGAAACATTGACAAAAACAAAAATATAGGTATATACCTAGTGTAAAATTTTGATAAGTAAAGAATAATTATTTGAAAACAATGTAATGAAATTAACTTGCGAATATTATAATGTTCTCCGTTTCTTGGTTAGATAATGTAACTAGCCAAATATTAATCACACGTTTTGCTTCATTAACTGTTCTGTGTTTTATGTCACAATATTTTGTGATATTGTTGTAGACGTGTAACTTAATGAAACAACCTAAACGTTATGCAAATTTTGTATTAACGGGAGGGTTGGTAATTTAAAGACTCTGCGGTTTATTAAGAAGTCGTACTCTGGGAATGATAGGACAGATTTATGTGTTTTCAGGGATGTTTTTAGCACACAGAGTTTGCGCACACTCAGAACACCAGCATCTATGTAAAGAATTACTTAACATGTTACCTATTTACCGGCCGATCAAGCTTCTAACTCTATAATCGTCGGTGGTTAGGCAGCAGACTCACTGATTGCTCGGATTCAAGCGATCCGATACCCGACTGGAACAATATCACTTCCAAATAAATAACTCTCAATAACACAACCACAAATAAAACTGATTCTATTATTGGCTTATCGCAAAGTTTACATACAATTTTTTGTATAAATAAACCAATAATTTTACTTGATACGTTGGTCTCTGTATAAAATACAAATGATAACGACCCATATCGAAGTCGATGACAAAGGTTGTCCTCAGGGAGCCAGTCGCCCGTTATCCATTAAAAGTTGAATTAATGCGCTTGTGACTTCTGTTCGTCGCTATCTGCTCTCTGGGGCTTGGTTTGACGAAGGTAGGCTTTTAATTTCATTTTTGAGATGAATCTTACTATTGAACTTAACTATGTGAAGTTGAGAGATGCCAACATGCATATTATTTTATTCTGACATGTTAGCACGAGACGACGGCACATTTGTTTCTTTACATATTGACGACCTCCGAGGTGCAGTGGGCGAATAGCCGTCTGAGACGCAGGATATTCCCGCCACAGGACAAATATTTGCATGATCTACAGATATTTGTTCCGGTTGTTTCTCTATATATTGTAGTTTGTATTTAAAATATATATTAAATATAAGTATTCTATCATTTATCTGGTTCCCATCATTGATTTTTGCTTAGTTTAGGGCTAAATGGCACCGTGTGAAATGTCCAGCATTATTTTATTTATCTTATGAGCCACAGAGTGTCGACTGCTGAACATAGGCCTCCTTACTAGATGCTCTGTAGATGTAAGAAAAGCTTTAATAAAACGGTTTAAGGTATTAATAAATACTCATCAAGAAATCTCAATATAAATTCAGAGGGACGCAGAAAGGTATCGAGAGAGAGGTGCTCGGAATCATACTGCGCGACGGAAAACTAATTTATTCGAAGTAAAACAAAAGTGAGTTACGTAATTTCCATCATAGCGAAGAAAAAGTTTTTTTGTAACTGACCACAATCTCACCTGATGGTAATCGATGATATGTCTAAGATGAAGCAGCGACGATCTAGGAGAAACGCATTTAAAGAGGACCGAATCGTATTCTTCAGGAAAAACAGACGACGGTAAAGTGTTCCATACCTTTGCTGTACGCATCAAGATCGTAGAACCAAAACGTTGTGTGCAAATGGGTTGTATATGAACTAGATACGGATGGTACTGAGCCGTGCGCCTGCTTGTCCTTTGATGGAAGGAGCATGAGCAGGACACATCGCTGGAATAGAAGCGATCCGTTGGACTAGGAGAACCCTAGAACCCCAGAGCGGTCACCCGGGACGAGCCTGACTCCCGAATTGATGGGTATGGATGACATGACTCGATGAGACGGGCACAAGATCGCTAGGAATGGATAAGAACAGAAGAGGCTTTTGTAATCCGATATATATATATACAGGGAATGCATCGACAATACCCCGGGTGTTGCCTGTGTCAATAGGCGACGGTGACCGCTTACCATCAGGTGCGACTTAAGCCTGTTACCCCACAAATAATATACCTCACAGTAAACCAAACCAAGCCAATTGTTTACTTTAAAAAAAATAGATAAAAAAGTGTGTAACACGTAACTATTTTTTGAAGTAAAACTTCTTTACGCACGCTTGACTTGGGCAGTAAGCTGGTGAATGCGTTACGAAAACTGCGAACGGAAGTTGAGAGGGAGATATAAGTTAGTGAAGATAGAAAGATAGAGAGTTGCGTTTCGTATATTACTGTAGGGGCAAAAGAGAGAGGTGCGAGCACACATTTTCTTTCTCTCTTTCTCTCATAGCCAGTTGATTTGTCGCATATCTCCTATTCCAAATTAGCCTAAATTATACAAACTGCATAAACAAAACACTTTTTCATGCTGTATAATAGAGTTCATTTTGTTATAAATAAAAAAGTATTTACGACGTTTCTTGTTTTGAATCTACCAGTTTCGATTTAGGAAAAAGTACAACTATTCCACAACAGATGGCAGGCAGCAGCAAAAGTTTTATTTCAGTCGTGTGGTCTAAAGCACACTTGTTTTTTTATCTAACCTATCTCGTCTCACTTCTGGGCAAAGGTATCCCCCAAGTCCTTCCAACCATTACTATCCGTCGATATTTCCCACATCCTTACGAAGGTGTCGAGATCGAAATTGAAGCAAAATTAACGTAACTACTTAAAATAAAAAAACTACCTAACACAACAGTTTGTAGTAGGTAGTTAAAAAACTAGCTAATAAAATACAATTTAAAAATAAATTTTAACAAACTCTAGTTTAAATTTAAATAAAATTGAAATTTTATGTCATAGATGTAGACAGTAGCATGCGTATGCTCCGTAAAGGTCATATCTATATCATAGCACACATATACATACACTCGGAAAGGGATCGTCACCGTATCAGCTCGAACCGTTCAGTATTCTTTGCATGAAACTACCTACTGCAACGTACACTAATCGGAATCGAAACGTAATCGCCTCGCCTCGGGACAAGCTCACGAACCGCGGTGCGGTGCGCTTACGGCTCGTCGTCCCCGCGCTTACGGCTCGTCGTCCCTGCGCTTACGGCTCCTCGTCCCCGCGCCTACGGTAGCTCTCCGTACCCGAGCGGTGAAACTGGTGCCGCCTAGCCGTAGCTAAAGAGCTGCTAATCCGCTTTAATTACGTGCTTACGTTAGGTTGACGACGAGACGAAATGCGATACGGTGACGATCCCTTTTCGACAAAAGGCGCTGCGTAAGCCCCGCGTCCCGCATCTATTCCTAAATAAAATAAAATTACCTTGGTGATAGAAGTTTTTAATTTTGTAAGGGTCCAAAGATACAGTTTAATATTAACCCCTTACTTTGTACCTTTAGTAATAATTTAGCAAAAAAATTTAAACACGTATTTCTCAATTTCTTACCAAAAGCCTAAATGTGAGTTTTTAGACCCCTATCTTGAGGAATTATGAATTACCCATACAAACTTGCAACCCCTATTTCACATAGATTATTTTTTGAGACAAAAGATAGCCTATGTCCTTCCCAAATTTAATTACTATCGGTTCAGCAGTTTAGTCGTGATAAGGTAACAATCAAAAATTATGGGTTGCCTATACAAATTTTTGATACCCATTTCACCCCCTTCAAGATTATTGTTTGAAAAAAAAGATATCCTATGTCCTTCTCCAGGATATAATCTATCTTCTTGCCAAATTTCATTACGATCCGTTCAGCCTTTTAGTCGTGAAAAGATTACAAACTAACTAACAAACAAAATAACTAACAAACAAACAGAGTTACATTCGCATTTGAAATATTAGTATGGATATGGATATAATCGTCGATTCTTGATTTTTCCCTAAAGTCGGATCAATTACCTTTGTTAGGGATGTCCACAGCGGGATTTTCTCCACTTTCAATGGAAAGCCAGATAAATAAATTCTTTCGGCACGTAACCTACATTTTTCCACTCTCGTTTATAGCTCGTAAATTCCCAAAGATGGCGTCGATACAGAACCCATTTACACTTTTCCATTTAGTCGAAATAATCGCGCAGCTTATTTCACTTATCGAGTGTCGCTGTCAAAGCGCGCGATTTTGCTCCTTTTTACGCTCATTCTGGGAGTAGGGCTGGCGATTTCATAATGTGCCAGGAAATAGTTTGTATGTCGTTTGAAATAATAAATGTTTTTTTTTTCATTTAAACTCAATAAATTTCAATTTTAATAGCTAATAATGATTTCCATGAAACATTTAATTCTTTCCTTTATTGAGCCTGACTAGAGAATATATAAAGCTCATATAATTTTGAACCCTGTTAGATACAGAGAAATCACAAAAGTGTAAAATTGCTTATTTCTTACATTTTATACCCGGAATCAGTATAGTATTTTCTATCTGTCATTATGAACAAGTCGCACCGTAGTATTTTATACCATCGAAAGACCTTTGCTAAAAAAATATAGGATCTAAGCTCAACAATTTCTGTAAATAGTAATGTGTGTATAACATTTTTTTATTCATTTTTAAAGTTAGCAAAAAAATTGAACACAATAAAAACAAATGTAAAATTGTGCCACAATACCCGGGTGCTGTGATATATAAACAATCAAACCTCACTGCTCTGTCAACTCTTATCTGCCGCCAAATAGCAGTACTTGTGCTGCTGTGTTCCGGTTAGATGGTAATGGTATGTTCCTGTAATTACTGGCACATAGGCATAACAGCTAAGTCCTATTAGTATGGCAACGTATCCACATAGAGATCAAGATAACATAATACCTTGTTTTGAATTCTATGTGGATATCTATGGGTTGCAGTAGCCACTTAACATCTGGTGGACTGCATGCTCGTTTGCCATATAAGTAAAATAAAATAAATAAAAACTCTCATTAGGATGTCAATTACTTCGTTCAGAAATTTCAGCTTGTGCTAACCCTAGCTCAGCGTAAAACGCTTTTTATCATGTAAAACATCTTTGTCTAGAGTCTATTACCTGACAAGTGCGTTTGAAAGAGTTTCGCTCTTCCCCCTTTGTGATGGAAATATGGCAGTAGTAATACATTATCGTATATTGCTGCTTTAAAGGAACAAGTATATGTTGCCGTAATTATATGGCTTGGTTTTATCGAGTGATTATAGTTTTAATCTGAATCGATGGAGTTATCTCTTGTTGACTCTATTCATTATTTTTAGCCGTATTAAGAGGATTCCCATCTGCATTTTATACTAATAATCTAAGACATTATGATTGTTAGTTTTATCCACAGATCTTTGACGACCTCCGTGGCGCAGTGGACGTATAGCCGGCTGAGACGCAGGAGGTTGCGGGTTCGATTCCCGCCGCGGAACAAATGTTTGCATGATCTACAGATATTTGTTTCGTGTCTGGGTGTTTTTCTTTTTATTATAAGTATGTATTTACAAAAAAAAAGGATATTAGTATTCTATCAGTTATCTAGCTCCCATAGTACAAGCTCTGCTTAGTTTGGGGCTAGATAGAGCAGTGTGAAATGTCCAACAATATTTATTTATTATTTATTTATCTGCATTGAATAGATAACGAGGGTTCACCTACTTTGCGGTGTAACTGATGTTATTTATATATTAATCGATTAACAAGGATGGCTGGGGGCAGCTTAGAAGGGGGGTAATGCACAATACTCCCCAATGTGTAAAAATCGTATTCCCTCCACCCTAGAATTAGAATTAGATTGTTAAAAACGTAAAACAAAAGACATAAGACGTCTCACAAACAATTAAGATAATAAAATACTTAATGCTAATATTAGCTGACTTGCGCACGGCTTTACACGAGACGTTTGTCAATAAAAAACATTACCCTACTTCTGCGCGGTAGGGTACAAAAGTAGCCAATGTATCAATCCCGACCATAATATATCTATCTACCAAATTTCATCGATAGTAAAGACAATCGGTTCATAATCCAAAGAGGCAATTCCCATACAAAATTATAAATTTTGAATATTTCAACTTTTTATGGGTTTATCCTATTTTTTTCTTTTCAGCCACCCTTATAATTAGAGCGAACAAAACAGAAAACAATATTTAAAGCAGTCAAACCGTTTTTGAGTTTTAGCGAGACTAACGAACAGCAATTGATTTAAATATATATATATATATATATATATATATATATATATATATATATATATATATTACGATTTTGCGCGCCACTAAAGTGAACGAGACACACAAAACTTTTTTGCTGTCTCCCACTCTTCTACTTACTATGCCCAAAATTCACTCGTCAGTCGATTGCATACAAGCTATGATAAAACATTCAGTGGCATTGATATTTTCAACGCCAGCAAATTAGGTTTCAAGCGGGAAGTTCTCCAAGTCCTAAATAAACATCCTAACTAATGAAACATACTTTTCTAAAGCTCACACAGTCAGTATAGATGTGGACGGAGTATTTAGGAAGGTATACACTACTCAGAAGTACTTACATTAGATAGTTAAATTAAGCATGTGTGTTTGTAGGTATATAAGTGATTAATGTCAGGAATAGGTATTATTATTTATTGCATTACCTACTTATATGTATGTATGAATGTATATATTTAATGTTTAGTGCGCGTGTCTAGTTATGGTTGTTTTGTAAATTATATTTATCTAAAGAGTTTTTACTGTAATTCTTTATATTAAAAATCATGGTCCTATTTAGTGCGTTAAGTGATTTACGTTGTTAATCTATAAGTATTTGATTTATTAAATGTAAATCCTTTATTGGCTGTAAGTTTTATTATAAGATACACCTGTATAATACTAAGAGCTGTATATTTTGATCGAAATAAAATAAATTAAAATATATTATATATCATCACTCGCCATGTAATCAAATTTAAAATGAAAATATATATTATCTTTGCCGCGTGTGATGGTATATTGGATTGCATTATGAGCGATATTTTATCCATATTCATACTACTTCATCATACATACTTTGGGCAGATAAATAGAAGCAAAATCAAGATGATGATTGTGGACCGCGTCAATGACAACTCGCCGGAAGTCACAGATATTGCGAACTGTGATGTTGTCAAATCATACGTTTATCTTGGAGGATGCGTTGACGAAATCAAGAGACGTATGGCGATATCTAGATCAGCAATGGACAAACTGAAGAAAATATGGAGAAACAGGCACATTACGGAGGCCACCAAGACTCGTCTTGTAAGAGCACTAGTGTTTCCCATATTCCTGTACGCTTCAGAGATATGGACTCTCCGGGAAAGTGAGAAAAAGAAGGTAGACGCTCTCGAGATGTGGTGCTGGAGAAGAATGCTTGGGTATTATGGACAGAATTCCGTACTAATCAGTCCATACTTCAAGAACTCAGCATCAAGCAGCGTCTCTCTTCCACGGTACAATCTCGCATCCTCACCTTCTTTGGACACGTGTCGCGGCGCGGAGCTCTCCATTGAACGCTTGGTGGTGCAAGGGCGGCAAATAAGGGCTGCCATAGATGTTCCTTTGAACGAGTGTGCCAGAAGTGCAGCGGCGCGAGAAGAGTGGCAAAGGGTAGTTAAGCGCGCCACAATCCTGACATGACGACCACGACCAATCTGCTAAGAGTGCTACGACTAAGAAGAAGACTAATATTTAAAATTCGAACGTAACTCTGTCTCTATGTCAGTTAGTTACATTTTCACGATTAAACGACTGGACCGATTTCATTGAAATTTGGTATATAATAAGATTATGACCAGGATTGAGACATAGGCTACTTTGACCTAACTACGCAGAAGGAGGGTAATGTTTTTATTGACAAACCACGGGTGCGAAGCCGCTGGTGGGTCAGCTTAGGTCATCATCATCATCATCCACAGTCTGACTTCACCCACTGCTGGGTATAAGCCTCTCCATGTTTGTGCCATCCGCCACGATTCTGCGCTAGTCTTCTGACGGCCCGCTAGTTCAGCAGCTCAGCTAGTCATAATAAAATATCACTCGTCATACAATACAATGTAAGATGAAAATATATATTATGTTCGCCGTGTATGGTGGTCCATTGGATTACATGGTATGCGATATTGTATCCTAATATAAAATATGATAGCTTCTTCATCGTGCGTGACGCGCTATAATCATCTCAAGCCGCAAAACTGCTAAACGCACAGAGATACGTGCGTCACTAACATTAACGACCTCATTATGAGCACTAGCTTGATCACCCACGCATAACCGCATAACTATGAAAGGTTAAATGCGTTAATTTCTCCATTTAGCCCCATTAAAATATTCAGGCCATTACGTCCATGAGCCTATGAACGTGCATAAAACTAATTTATAACAAACTTGGCGTAACTGGCCAGAACTTGCCCCTATCTGAGCTGCCACGTGCTAGTACTGTATCTGTCATAGTCTTGGAAGGTGGGGAAGGGAGAATAGTTATTTTGAATTGAGATTTTTTTATATTCGATTTAAAAAAAAAACGTTTAAAAAATGAGGAGTGGGAATAGGAGGGCGAAAACACTTTACACCCTATTCTCATACCTACCAAATAAACAAAAAAAATATACATTAAAATCGGTCGATCCGTTTCGGAGGAGTTCAATCACAAACACCGTGACACGAGATTTTTATATATGGTTTATTGATAGAGCGAAGCAAGATCTCTAAATCAACTTGGGCAAATTGGCGTTGTATGTATGTATGTTTGTTTGTACGAGGATAACTTTCGAAGCGTTGATCCGATTATCGTGAAATTTTATACATAGGTAGGTAGTGATGCCACAATTTCGGTGTGACTAAATGAGCTAAAAATGTGGAGGGTGGTTGCGATATTGAGGTTCAAGAGGGATGAAACAAATGAAAATGAGACTATTACGTCAAGTGGGACATCAAATAAAATGTTAAAAATATTATTATAACATTTAGATTACGTTTTTATTTTTCGTAAAGTTTTTATAGTTTAGAGTTATTATCCAATAACAACTGAATTTGGACAAAATTTACAGGGTACACCAGTGACCCCATAGTGCTGTAATTTGGTATGCTTGTAGCTTTAGTGACACAAATATAGGAATAAGTTTGAAATCCAGAATAACTGCAATTTGTACGCCAAAAATTTATAACCAAAGGACATGAACTTCCGTTACCAGTAATTTAAATGAAACTTTAGGTCAAGTTATTTGTTTATTCATTTCGTAGCACTACTTTGAAAGTCAAAGATTACAAATAATATTATATTGTTTAATCGGAGACTCGCGAGATCTCAGTTCGGGGCAAACCACTAGTATGCCAAAATGACAAAGACACCATATCAAAATTTGTCAGATAAACAACACTAAAGATTTTTTTATTTTCAATATCATCGGAAAATAATCATTCCACGGTAATGAGGGCATTCATTCTCGATTTAAAAAAAGTAATGGTCTAGCGTAACTAATAGATGGCGCCATCTAAACAAGCACCCGAGACATGCTCCGCTAAAAATATATATTTATAAACTTGCCAAACTGTCAAAGTCACAAAGACAACATCAATTTTTTTAGAGAACATGCTCACTCCGTTTTTGTTTCGTCTTGTGTGTGGCAATCAATGTTCATTTTCATCATCATCATCATATCAGCCGTAGGACGTCCACTGCTGGACAAAGGCCTCCATCATTGGTCTCCAGGAACTGCGGTTGGAAGCTACCTGCATCCAACGCCGACCTGTGGTTCTTACCAAGTCGTCTGCCCATCTTGTAGGTGGACGTCCTACGCTGCGCTTGCCGGTCCATGGCCTCCATTCGAGAACTTTCCGGCCCCATCGGCCATCTGTTCTGCGCGCTATATGGCCTGCCTATTGCCACTTCAACGTGCTGATCCATTGGGCTATGTCGGTGACTTTAGTTCTCCTACGTATCTCCTCATTTCTGATTCGATCCCGTAGAGACACCCCGAGCATAGCCCTCTCCATAGCTCGTTGAGCGACTCTGAGCTTATTCATAAGGCCAATAGTGAAAGACCATGTCTCGGTTCCATATGTCATCACTGGTAACACACACTGATTGAAGACTTTCGTCTTAAGGCACTGAGGTATGTTGGACGAAATGTTCATTGTTCATTTTGTAAATGCAATGTTCATTTTGTAATCGTATTACTTCTTAGACCTGTGCTAGCCTAATTGAATCTGACTAATCAACACACTGTATCTTGAATAGATGTTGATGGTTGTTCTGAAGAAACTTTGTTCCATAAGAACACTGAAGATATATAGCAGTTTTCTTCAATATTCTTCTGGCAGTATCTTTTACAAATAGATAATTTTTAGTAGGAAAAATGACAAGTACTTATGTAAGTACCTAATCCACACCAACTAACTTATAAGTATGTAGGTAGATAAGTACGTAAAGTATTGCTTAAATAACTTCATATCAGTTACACGAAAGTGAGCTGAACATATTAAAGAAGACATCAATATGTACGAACTAGGGTTACATGTTTAATTGCTAGTACATACTCATTTCGTTTTGCGAACTGTTAAAAAAAATTAAATGATTTTATTCTTATTCAAGTTTTGATTGATATGGCAAATTGGCATTGACAATTCAATTACTTTTAAACACACAAGTACATGATAGGCATTGAAATGATTGCTATTTTTACATCATTTTCATATGATCAAATGATTATTTTTATCACTGCTATTTCACATGTAAAAATCCTAGGCAATGATATTTCATTATAATGCCGTAATGTCACACTCGCTATTCTTGCTAGTGCTATTTCAGATGTGAAAAATCAATCAAACGAAAACACCTGATGAATTCCGAAGAAATGCAAACGACTGTGATTTGTAGGAGGCCCGAATGACAACGACCGATATAAAACGAATACCGAAAGTGATTTCATTTTAATAAGTTTTAACAGGTTATGCGAATGAAAATTACAGGTGTGATATACTCGTGAAACGTTCCATTCGTAGTGTTTGATCTATTAGCAGTTCTAAATACATGGCCGTGAAAAGCCCTACTTGACATTAACAATTCAATTTCTTTTGATAATCGGCGTATGACAGCGCAGCGCCATCTGTTAGCAGTTTTTAAAACATGGTTCAGCAGTGGACGTTGACATTATGATGACGATGACTTATTCGAAGCAATTGACAGACTACTTTTCTTTTATATCGAAATTAATATCAAGGGTATCCTTGTGGAGCACTAACTTGGCAACAACACCGACCGTTCTACGTTGGCTATATCTCGCGCGCTGTATAACTGCGAAAGTTGAGTTTCGTTCATTAGACTTAAAGTCCTCATTGCCGTATTGGAGATCTGCCAAACGCGTTGTGCAGTTCACGGTAATTGTTGCTTGCAAAACTTATGACGAGCAGATGGTGAGAGCAAAAGCTGATAGACGAAACTGCATATTTTAAATAGAAGGTTTTCAAAATGTATTAAGGACGGGGGCGAACATTCGCACACTTTTAACAATACTTATTAAAAGAAAGAATGAAACTACATTTATTTGAAAATAATTGTAAAAAAAATAATTATTCGTACCATTACACAGGAACAAAAATATATAACCCATGTAATAAGTTGGGGAAAAAGTCTTTTCGCATTATAGTATGTATGAACTTGTAATAAAATCTCTTTGGCTATACTATTTGTATCTAGCTGGTTTTCGTATCATTCAAGGTTTAAATTTTAAAGAAGATAATTCAAAATTCAAATTAGGAAAATGTGTGATATTTATTTATTTTTTGTACTGTAAAGATGAGAGAATGTAATGAAGAAATTCGATACATTTTAAAATTTTACTACAAAAAAGGTAAAATTGCAACGCAAGCCGCAAAAAAAAATTGCGATGTTTAGGGACCTAGTGCAATGTCTGTGAGAGTAACACAAATTTGGTTTAAGCGTTTTCAATCCGGAAATTTTGATGTCAAAGATGCACGTCGCTCTGGTCGCCTTATTACGGATAAAATTGATGTAATTTTTAAAAAAGTGGATCAAGATCGGCATATTAGTAGTTACGACGTAGCTGAAGAACCTAATAAACCGTGTACTCATTTGTGATTCTTTATTACGACGTAATGAAACCGAACCATTTTTGAAGAAGCTGATAACTGGTGATGAAAAGTGGATCACGTACGACAAGAACGTGCGAAAAAGGTCGTGGTCAAAGGCCGGTCAGGCTTTACAGACTGTGGCGAAACCCGGGTTAACTCGCGACAAGGTGATGCTGTGTTTGTGGTGGGATTGGAAGGGCATTATTCATTATGAGCTGTTACCACCAAGCAGGACCAGCGATTCTGAACTCTACTGCGAACAACTGATGAGATTAAAGCAAGAAGTTGAGAGAAAGCGGCCGGAATTAATCAACAGAAGGGGTGTGGTTTTTCATCATGATAACGCTGGATCACACACATCTTTAGCCACTCAGCAAAAATTAAGAGAGTTTGGCTGGGAGGTGTTAATGCATTCGCCGTATAGTCCTGACCTTGCACCTTCAGATTTCCACCTGTTTCGGTATATTCAGAATTCTTTAGGCAGTGTCAGGTTAACATCACGAGAGGACTGCCAAAACTACTTGTCGCGGTATTCTGATCAGAAGTTCCAAAATTTCTATAGCAATGGGATCATGTCCCTACCTACAAGATGGCAAAAAGTTATCGAACAAAATGGTACCTACATACTTTAGTTAAATGTAAATAAACTATATTAATAATTGTTTTGAATTTTCTTAAAAAATGCGAAGAAACTTTTTCTCGAACCTAATTTACAGGCTGGTTTTTTCAGAAGGGTTGTGATGGCCAAGACCGAAACCACGAGCGTTAGAGAAAAGACTTGCAAAGAGTCATGGCCCTCAAAACAATAACAGCATTTTTAGTTCTTTTTTTATAATAAATATTTTTGACAGACATCGACCCAAATGATTTAAAAAAAACATTCATTATTATTGAATTCGTAGTTCCTAAAGATCAATAAGGGAGGCCTTTGTACAGCAGTGGACGTTCTATGGCTGATATGATGATTTTGATGATGATGATGATTCATTATTATTGAACCGATGTTCTGTTGCTGATATTGATTTTATAAAGGAAATGTAATTACTAAATATGAAAGGAAATAGCAAATTTTTACAAATTACTTCTAATATCTCAATTTTACCTCACTAATAAGTTCCTTTAAATGGTTTCCATTGCTACATAATGTATAAGTTTATTTTTCTATTAAGACTTTACTGCATTTGATACCATGACAGGATTTATCCTCGATAAAATATCAAGCAATGAACTTTGTTAGCCCTCAACCTTGAACTTGATTGAACATAATCCATGGGCTCAATAATACAGGTCTTTTTTTTAATCATTCGGGTCGATTTCCGTCAAAAGTATTATGATTAAAAAAAAAACTAAACATGCAGTTATTGTTTCCTTGTGAATCGAGGGCATGACTCCTTTTACAACTTTGCTCTAACTCTCGTGGTTTCGGACTTGGCCATCACCGCCTTTCTCAAAAAAACATCCTGTTTATTAAACTTCCTTTGATGCAATTACTTGAGATATTCCACTATTATATCATGTTTTATTATAATTTAGTTTTGACATAACGTTTTAGTTAAAAACCTAAAGTTTTGTTTTATGTATCTGTAAATGGATAACATTATTAATAATTATAATGACGACCTCCGTGGTGTAGTGGGTGAATAGCCGGCTGTAGCGCAGGGGGTAGCGATTCCCACCGCGGAACAAATATTTGCATGATCTACAAATATTCTTTTCAGGTCTGGATGTTTTTCTATGTATTATAAGTATGTATTTACAAAAAAAGTATATAAGTATTTTATCAGTTATCTGGTTCCTATAGTACAAGCTCTGCTTAGTTTGGGGCTAGATAGCGCTATGTGAAATGTCCAGCAATATTTATTTATTATTATTATAGGTATTATTCAATTCAATTCATGTATTAAATCAGATAATAGTTTACTATAGTCTAACTTTTTATTAGCTGCAGTAAAATGACGTTTCTAAATGTCATTCCGTAAAATAATGTTGCCAGCCTAATCTCAATAGGGATGTGATTCAGTTCACAAAAATTAATTAAATAACATTATTATGACGTTTTTGTTTCATTTTGAATGTACCTCCCTATACTTCCACTAAAAAAGATCAATCCTCTAGTATAGTAATAATAATAGGTTAAAAAAATACATTACAACTTAATATTAAATCTCAAAAAAAAAAAACAAACTGATTATTCATTTATGATTCACTCATTTAGCTACATCCCTATTTATTTTTCTTCAAAAACCGGCAACCCACAAAACGTCATTTTACTGCAGCTAATAAAAAGTTAGACTTTAGTCCATTTGTGTAAGGTTAGTTAGGTTAGGTTATAAAACTTAAATAATATCTAAGTAATATTAGTCATGTATTTTGATAAACCTTTCATTCGCATCCCAACCCAATAGCCATAAGGCTATTTGATCAGGATCCGAATGAAAGATTGAATGACAGGCAGGTCGTATCTATCAGGTATGAGCTGCAGAATGCTGTTGGAGCTGGCCCGTACTCTGCTTAGCAATGAGGCCGTTTTCTTACAGTATATGGCATATAAACCATCTACCCGCGCCTCAGTAAACATGGTAGATGCACTGCAGTATCGAGGCAACCCCAACAATATTTTGAAGCCATTATTGTACTGGACGCGTAGGGCACTTAGCGATTTTTAAGTATAGCTCGTGTATTAAGATTGGCAGTAGGCTTTGAAGGGAGTTATTTTCACTTGCCTACTGCAATGTGCAAACCTTTGAATCAGCATGTTACTTCTGACCGCCATTGCCCTATGCTCCCTTTCTATATCAGCCAGATCATCAAGGTCATCAGTAACATAATCACAAAGGTACTTACTTAAATGTATAGACCCTTTTCAGTTCGGCTCCTTTAAGTTTGATTGCTTGAACCGATTCGGGAACTTTACCGGCGGCCTTGAAAACAAGGTATTCACTTTTTTTACAATTATAGATTATCATTGTAATTTTTGGTTGATATTATTTTTAACTAGTGGTCCCGCCGAACTTCGTATCGGCTTGACATGCATAGGTATAACGCGGGCTGTCAACATAAGTCACCCTGGTAGAATTGTCAATTGTTGTTCCCGGCCATCATTATGTATGAGAAAATGAATGACTTCCACAAATAATTCAATACCAAAATTAGCCAAATCGCTCTACCCGTTCTCGAGTTTTAGCGAGACTAACGAACAGCAATTAATTTTTATATATATAGACAATGTATTTAGGGATAACTCCTAGCGAAGCATCTGTTTCAAACGATATTAATTTTTTTTACATCCTCTTTGACGATATTTGCTGCACGCATTCTGTCAATTCTATATCAAACGTCATAAGGTTACATTATAAAAGCGCTAAGGTTAGATTATAAATAATTTTATATGGTGGTTAAGTTTTCTTAAATTTGCTAATTTTGCGCGAAATTTTCTAAATGTTTTCTTTCATAAGAACCTTCTCCTGACAATAAAAAATACAACAAAAAAAGAATTGGCCAAATTGGTCCAGGGGTTGTTGAGTTATGCGCTTACCAACACATTTTGTGATTCATTTTTATATTATAGATTATAGTATTTTAATGTTATTATTATAAGTTTTATTATGTAAATATTGACATGCCTGTAACAACCAACGTTATATTTAAGGTGAAAAAATAAATCTGAAAATATACTCAATACGTTTATTGCTCTCACATGGTGACAAAGTTGTCACAGGTCATAGTTTCACATCATAAACCCTGACAACAGCAACAGGCAGGCAGCCCATGTTTTCGTATCTTATAGCACGTTAACAGATATCAAGTCATATTAGCACGTAGACTACTTGCTAATTAGCACGTAGTAATTGTCTTGTAATTTTTACATCGGAAGCCATAATGGTAAATCTTTCATTCTTCATTCAAATCACTCATTCCGTTCGATCAATCATAACGTTTCATTTCACACAATATCCGTACCTCATCTAACATTCCTTTTCAATTTCATATAAGTGTTACAAACGTGCCTACAGTACGGTGATCGCCTACCATCAGGTGAGGTCTTCTTTGCCTTAGTGGTGTAATAAAACTAAATAAAAAACGACTCAAAGCGTGAAAATCCTCTTTATAATATATAAAATTAGTAACTTTACCGTAACAATTTCCTAGTTTTACTAAAATATTCGTGCAAACATTTTAAAACTAACCCAAGCATCCATTACTCAGAGTCGCGTTACTAATTGGATGGCGTAATATTTATGTCGCGATTTTTAATACGCGATATAATCGTGCTGTAGACTTGTAAGACTACCTTTATTTGACAGGACTTTGCAATTATTACCTAACCCGGAGTTTTATTTGTATAGGGCCGTTATAAAATGTTTTTGCAAGCGGTTAAAGTATTTTTATGAAGACGCCTGGTACAATAGTAAATGGCATTACGAAGGGTATGTATGTACTGAGTGCGATACACCTTTCTATACATAAATATATTTTTTAAATAAAGAGAAATAACAAAATAATAATTTTCCTGCTGGTAGAGCTTTTGTGAACGAACTCGAGGAAGTGGGCACCACCGCCTTACTTATCTGCCGCCAAATAGCAGTACTTGTGCTGCTGTGTTCTGGTTAGATGGTAATGGTATGTTTCTGTAATTACTGGCACATAGGCATAACAGCTAAGTCCTATAGTATGGCAACGTATCAACATAGAGATCAAGATAACACAATAGATTGTTTTGAATTCTATGTGAATATCCATGGGCTGCAGTAGTCACTTAACATCTGGTGGACTGCATGCTCGTTTGCCATTTAAGTTGTATAAAAAAAAAGAAAACGTATGATCGCTCAGAGTGCTCTGGAGAGGACTGCTTGGTGTTTCACTATGAGGAATCAGAAATGAGGAGAGTGATTGACAAACCTAAGTCACTGACTTCGCCTGGAGGATTATCAAGCTGAAGTGGCAGTGGGCGGGGCATATAGCTGGAAGGACTGACGGCAGTTGGCGCAGAAATGTTCTAGAGTGAAGACCACGCCATGGATAGTGCAGTATAAGAGTAACTTAATAAAATAATTAATAACTTATGCTGGACGTTCACACAGCGCTATCTAGTATTAAGTAAATTCCATTTCATTTCATTTATTCATTCATAAACAATTATATAATTGTGTTTGAAATCACATCCTAAACACAAATTACAATATTTTAAAAATATCACATACATGTCAAAAATAATAAAATAAAACAAAACAAATGTCTACTTACCTATATATAAAAATGTCAAAAAAGTCAAGAAAAGTCAAATGGAAAATAGACATCAAAGAATATAAAATAAAAATGATTTAGAATAATATTACTAAGGAATTAATAATACAAACATGTCACATATTAATTAAATTGACCATTAACTCAAAATCTATATAAAAAAAAGAAAACGAATATTCAATATTATTACAGGTCATAAAATCATTAACTGAATATAAACACCCTTTCAACAAAATCTCCTTTAGTCTTGATTTGAATTTAAAAGGACTGTCGATAATTTTCATGTCAGTAGGCAGTGCGTTAAAAAGTCTTACAGCTTGATACCGCGAGCCATGTTTGGCAACATTTAACCTTGGACAAAGAGGTGTCTCAAGATCTTTTCTCCTTGTGTCTATTCTGTTTTCCCTTTGTTCAAAAGTTTCATATTTAAGCGGATTTTTAACTACGTCCATTAAGACTACTAGAATGTATAGGCTGGGAACCGTCAGAATATTGAGGTTTTGAAAATTTTCTTTGCATGATTCCCACTGTGGAATGCGCACTATAGTTCTAATGGCTCGGTTTTGAATAATAAACGCTCTATTTATGTTGTAGTTATAATTAATTATTGATTAAAACGGGTATTTATCGCGTATGTACCTTTTTTATTTGTTATCCCGACGTTTCGGCTGTGTTGCAACAGTCATGGTCTCGGGCTGACTGGAGAACCAAGATATTTTGGTACTTAAGGCCGATAAGGGTAACGCCACTGTAGTGATTAATTCCACTGACTATGATGAAAAAATGAGGAGTTTGTTATGTGATGATAAGGTGTATAAGCAAGTACCTTACAACCCAACTGCCAGAGTGACAAAGCGTATTAGAAATCTGATTTCGGAATACAAGGATCTTTTTACAGAAGATGTTTATAACCGTCTACATAGACCTACTATAGTGCAGTCGCCAACATTGTATGGTTTACTTAAGGTGCATAAGAGTAATGTGCCTCTTCGTCCCATTGTGAGCCAGATTGATTCGCCTACCGATTATTTGGCAAAGCATGTTACTTCAATTTTGCAGCCTTTGGTGGGAAAGACGACATCTTTTGTAAAGGACTCGCGCCATTTTGTAGACATACTGGGGAGTTTAAAATTGGAACCAGACGACATATTGGTGAGTTTCGATGTGGAAGCGCTCTTCACCAACGTTCCAACAAAAGACTGCCTGGATGTTATACGAGAGAAGCTAAAGGATCACGAACTGCCTGACCAGTACATTGTTCTCCTTGAACACTGTTTAGATGGGAACTTCTTTTTATATCATGGGCAACATTACCTCCAGATTGATGGAGTGGCCATGGGTAGCCCGGTGGCACCAGTTTTGGCTAATATCTGGATGGAGCATTTTGAAACTAAATTAGATCTTACAGCTCATGGTATAGAGTTATGGAAGAGATACGTGGATGATGTCTTTTGCATAATGAAGGGGAGTAAACGAGAAGTTGAACAATTTACTGTATACCTAAACTCCATTCACCCGAATATGCGGTTCACTTATGAAATGGAGGATAATAGGATATTAGCTTTTCTCGATGTCAAAGTTATGGTGAAATCAGATGGCCGTCTAGCGCACTCTGTTTACAGAAAGCCAACACACACTGCCCGCTTTTTGAACGCTGCGTCACACCACCATCCTCGCCATTTGCAATCTGTTGTTTCATCGTTAACAAACAGAGCTTACGCTCTCTGTGACCCTGAACATCTGGAGAGTGAGCTGGCCCATGTTCAGGAGGTTCTAAAATCCAACGGATATGTAAATAAACGGCAGCCAAGACGCACAAACAGAGAAAAACCAACGGAGGTCTGTAGAAAGCCAACGTTTTTGCCATACGTGAAAGGGGTGACGGATAAAATTGGAAATGTGTTGAAAGGGTTTTCAATCAAGTCGGTCTTCACTCCTCTCTCAAAGATGGCCAAGCATTTACGGACTCCAAAGGATGTTATACCTCTGCACATGCCTGGTGTTTATAAGATAGACTGTAGCTGTGGCCGCTCTTACATCGGGCAAACCAAACGTACCATTGCCGAGCGTGTCAAAGAGCATATCGCAGCTGTCAAAAATCGCCAGGTAAACAAGTCGGCGATAGCAGAGCATCTGGTAGACTCGGGACCGAATCATTGGATTGAACTTCATGATCCTAAGGTTCTCTCTAGTGAACGCCGTTATTACAAGAGAATAGTTCGTGAAGCGATTGAAATCAAGAAATTTCCAAATTTCAATCGGGAAGATGGCTATAGACTCTCAGCGTCTTGGAACCCAGTGATTGCTAGGTGTGCGCGTCGTAATCGGTCGACTCAGTGCGTAGATACGGTTAGTGTAGTGTGTCGTAATATGAACGAGGACATTTCTAATTCTGAAGACCAAGTGAGGGTATATGCTGCAGCTACCCGCACTTCCCGACGGTAGCTCCAAGTACTCCAGTCAGCCCGAGACCATGACTGTTGCAACACAGCCGAAACGTCGGGATAACAAATAAAAAAGGTACATACGCGATAAATACCCGTTTTAATCAATAATTATGTACAGTGATCGCGATAGTTATAACTATTTCCCCAAAACTTCACACTATATCTTAATCTTGACTCTACTAGGGCATAATATACTATTTTAAGCTGTGCGATCCCTACTTCTTCTCTAAGGCTTCTAAGAGCGTAACATGCTGAGCTGATAGCATTAACAATAGACTCCATCTCAGTTTTCCAGTTCAGGAACTGGTCGATATGAACTCCTAGAAATTTGACACTTTTTGCAAATTCAACCTCAAGCCCCTCACATGCTACATTAACTGATTCGTTAGTGCGCTTTGTTGTTTTAAACAGGATAGCTTGTGTCTTCTTAATGTTGAGTTTTAAGTTATTGGCATGAAACCATTGATTGAAAACTACAACTGCATTGACAATCTTTATTTTAAGTTCTTGTAAGCAAGAGGCTGGTATGATTGCATTGGTATCATCCGCATATACGACTAGTTTAATATCGGGAATGGCATTGCTTACAAAATTGATAAGATCATTAAGGAAAATAACAAAAAATATCGGCCCTAATATAGAGCCCTGTGGAACTCCACGTCCGATGTTGCACACTTTCGACTTCGTCACCACTTCTTGTCCATTCATAATACTTTTTAATTCAATAAATTGCTTCCTATTGTTCAAATACGATTTTATAAGACACAACGCAGATCCTCTGACCCCATAATGTTCAAGCTTTGCAAGTAGAGTATTGTGGTCTACCAAGTCGAAAGCAGAGGAGAGATCAAGAAATAGTCCTGCTACCTTGTTTTTACTATTAAGATCACCAACAACTTCATTTATAAGCAGATCAACCGCATCTACAGTACCAATACACTTTTGGTATCCAAATTGTCTCTTATTTAGTACGTTGTTCTTATTTAAGAGTAACACTAACCTATCTTTAATAAGTCTTTTATAGATTTTAGAGAATCATGGCAGTAACGAAATTGGTCTATAGTTTTTTGGGTCATTTTTTTTCCTTTTTTATGGATCGGTAGAACTCTAGCTATTTTTAGTTGCTCAGGGAAAATGCCAGAACTCATATAGTTATTGAAAAAATTAGACAATGGCTCAGCAAGAAGATCAATATTGTCTTTGACAATTGTAATAGGTATTTCATCATATCCATGTGAACGTTTTACCACCATCCTTTTTACTAAGATTTTAATCTCATTTCTATTAGTGGTTCCCATTTCCATGTCAGTAAAAACTCTATTACAATTATTTATTAAAAATGTCAGGGCTAAATTATTGTCATTATTATCTAAGTCATATGTACTGTAGTCAAATTGTTTTGCAAATATGTCAGCTACGTCTTGGGCATTGTCAAAAATCTCATTATTAATTTTAAGTTTATAAGTGTCCATGTTTCTTTTACTACATTTATTTCTATGTCTGTTAACTAAATTCCATATTTGTTTCGATTTATTACCAGCTTTTTCTATTTCATCTTTAACTGCAACTTTTTTTGATGTAAATAATACCTTTTTATAAAGTTTAATGTACTTTTTACGATATACGGTTAACGATTCATGACAGTTGCTCTTATTCATTGAGTTTAGAAATCTTTTCATTGTACTCGACTGTTTGACACTTTTTGTTATCCAATTAATAGAATGTTTCATGTGTGTATTTACTTTAGTACTTTGTACTAGTAGCTTTGTTTACTAGACGTTGAAAGCATGTTATAAAATTATTAATATTGCAATTCGCTAGGTCACACTCGATTAAACTCTGCCTAAAAGTACATTTTTTTTCTGTAAAAAAACTCTACGTTTCAGCGTATAGAATTGTTCGGGTATTTTCTTAAAATTAGTGTTTTCTAGAGCTAGGCTGCAGAATAGACCAGCATGCCCATCTGCAAGCCTGTTGTGATCAATGTCGCTGCTCAAAATATAATCCTCTCGCAGGTTGGTTAGAATGTTATCAATACATGATTTGGAGCTGTTTCGACAAAAAGTATTTGATTTAATAAGATATTTAAAATTGTAACAGTTAAGTAGCGTCAATAACTCACCTTGATGCTTACTTTCAATTAGAAAATTAACGTTGAAGTCTCCTAAAATGATGCATTTTTGTTGAAAAAGTGTTCCAATAGTTCTTCTAAATGTATAATAAATTTATTAAAGTTCTTGTCATCAGGAGTTCTATAAATGCAACAAATATTTAAGTTACAATCCATGTCTCTGACTCCACATATCTCGAAACTGTTTAACTTATACATATTCTTACAGATCTTCAACTCTTCTACATTTTTATAATTATGAACTAAATTTAGAGTACCCTCCCCCCCCTAGTTTTATTGACTGCAACTACATGACCCTATTTTGTAACCATCAAAGTTGAAAACAGACATACTTTGTTCGTTGAGAAAGTGCTCGCATAGGCATATAAAGTTAGGATTTTCAGTCTGCTCGTTTAAAGACATTTTAAATTCATCTTTTTTTTTCGATATCCCACATACATTTTGAAAAAAAACATATAAACGTGTTGTTGTTACATTATTGATCACGAAAAATTGTTTCATTTAATTTTAGAGTATGAGTTGGCAACTCTACTTTATAAGAGTCCCTGTGTGCTATGTATTGCTTTATATTTTCCATGCAATAAACAAGATCACGGAAAATGGTTCGTAGCCCGAAGTTGTTTACTTTTCCTGAAAGCCTATGAAACATACTGTGGTTATTCGTTAGATTTCTGTTAGTGTCAATTGTGTAAGCATATTTGTATGTTTGTGTGTCTTGATACAGAATGTTGTTAAAATTTCGAATTCTTTGATTTATTGTATTTCTGTTTAGTCCATATTGATAAGTAGGTGCACATAATTTAATATTCGTTTGTGTAATGTCCTGCAAGCATTCTCTAATGTAATTAATTAATTCTTGATTGCTATTCGATACTTGAAAGTCTTGGTCACCTATCATTATAATACAATAATCTTCTATTGTGAAGTCAGTTAACTTTGATTTCAGTCCTTTCAGAAGCTGTTGAGTTCATCCATTTGGAGTCAGGTAATGACAAATATTGTAGTCATTATTCGTTATATGCTGTGCAGTAGATAGTATCTTGTTCTGTTTATTGTCACTGATCAGACATATTTTCGGTTTGCGTGCGATGACTGTTGATTTTTCTTACCGTTCTGAGGAATTTTTGCTATATTAGGGATTTTACAGGCGAGATTGTCCATTTCGGTTTCATTGTATATATTTGTTTGTATCGCTCTATCTTGTAGTTGTCTGTGTGATCCAGTCGTTGTTTGAGTTTTTTTGTGTAGTAGGTTAATATTCGTATGTTTTGTTTCCCTTATTTTTAAACTTTCTGTTTGTGTTTGAACATGAACTTTAGATTTAGGTAGTTTCATATTTTGTCTAGGTGTTGATAATATCGGAGAAATAAACTTGGAAGGGCTATTTCTAATTTTTTTATATAAGACATTCTTTTTTGTAAGTTCTTTATTTAATTTAATCAGATTTCCATTTTCTAATGTCAGTTTTTCAATCTCATTATGAGCGCTCGTTAGCTCAATTGTAAGTTGCTCATTTTTATGTTTAAGCGAATTTATCTCTTCAGAAGTATCACCGGAGAGGTCTGGAAGGCTGCTAGTAGTGACATCTATTGGGTCAATGCTCATATTCGAATCGTCCTTATTGCTATTGCTAATTGACAGTTGCGTCTGCGCCCGTCTGAACGTTGTGTTATCTTGGTTCTCCATTGTTTCTGCTGGTAATACAACTACTGCTCACCAGATGGAGTAATTTACTACTCAGAAAAATGCTCTTCGAAAACTTTATTCTATGCAAAAATTTATAATTCCGGCTGGGGATCGATCTCGGTACCGGCTGGACGTAGTATCGACATAAAATTACATCCAATGAACCACAGCACCAGATCGACTTTAAATTGGGACTCGAAATTGTGGAACAGGTACGAGTTGCTATAAACGATGATAGAATATTTCTATTTGTATTTACTTACAGTTTCTATTGTTTCTTGTTTGCTATGTATGGCACCATTTACTTAATAACACTGGGTCAAATCACTCAAGTCAAGGTATATAAAGAGCACTAGGTTTTTTGTTTCTTCTGCTAGAGAAATACGTTTCTCTTCACTTGTAACCATATATTTAGGTCGTTTTCACCAGATAACACTGTCACGTAAACTTCATAACTATATCAAGATATTTATGTAAAAATTTTCACAGATTTTAAACTTTGAGTATTTTATTTACAATTTATAATACCGAGATGATGTTCACTCGATAGCAGCGCCATCTGATAAATGGCAAACTAAGCGAAGCTTGTACTGTTATTGTTAGGAAGCAGATAACTGATAGAATACTTATATAATTGTTTTTTTTGTAAATACATTCAATACAATACATAATACATGAATGAAATACAATTTTTTGTAATACATATATATAAAAGTACCCAAACCCGAACCAAATATCTGTAGACCATGCAAACAATTGTCCCACAAAAGGAATCGAACCCGCAACCCCTTGTGTCTCAGCCGGCTATTCGCCCACTGTGCCACAGAAGTCTTCGAAGACAATGACGAAGAGGTACTTTTTTTTAAATGTATGTTTGGTATATATGGTAATACAAAACAATGTTATAAAGTTTTGCCTGATCTTTCCATTTCTTTATTTTCTCGATGACAGCTCCTGTGAAAACTTTAACGAGCGTCTTTTTTACAATATGTATGCATTATTTTATAAAAATATGACGCTTACGCACGTACAAGTTTATACCAGAGTCGGAGAAACTGATAGGGATGGTACTATCGATAAACGTAACACGATAACAGACACGATATTTTTTTACAAAATGTTATAGAAACTAAACATTTTTCTATATATTATAAGTATGTATTTACAAAAAAAAAGTATATAAGTATTCTATCAGTTATCTGGTTCCCATAGTACAAGCTCTGCTTAGTTTGGGGCTAGATAGCGCTGTGTGAAATGTTCAGAAATATTTATATAATATTAAAACTACTGCCGGATAGTTTTGTACAAATTTATTAACTAATATTATATTTCATTACAAGATGTTACACGTTCTTGATTGATAATGCCAACTTCTTTAAAATTTTGTCTATTAGTTTCTTTAAAAGCTGTTGTAAAATAAGTAGGTATAGGTAGGTACTTGACAATGAAACGAAATAATCATAACGACAGGTAATCTCTATTTATTTATTTTAATCAAATCTGATGATTCGTCACTGTCACTCGATGAGCTCTCCCCATGAGGTCACAACACTATAACTATCAAATTAGAACTGTCATCGAGAAAATAAAGAAATGGAAAGAATGAATGAATGAATGAATGAAAATTCTTTATTATACCTTACAGTCTAGACACAACAGATTTATAGAAAAAAAAAACAAATAAAAGTAAGCATAATGGGCGGTCTTATCGCTTAACAAAGCGATCTCTTCCAGACAACATTTGGATGGAGAGGATCATTGCTTAATGGAAGATTGGCCGAGGAAAGACTATAGTTAATTTAACTGTTGATCTCCGTGGCGCAGTGGTCGAATAGCCGGCTGAGACGCAGGAGGTTGCGGGTTCGATTCCCACCGTGGAACAAATGTTTGCACGTTCTACAGGTATTTGTTTCAGGTCTGGTTGTTTCTCTATATATTTTAAGTAAGTATTTACAAAAAATAGTATATAAGTATTATATTAGTGGTTTCCATAGTACAAGCTTTGCTTAGTTTGGGCTAGATGGCGCTGTATGTAATGTCCAGCATTATTATTATTAATATTATACAATAATTACGGAAAAATACTGTTTTTTACTTATGTCATAAAAAACCATTAGCAAACCGTACTCCGAAGTAACGGATGCTAAAACTATTCACCGTTCACAGAATTACACAGCAAGATTTAAACTGCAAAGTTAGTTAGCAAGAGGAGAAACGAGCAAAAACTCTCTCTAGCTCAATACACCGGGAGATCGCAGTACATAACTCTACCCGAAGGAGTACCAAAATGAGAGATAAGACAAGAAAATGTCTTTATTGCACACCATTAAAAATAAGCAGATTAAGGAAAATACACTTTTAAATAATAGGTAAAATAGGTGGCTTTACCACTAAAATCGATCTCTTCGTGATTACCTTCAGATGAACAGGATCTATGACTAAACAAATAAGTTATACATGAGTTGGAAACCAACAAATGACGTAAAAACTAGGATATCATTGATATTATCTTTCAAAATCCTTTTCAAATGTGGCCTTCGATTTATCAAGTGAATTGTGTATTATTCTTTATGTTTATAAGAGGTGAAAACTTAACAATATACCTTACAAGCTAGACACAACAGATATAAAAATAAAACAAATAAATGTGAGCATAATGGGCGGTCTTGTCGCTTAACAAAGCGATCTCTTCCAGACAACCTTTGGATGGAGAGGATCATTGCTTAATGGAAGATTGACCTAGGTGTAAAAAGAATAATAAAACTTAAAAATAAAAAAATAACAATTACTGAACCTTAAATACATAATATTATATATAATATTAATATTTTAGGTACCTAAATAATTGTAAATAAATAAATAGCATACATTAAATCAATAAATATATACTTACATACATAATATATCAGATAGAGATATATATCAGATGAATGAATCACGACTCTTCATGGAGATAAGGGTGGGTTCAATTTAACAAATCAGTCAGGAAAACCTTTCCAAAACTTTCTGAGTAACGCTTAGACTATAGCCACATAGTAATTTCTAATTTTAGTTTATGTGGTTATTTGTAGCATGTACACATGGCTACACATCAAGCTATCCATTCCAGTATAAGCTGACCTCGCATTGTGTAGGCTTTTAGTAGAACGAGAGGTCAGCTTATACTGGAATTGTTTAGCTTGATGTGTAGCCGTGTGTACCTTTAATCTTGTACCCCAATGTCTGTTATATCATTTTAGTCAGTTTTCGTCCACATTTTGACCCATCAACATCTTCTTTTTCCGTGTCAGTGGCTATTTATTGATCGAGCGAAGCGAGATCTCTTATGCAACTTAGGCAAATCGGCGTTGTATGTATGTATGTTTGTTTGTCCGAGGATAACTTTCGAAGCTTTGATCCGATCGTCGTGAAATTTGATACAGGTAGGTAGGTAGTGATGGCACAATTTTGGTGTGACTAAATGAGCTGAAAGTGGGGGGGGGGGGTGGGGGGGGGGGGGGGGGTTGTTGAGATATTGGGGTTCAAGAGGGGTAAGTGAAAATGTGGCTATTAGGTGAGACAAATGAAAGGTCTTCATTAGTAATTTTTTACCCTGTTTTCAGTTTTAGTTTAAATCTTGTAGTTTTTAATTTATTAGACATAATAATAACAAAACTTTACAAAAACAAAATTCACAGGGTACACCAGTGACTCCACAGTGCTGTAATTTGGTATTCGTATAGCTTTAGTGATACAAAAATAAACATGAGTGTGAAATCCAGAGTACCTGCATTTTGTACCCCAAAAAAAGTAATTAATTACATGAACTCCCGTTACCTGAAATTTGAATGAAATTGTAGGTCAAGTAAGGTGGTTATTTATTCCGTGGCACTATTTTGATAATCAAAGATTACTAATAATAAAATTTTGGTTTTCATGGGAGACTCGCAAGATCTCAGTTCGGGGCGAACCACTAGTTATAACGATATCTTCCAATATAACAATATCTTTAGGAAATTTGCGTGTTTGATTTCAATCATTATTATAAATACGGGATTTATCACGTACTATCTTATAGGAGCGGATCGCACTCATCCTGATGAAGGTCCACGAAACATTGTCGGTCGAAACACCGATAAGACGGTACGTGATAAATCCCGTTTTTATAATAGTAATATCTTGAGGATGCTGATGCGATTGCCTCGCTTTTGCAGCGCATCGGCTATGTTCGCGGAGGCGCGCACGGACGACATTCATGCAGTCAAGCGCAAGAAAGTCGCTTCCATACTCCAGCGCGTGGGAGGCAGTACCAACAGCTTCCTCCAGATGATTGTATCGCGTCTGGACTGCCCAATACAAGCCAAATGGAAGAAAATAAAATTGTGTTGGGCTCTGTTGAATCTACATATTATATTTTGTAATAATAATTATAATTATATGTTCCAATTCAATTTCAAAATTGATTATACATAATTTGTCATTTTAATATTATTATTATTATTTAATATATTTAATTTAATATTTGTGGTATTGTGTCTATTTATTTAAATTGTTTATTACTAAATTTGTGAATTTACTAGAATCGGTGTTATTTTTAAGGATCGTGTAATGTAATGTATATTTATTTTATAGCTAAATTTTATTGAATCATTTTAGATAAATTACCACGCCCCTTCTCTGTATCCTGGTTCAAGTCCTCTCATGTATCTGTTCAGGTCTTTCAGGTGGCATCGACATGCATTGAGACCAAATCAAGACTACAATTTAATGGGATTTGATCACGGAATTATATGGTACACCCTTTCGGTACACATTAAGGTAAGTTATCTTCAGTTGTTGCTCGTTCTATAAGCCCTGGACATTCTTGCCGAGATAAATTGTAGTTGCCAACGTATTAATCAAAAGGGAAAACTTATTTAAACCCGCTTTTATTTAGTTTTACGCTTTTTAAACTTCGATTTTTTTAAATAAAACTACTTAAGACGTGTTGGGCATTTTTTGATGATAAAAAACCATTGAAATCGCGACTCTGTTACCGTTGCCGTTACCGACACCTCTGTATATAAGTAGTGAAGACTTCTTTAGGCGCGTTGGGCATTTTTTGAGATGAGAAAAACCATTGAACTCGGGACAATGTTACTGTTACCGACACCTCTATATAAGTATCTCGTAATTGTTCAAGTTTTCACTTCTGTCGGCACTCCCGTAGTGCCACTTTTTTAAGGTCCTGTTTGCTTGATTTTAATTTTAAATTTGTAAATATAACATGTTCTAATGAGATTCTGTTTTAATAACCATCTTTAAAAATAATGGAGTTATTAATTCAGCGACTATGTATATTAGGTTAGTGCTCCTACTAGCGGCGACACTCTCACTTGTTGATTTTAGGAGTTTACTAGTTGATTAATCAAAACAACACGACAAAATGTTAAAACTTTTAAACTTTTTGATTTTAAGGGTTCCGTCAAAAAAAACTATATAGAAGATATAGCTTTTATAGCTATATTATAGCTTTTAGCTATAAAACTTCTTGTTGTATTTTTGCAAGTCTTGCTAATTATTTTAAATTTAATTTTGGTTTCTTATATATAATGAGGTATACAATAGTGTTATTTATCAAAGACGACAGTATAACGAAAGTATAACATTTTTTTTTATTCGTTAAATAATCGCACTACGGTCATATGGATATGGATTGCTGGCGGCCTATGGAAAGTGGAAGGGAGGCCTTCGCCGTGAAAGGGGAAACATTGATCTAATAAATAAATTATATAAAGTAGGTACATCGCGTCAAAAACCGACCATTGTATGTCGCATTTCTTGACATGGAGAAGGCCCGATTGATCGGGTGCCGATAGACACGATACGGTAGAGCCTTCGCAAGAAGAATGTCCCCGAACAATATGTCAACATTATCGCCGACATGTATGGGAGAGCGAGGTCAATGGTACGGACGGTAGTGAGTGAGACAAAACCGATAGCGGTCATAGAAGGCGTTCACCAAGGCTCAGTACGGAGTCCTTTTCTGTTTTGCTCGGTTTTGGATTCACTCACAGAGGCCGCGCAGACCTCAGCGTTGTGGACGTTTATATATGCTGACGACGTGGCCATTTGCACTGAGAGCCGTGCCGAGTTACAAGAGGCGCTTTTGTTGTGGAAGCATCAGTTACAGACCGGTGGCCAAATGCAGAGTGTATTAAAAACCCAGTTCATGTCGTTCAATGAATCAGACCCAAGCAACAATAGCCCGATCAACATCGATGGGCAATTGGTCACATTGTGTTATCAATATAAGTATCTGGGTAATATGATGCATAACTCTGGGAACGTGGAATGTAATGTTCAGCACCGAATAGCCGCAGCATGGCTAAAATGGCGAGAAGTAACCGGTGTCACCTGCGACAAAAGAATGCCAGTAAAACTTAAAGGTCTTATTTATAAGACCAGCCTTAACGTATGGAAGCGAAACTTGGGCCGTAACGCAGAAAAACATATATACCATCCAAGTCACCGAAATGAATATGCTGAGGTAGATATGCGGCGTCACCAGGCTCGATAAAATCCGTAACGAGTAGGTGCGAGGAAGTCTGGGGGTGCGCGACATCGCTGATAAGATGCAGGAGAGTCGGCTGCGATGGTACCGTCACGTGAAGAGAAGGCCACCTGACTAGGTAGGGAATTTGGCACTACAACTTTTCATCCCCGGTCGAAGATGTGGAACCAAAACAATGTGGAGAGATGTAGTGTCAAAAGACATGAGAGAGTGCCAAGTTTCTGATGACGACGTCGAGGATAGAGCGAAGTAGAGAAGAACACCCAGTAAAGCTGACCCCACCTCCATGTGGGATACATAGCTGGGAAGAGAGAGAGATAAAGTAGGTACATAAACCACGTAAGTTGATATAAATGGTACCAGTAAGGTCATACAAGTAAATCTGGTTGTTATCCAGGCGCCGCTAAGCCTGCTAGGCACTACACTATGGTTTAGCGGAGATTCGCAGAGAGCTAATCCGGAAGGTGTAGGGTAACCACGATTTTATTCTTTATTACAAAAATACATTACAGACAAAAATAGCTTACAAAATAGGCATGTCAAAGGCGAGCTTAGCCCTAATAAGAGTTTTATTCCAGCAAACCTTTGAAGATAAAGATCTATTTATAGTGGTGGGTACGTGCACAGAAAAGGACATTGTATTATAACACCAATAACATAGTGGGTCGCCCCGAATTGAGATCTCGCAAGTCTCCAAAAATTAAAATATAATTCATAATCTTTAACTAATGAAATAGTGCCACAAAATGCACAACAAACTACTTGACCTACAGTTTCATTCAAATTACAAGTAACGGAGGTTTATGTACAGTGGTTATGGTTTAAGGGGTAGAAATTACAGTTATTCTAGATTTCAAACTTTGGTCTATATTTGTGCCACTAAAGCTACACGCATATCAAATTTTAGCAAAATGGAGTTACTGGTGTACCCTGTGAGTTTCGTCAAAGTTCAGTTTTTATTATCGCTAACAACTCAAAAACTGCAAAGACTAAACTAAAAATAAAAACGTAGTTAATAGATATAACATTTAAATTAAATTATTGTATGACTTTTAAAGTAAATACGGTAGTATTGAGAGTTTGTAGTAAAATTAAAAATACGTGGTTTCTCAGACTTGTTTATCGAGCTTAAAGTTGTTGGGGTTTTTTTTTCGTACATAACTGGGCTGAGGACCATCTGCGCTCGCCTAAAAATTGGCTAAACTGTATCGGCCTCAGAGGCCGACAGCGAGGTGCCCATCAGAAAATAATAATAGTAATAATAATGTTAGAGCTTTTACTGTTTGAAGTATCGAACAGATCGGAGCTCTCGCTGAATAATACAAATGTACTCTCCAAGGGAGCCGTTGGGTGCAGGGCGCACAAGACTGATCGCTCTGTAAAACTATAGAGAAGCTCATGTTCAGAACTGGTCATCCATTGGCTGATAAATGATGATGATAATGATGAAATATCAGCACAATATGTCTGCTTTATTTTATTACAAAATAGTGTCGTAATGTAAGCGACGGATGTGGTCACCCTCACCAGGCAAGGGCACAAATCCGTGCCGCCCGTGTGTTCGAGCTGTAATCTGATGGACTCCATCCGATTGAAATTAAGTGAAAGAAAGAAAATACGAGCTGCTTTGAACTCACCGGCTTTGTGGGAGAATTGAATTTGCCTTTGAGGTTGCGATGTTGCAAGAAAATGGATTAGGTTGGACAGTTATACGAAATCTTGCTTCAATTTTTGTTTTACAATTTCCTTGTACTATTTTGCTTGTGGGATTTAAATACTTTACATCATCATCAGCTATAAGACGTCCACTTCTGAACATCGGTTCAGGAAGTCTTATGGCCGTATTTCAAAATCAATTTGTTCATTTAGATAACATGTATCAGTTTGAAACTTGTGGATGGAACTTTGAAATCTTGTTTTAATTTATTATCTACTAGCTGACCAATCCGCGGCTTCGCACGCGTGGTTTGCCAAAAAACATTAGCCTATGTGTTAATCCAGGTTATGATCTACGTACATACCAAATTTCATCGCAATCGGTTTAACCGTTCCGGCGTGAAAGAGTTACAAACATCCATACATACAAATTTTCGAGTTTATAATATTAGTAGGACAGCGAAACAAACCGATATAGAACATCGATGCTTACAGCGACTCGGATTATGGAGACCCATAGACGCGAAGAAGCACTTCTGGCTCCGTGCTAATCATAGTCGATGGACCAATATCATGGGCATCCAAGAGGCAGCCTATAGTAGCGCTATCGTCGACTGAAGCCGAGTACATAGCCGCAGCAGACTGTTGCAAAGAGGCATTGTATCTCAAATATCTATTACAAAAAATAACTGGATTGGACATAAAAATCAATTTGCATGTTGATAATCAAAGTTCGATTCAACTTGTGAAGTCTGGATCCTTCAACAAAAGGTCGAAGCACATAAGAAAGAGTAACAAACATCCATACATACAAACTTTCGCGTTTATAATATTAGTAAGAGATACTAATATTAAAAATATAGTTTTTTGTTTGTAAGTTCTTTCTGATATTATAAATTCAAAAGCATCTCAGTCTCTATTCCCTATGATCCCTCTATGATCTTTTTATGATAGGTACGTACAAAAATCTATTAAAAAATCACAAATATATCTATCTGTCTGTTCCGTTTTCACAATTACACAACTGGACCTTTTTCGATAAAATTTGAAATGTAGATAAATAGATGACCCGTATAATAAGTTATTTTTTTATAATTGTATTGTATTCATTTATTTCGTGTGAAGGACCCTCAACAGACTGCGTACCCCAGTCGGCCGCTGCAGGTGTAATCTTAGTAAATGGGGATATAAAGACGAATCGGCGACGCAATGCCAATGTGGTGCCCAGCTCCAAACAATGTCACACGTCCTATCATGCCCATCCTGCCCTACCACCTGCACGATGGGGCAACTGATGACCTGCTCCGACGCTGCCATGAACGTGGCGGCGTACTGGTCAAAATGGCTATAGTATTGAGACATCGAC
This sequence comes from Philereme vetulata, assembly GCA_918857605.2. NCBI lineage: Eukaryota > Metazoa > Arthropoda > Insecta > Lepidoptera > Geometridae > Philereme > Philereme vetulata. The sequence continues at coordinate 1,196,956 of OU975442.1, forward strand.
ACGAAAGAAGAAGAAGATAATCATAATCCATAATCACAATAAACTATATCAAATTAAATTATGTAGAATTCAAATAAATTAAATCGATATTATATAATTATTATTCAATTTATAAATTAAAATTAGGTATCGGTGTACGCACATGCTGGAATAACACACCGGATGAAGTGTGTCCATATAGGGGACACACAACGCCCTGCCACAGTTTGTGGGATGGTGTTGAGGCTGGCTCGCACCCTGCTCATCAGCGATGTTGTTTTCTTCCTAGTAATGGCATGAAGACCATCAGTTCGATACTGAGCAAACATCTCTAAGGGACTACAATAACGGTATAATCCACGTGCTCCGAACCTTGTACACAATATTTTATTTTGATAACAATCTGTGCCTAGTCGGTGTGAGTCAGCTCGTTTTTGTTTACGTTATTGATAAAGCAGCTTTTCTTATTACATTATTTCTGATCTTAGATTACTTTCGGTTTGAGAACCTTATTAGTAAACCCTCTGAGAGTAAACCATTCAACAAAATAATTAGTTACTGCGTCTCAAAATTTTCCCGAGATTATAAAGGAAGATAATGCGGCCGATATCAATAAGCGGTACTAAGCAAGACAAGTGCTCAGCTAATCACTCAAGACTCATATATACTCCTTATTTACTGATTTAAATGGGTATTTATCGCGTATTTGTCTTTTTATTGTAAATAATAAATAATTATATGTAAATAATTTTAATGAGGAGCTATTTGATCTCATCCCCTCGTCGAGATTTTACCACGGCACTTCTCGACAACGTAATAAAGCTCATCCACATAATATAATTGACAATTGGGTATCACGCACCACACGCTTCACGCGATCTTTTCTACCCCATACTTGCAAGATGTGGAATGAGCTACTATCTGAGGTTTTCCCATTAGGCTACGACATGGCACGCTTCAAGAGAAATGTAAAGAGGTTTCTACAGTGTAGGGAACGCATCGACAATACCCCGGGTGTTGCCGGTGTCAATAGGCGACGGTGACCGCTTACCATCAAGGTGGGTTGTAAGCCTGTTTCCCCACAAATAACATTAAAAAAATAATAACCGTTTTAATCAGTAATTATGTTAAGTGGTACCTAACGCCTGTAGCAAAGTATTGCCTCGTAGGTCAAGCACCTTAGAAACATGCCCTATGATGGACTGCCCTGCGTCTATCAACTTCTGGCATACAGGTGTAAAGCCTCATGTGCTTGTAATTTCACCGGAAACCATACTCCTTATACAGGTAGAAATAGGTATGATGTTAGTGCTTCCCATAATTCATAATCATTTATTCGCATGAATGTATGTACAATAGTCCGTATCATCATCATCAGCCGGAAGACGTCGTATGATAGTTCGTATGCCAATTATAAATTAAGATGCAATTACATTCTGCCTCATCGAAGCGTGCGAAATTCTAAGATACATACAATAATACTAAAAAATAAAAATGTCAAACTCTACGATAGAATTGAATACAAATATAAAAAATGATAAAACATAATTTCAAACCTGTTAAATGCATACAAAAACAATAATAATAATGTCAAAATTACAATTTAAATGTTAAAAATTACAAATTCTCTAAATAAAATAATAGTAGGAAGTGGGCACCACCGCCTTAATTTTATCTGCCGCCAAATAGCGGTACTTGTGCTGCTGTGTTCCGGTTAGATGGTAATGGTATCTTCCTGTAATTACTGGCACATAGGCATAACAGCTAAGTCCTATATGGTAACGTATCCACATAGAGATCAAGATAACATAATACCTTGTGGATATCCATGGGCTGCAGTAGCCACTTAACATCTGGTGGACTGCATGCTCGTTTGCCATATAAGTTGTATAAAAAAAAAGTAGTGTTAAAATTAATATTTATAGTATAAATATTCATTCATGTCATAAAAACACTTATCCATTAACTAAATCTTAAATCTTCTCTTAAATAATAGTAAAGGCAAGTCCTTTAAACTATTTGACAATTAGTTGAAGATGGTATTGGAATGATAATAGGCATTCCGCTTAATAAGTTCAAGCCGGCACGGCGGCACATGCTTGCTTGCTTGAGTCTATGCTTGTGCCTCGTGTTCCTGGTGAGAACTTCAGAATGCTTTCTAAAATATTGAGGATATTGCCTCACAAACACACATACATCCCTGATGTACATGCACGTTAATCTTAGTACTTCCCAGGGCGAGGGCTATCACAAGGTACTCTACTACCTGCAAGGAACTAGAATACGGCTCTTAGAAGTCATAAAAACTGTAAGGAACGTGTATTTATCTCAGCCCAAGCGTATAAGTACGTAAAACTCATTACGCTCCCTGTAATCAAAGCGTTATTTTTTCAGCGTCCGTCGGGAGAGCGCATAATGAAAGCGCTATTTTCGTTACTTACACCAAATATAATGAGGAATGATGAGACCCTTGAGACGTGGAATTATCTTTTGTTGTAATAGTGTGCCGGGATTAATATCACACCGACTAATAGGAAGGGTGATAGAATATTCATAATGGAACTCTTTATAAGATAAGATAAGATAACTCTTTATTGCACACCAAAGTAAAATACAGAACATAATTCTTACAAATAGATTTAGTACAATGGGCGGTCTTATCGCTAAAAGCGATCTCTTCCAGACAACCTTTGTATGGACAGGCTCAAAATGTAACACATGACGGCGGTGCATCTATATAAATTTAAAAACATATCTACATACTATAAACCTAAATTACCAGTAATAACACAAATTTAATTTAAATAAGCAACTCTAAAAGTGGTTATGATGAATTAACAAGCAGCTACAACTTCAACACAAGGACAGATAATGGGTGTGCACTTTTGTTTTAAAATTACTAATAGACTTGGATGTTCTTATAGAGAGGGGCAAAGCGTTCCACAATCGTACGGCTGTTACAGTGAAGGATCGACTATAAAACTCTGTCGTATGGACAGGAGTTTTAAGTTGGAGGGAATCTGAAGAACGCAAATTGCGATCATTAGTTTGGTGGAGAAACTCAAA